>VYXF01005657.1:1298888-1321239 GCA_013397295.1 Polioptila caerulea
GGCTGTCCTGGACGGGAGGCGCTCCCGCCGCGGATTCATATTTAGGGGAAAAAACGCCAAGTCTTCTTGTCCAAGAGCTGACAGCAGCACCGCGCCCCGCACGCCGCTGCCCCCGCGCCCGCCCCTGCCCCCTCGTCCGAAACTTCTGCTGCAGGGAAGGGCGCAGCTGGCAGCCGCAAGCCTTGCGGGAAAATCAGCCCAAGAGCTGGAGCCGCACTGTACAGCGGCTGACCACAGACCTGGCACAGCACGGGCACTCCCCGCTTCTAGCGAGCTTGAGCCCACCCGTGAGAAAAGTGGCGGAGTTTGCCTCAGAGCCCCAGCACAGGGTTGTGCCTTCGCAGCCGGGATGCTCGACGGCGATGGTTTCCAGCCATCCCACCTAAATAACTTTTTAGCGATCTCACATCGATAGCCACTCGCAGTCCTAGCTAAATAAAAGCATACTTCTGAAAACCAGATCGATGGTTAAAGGCTTTGTTTCGTGTAGGAAGGAGAAACCCGCGCGAGTTCCCGAGGGCAGGAAGGGAGAGACTCATGGGTGAAACTTTGCAACGGGGTGAATTTATTTTCAAGTTATTTGACACAAAAACAAGGGCTGGGGTGAGGGAAAAGAGGGATGCTCTGAAGCACTCCCGCCGGCCGGTGTTGTAATAGTTTGCATTCTCCGGAGCTGCGACGGTCTGTGGTGTGAGGGAAGTTTATTACCTTTCCGTGAGAATCCCTGGATAGAGGGCGAGGAGGAGAGAGGTGACAATGAGCAGGAAATAGTTCAATGGGGTCTCTTTAAACAATAACAAGTTCTTTAAACACGAGCAAAGGAGAGGGAAAAAGAAGCGGAGCGGTGTAAAAATCGGAGTTGTTTTTAAAACAGGCATCTCCTCCAAACACCGCGCACCATCGCGACCGGAATTTTTCAAATTTTAGGAGAAAGTATTCGGGATACACAGCTAAGCTGCCTGGCAGCAGGAGCTGGAAGTCAGGGCTGCCAGGGGAAAGCACGATGAAGGTCCCTTTTGCGGGATGCAGACGGTGATTCAGTCCTTTTTGGTTTAGTAGCTGAGGCTTAGGGCTGTATCTTCATAACACAGCACCAGCGAGCTCATGCATCTTTCACTTACTTAACTCCGCAGAGCCTTTTTCCCCCTTCAATCTGACAAGTCGAGTTCCTCGAGCCACCTCTCTTCAACTACTGTGCAGAAACAGGCAAAAAAATATTATCCTTTCAGATTAATTCTTGTTTTAAAGTTTCATAAAGCTCTTTCTGCCTGAGCACCCACTGCCTGCTTTTCGTCTTCTTTGGAAAGGGAAAGCAGCATTTGCAAATAAATTACGGGCAAAGTTTACTAAGTTGATACTTGGTCACTGCTGGCCATGGCTGGAGATGATCTTTTCGCTATCAGGTGTTTATTTCACTGAGGGCTCTCTGCTCTGAGCGAGCAACCACGACCTGACCAAACCCACGAACGCTCAAACCCCGCACGAGCAGGGCGCGCTGGCCCCCGGGGGGCTGGCAGCCCCATCTTTGGGTTTGTGCTTTGACGGGGACGTTTCAAACATCTCGATCCTGAAAAAAACGAGTACCAAGGGAGGCTAAACCCGAAGAAGGACTTTCACAGACAGCTCCCTGCTCCGTGCAGGTGACAGGGAGAGAAGGGACTTCTCACTGCTTGCAGAAGTCGCGTCACTTTTGGGGTACGGTCCGCGGGGAAGGGAGAGGGGACAAGAGCGGGGGAGGTGTGGGGGTGGTGATGGTGGGTCCTGTCTTGCCTCAGCTTTTCCTCAGCTCGACGCCACCTGACAATGAACATGTTTAAGAGCCGAAAGCAGCAGGAAAACCCGGAATTGAAAGCGACGGAGCGGTTTCGGTGGAATATGAACTGTTCTGAGAATGTATAAATCAAATAATTAGAGGCGCTCTAAATTTGTATTTCTGTGATCTGAGCTTTTAAACACCATTTAGTTCTTCCAGACGGATGTTTCAGGGAAGGACCGATCCCTCTATGTATATGTGCACTCAAGGAATGAGAAGCCCTTCGGCAGCAGACACCTATATCGTTAATATATTTTGCACTGATTGCTCTCTTTAGACAAAGAGAGGAGAATTGAAGTTCAACTTGATTTGATATATCTCACATTTTACTTAATACTTAGCAAATGAGTAAGCTGCTCATCCCAGACAAATAAAGTATGCTCTCACATTTAGCTGGTCTTTAAAAAATAAAAGTCTCTACAGCTTTAAATTTTTGGAGTTTATGTATAGTCTTTGGAATGCCATTAAAAAACATAAAAATGAAAACAACCTTATAACTGCTCCAAAAGAACCAACAAACCCCAAACCGTGAAGTTTTTCCTCAGCTTGGATTCCTGTCGTCTTTATTTTATTTCCTTCCCTCTCTTTCTGATCTTAATTGCACTTTGGTTCTCAGGAGAGAGGACTCCCCACTTCCACAGTCTTTTCAGCGGGAGCTGCAGTGCATGACAGTTTACAGCCAAAAAACTTCCTCCAGCCGAACAGCTATAAAGATTCCCGATTTATAGCAATACTTTCCCTCTTGCATGGGAAGATTAGTAGCCTCCAGCTGTTACTTCGTGTTCAGAAGGCCTGTCCGTCATTCCCTACCTTATTTCCCGGGACATCGCGAATCCCCAGACACCTTCCCAGCGGGAACCAGCCCGTCCCTGCGGTCCCAGGGTACCAGCTGCCCCTCTGCAGCTTTAACCGCCTGAGGATGCCGTGCGAAAATGCCAGTGTGTTTAAGTATAGGAGGAATTTATTTAAATACCTTTCAACTTGCAGTTCTGGGGGGAAGACGCGCGATTAACACCACCTTTGGTGCCGGATCCCTGTCCCTGCTGCAACCCCCGGGCAGCAGCACCGGGCTGGGCCAGCACCCACTGAGCCCGGGGATGAAATCCACCTTCCAAAGGTCAAAACTCCCCCCTTCGAATTCACTGAAGAGCAAACACCTGCTTTCCCACCACCTAGGTTTTGTTCCCCTTTTTCCCCTTAAGAAAAATGAACGCATTTATCATTATATGTCTGTAATTGAGATGTGCATTTCTACTTGTCAGCTGCTTTCCCCTGGACACTGGGGAGGAATGTCCTACTGATACTACCATTGGGGCATTGATGTGCATGTAAATGCCTTTTTCCCAGGAAGGTTCTGGAACCTGTTTAACCTGGCATATAATTTTCCTCATATATAAGATTTACACAAAGCCTAAAGATTGTGTTGGAAAAGCTCTTTATAAGAGCTCACCACTTTGTAACCCCAGTGTGCTGACATAGACTTACATCGGACATGATAGCCTGTGAAAACACAAAGCAGTTTTGCCCATATTAATGTGGGTATTTAAACTCTGGGATAAATATGTTTCAGGATCTCCACTCTTAGTATTTAATAGGACTGATTTACCAAACAGGTTTTGGTGCAAACACGTTTTTGAGAAACATTTTCTTTTTCAAGCAGTCTGAGCAGAGCAGAGCATGTTGGTTTTGGTTTGTTTTGCTTTCCCCACTTAGCATTTGGGAGGGCAAGGCAAAGGCAGAGTGCCATCCTGCATTTTTGGGAGGTGGCAAAACTCCCGTTGACTCAGTCAGATCTTTGCTTGAGAACTGCTAAGTGCCCTCTCCAGCTCAAATGCTCAGATCCTGAGGTTTCCCTCATGAAAGTCAATGATCAAGCTTCCAGTCAATTCAGCACCTGCTGCACTAGACATCACCAACTGGGGAAAACCGACAAAACAAACTGAAGCTTCCATGAAAGTCCTTAAGAGAGTGTCTGGCGCAAAGACAGATGAAATCAGCAAACGTTGGAGTAGAATATCTTGATCTAAAATAATTTTTCAATATCTTAGTAGTATTGTTTTGATGACAAGAGCTATTTAAACCAAGTTTTCCCATGTGAACTAGTGGGAACAAGGAGATGACACAAACAAGAGCCACTCACCACTCTTAACAGGCCATTTCATTTAAAGCTGCAAAGAGGCCCAGGCTCAACAGCGACTACAGGGGATGCAGAAAGAAGTAGAATAATAGATACTGTTTACTACATTATCCTGGCCTAAAGGATAAATTTAAAAAACTACAATCAAGCAAAAACTAAAACAACAAAAAAAACCAAACCAAAGCAAAAATGAAACCAACAAACCAACAAAAACCAAACCAAAACAGAAACAAACAAACAAACAAACAAACCCCATCCGATCCCACACTGAAGGCGTATTCTGCTTCAAACAGGGACCACAGAAATCTGGGGACAGAAAGTACTAGTGTTGTCATAAATGTCCTAGCAGGAGTCCTGTTGGGAGACCCTACCATAAACAACACCTTTTCTCATACTTCAATCCAAATAGTTCCCAAAGGGCACGAATATACACTCAGCTTTCCTTGCTGAGATATGTTGGAGGAGGTTAAAAAGCTAGTGTTCAGGTCTTAAGTACAAAAGTCCTCAGATTTGCTGACATTAAGGACCAAAACAGACTTTTACTGGAAATACCCAACTTTTCTCTATGCATATGCCTCTCTTTATAAAAGTATGCAGTGCAAATTCTTTCTAATTCTTTCACAATTCTTTTAATATCAGTAAAAGATTTGAGGAATTCGGAAATCTATCATTTTTCCTCTACTTTGTACATTTCATGAAGATTAATGTAAGGCTTAAGACAAAGTGGGTGCTTCACGGCTAGACAATGTTAACAGTGCTACTTAAACAATATAAGTCCTAATCTGTAACTGCAGAATTTGTAAAACCAAATCAATCTCTTTTCCATTGTTTTGTGAGGGTTTTTCCTTCCCCTTTACTTTTAAGTGTTTTTCTTCCTTCTCCTCACTAGTCCTAGGAAAGGCAAATACACAGTGTTAATGAGCATTATTTTATATTTTATAAGTAAGGATAACATTTTTAGTATTCATCTGTCAGTTTGTGCCTAAATCTAGATTAGCTCATGCTTTGGAATTTGTAATTGCTTTGAATGTGTCCTCTAAGCTTACAGCCCTTCCTGAACTCTTTACTGCCAAGATTATTTCCCAATTTCTTGCTCTAGGTAATTCCCTCATCCATACGAAATAAAAGAATTTGGACAGCTTCAGTGATGAGGGGTTACCGAGAATAAATTCTGTGTCTTTCATCAGCAAGGTAGCTCTCAGATAGAAAACTGTTTTCTTTATCCCGTTTGAGATAACCTCCACTGACTGACATCAACAGTTTTGTATAACTGATGCTGTTTTCATCATGTTGCTGCAGCAGATTCAGAGGAAAGGACAGAAACTTAACTCAGTCTTGGGATTATTTGAACTCACCTGAGCCACTTTCTAGGTCTGTCCACTGTACCCTTTCTTACACTGCTCTGAACACAAATAATTTCTTTCTTCCAAGCTGTATGTGATGTACCTCTGTTCTCTATACCTAACTCTTCATCTTACCCACACCAACAAGGTCTTCTCCACATCTGTTTTCATATTAATAATTTCAAGAAAGTGAAATATTCACAAATTGATCAAGCCACCACCATGTTTCCCTGTAAATCTGTCTCCCATTATGTGCACAGCATTTATGTTGCACACCATGCTGGACAGGTCTGTTCAGAGGAAAATGTGTGGGAGAAGGACCCCACAGAGCAGAAGAACAGGACTGTCACACCAATGACTTTATAGCTGGACAAGGAATAAATGAGGCAACACTCATTGGAAAGTGGTAATTGCAGAGCAATCAGAAACTGCTGACACCACAGCTCCTTAAAGAAGCTCCTGTTGGTCTTCTCAGAGAGAAAATGGACCAAACTAATGCCAGCTTCTGCCTGTCACACAGGGCTGAGACCTGGAGAGCACCTTCTGGGGCCTACAGACATGCTTGTGGCTCCAAGAGGAATGTAGAATGTTTTGCTAACTTCAGCCTTTTTGCATGAAATGTACCCATCAAGCTCTGACAAACACAAATGTTTCTTATGGTTTCCTGGTTTGAATTCAGGCAGGGTTAATTGGGTCTTGGCCACTTCTTTTGGCCTCATGCCATCTAACAGGTTTAGATATGGGTAAATGATTGATATATTGTACAGCACAAGTGTTTTAATGCCAGGAGAGCTGATCCTGGGCTCTACTGACTCACAGTCTCACTTCAGGCAAGCCTTCGGGATCTCATTTTAGCAACCTTCAGAGTGAAAATATTACAGACGTTTTCATTGCTGATATCCCAGCCCTATTTTCTCTAGAACTATTTGTAATGCAAGCAAGCATCCAATAGGCTAATAATACATAATGAAGAGTAATTACATGTCAAAACAAAAATTCACAACCTTTGATGTCTAGTAATGCAAATTCGGTTTGATTTTCTAACAAGGCTGCATTTTTCCTGCTGGATGTTTCTGGAGCACTAGTGTTTTTATCAAAATGCTCATTTTAGTACACTTAGTTCCAACATGCTGCAGATATTTGTTCATTTTGCACATTAAATTTGTTAAAAAAACCTGAAACAAACAACACAACAAAAAACCCTCCAAACTAGTCCACAGAGTAAAAAGGAACCATGTAAGCCCTGCCTTTTCATCTAGCAATCCATGCTGTCAGTACCACATGCAGATACAACAGAGATGATGAATGAGGAGCAAAAGACAAACATGTGGTGACCACAAGATGTAAAACCACCCCTGCCTGTGCCATAGGAGTCAGTGCCAGGAATGCCATGGGGACACTGCAGAAACGTGAGCTTCTCCATTCAATCTTTGACTTTCCACTTACATCCATGTGAATGTAGTACATTAATGAACTTGCAGACACATTGCAAACATTCATTTGCCTTCTTCAGATTTTTTTTTTAATAAGCTGAATTAAAACAAATTAAAACCAGTCTCAATAATGTTATATTCTTTGTTTAATACTAGCAAAAAACACCACTAATTGAAGCCTTTTCCAATTCTATCCTTAGACAGCTTGTTATTTGCATTTAACACTGGCTTTGCAAAATTTTTTTTAAAGAAACCAGAAGGAAGATTTCAATATTGTCCAAGTCAGTAATTTCAGGTGCATTTCATTTCAAGAATCTTGTGGCAGATGCCATGTATCCCCAAGAATTAATTTCCTGATCCTCTCTGTCCAGATGTCAAGGACAGGGTCAATCTAAGAAGTAGAAAAATAATTTCAAGGCACTTTTTTTAGGAAGAAAACACTTCAAGCCTTAACAGATCGACAGCTTTGATAAAAATAGGATTTAATTCAAGACTTTATCCTTGGCAGATGTCTTGTCTCACACATTAAGTTGTCTACACTTGTAGTAAATATATTTCCATTCAAAAAGCAACTGCTGTGATGAACTGAAAAGTCTTCACCACATTTTACATCTAGAAATACATTACAGGGTGCAGCACTGGCACAATATTAGGTAAATAAGTCAAGAAATTACGTTTCTAATAAAGGAATTGCAAAACCCACAAACACATTTTATTAATGAACCCTTAATGCTAAAAAACTTCTTAAGTATAAGCTAGTTTATACAGATTTTACCTCTGAAATATTTCTGTTGAAAGCATAGGAAGTATTTCCATGAGTAATCCACACACGAATAAAATTGAACATAAAGTATGAATGTGTCCTCAGTTCTTACAATTTTTGTTCTTAGATCAATAACTGAAAGCTGAAGTGTTTACAAGGCTGGGTAATGACTTGTGACCCTACTTTATTACTGCTTATATGTTTAACTTCTTTTGATTTGCACCCTGAGTAACAGTGAAAAAAAGTGTGACTTGATAGAGTGTGCACATTACAAGACTACCTTTCAGAAAAGAAAGGATTGGAATTTACTTAATCTCAAAAATTCTTGCTTTGCTCCTGACTTTTCTTTTAAAACCCTTGCTCTGCCACAAGGAGGTTTTGGCAAAACATTTATTTTGGGAAGGGGGGAGGAGACAGAAAAGTAGGGGGAGGAACCTAAAAATCTCCACCTTTTGGCCATCTCAAGTCTGCCTGGAAGCTCAATATGATGCAATTAATGAACGGCAATCCTCCACCTTCAGTGCTTCCTTCCCTTGCTCGAGACAGATGTGCTGACAGCATGGCACCTTCTTTAAAGGAGCTCAGTTTTATGGAAGCTGATCTCTCAGCAAGGCACAAGTGGCTACAAGCTTTTGGCTGCCCCATGTATTTTCAAGCAAAATCACAAATGTTTCACACCAAATATTCAGAGACAGTATCAGAGATGAAAACCATTTCTATCCAGGGTCCAGAAAATGCCTTTTTTTTTTTTCTTTTTTTTTTTTTTCCTCCAGAGTACTTTTGAATGCCCATGCATATTAACATTTTCTTTGGTTGCCTTGGAAAACACACTTTTATATAAATGGATCTTGTTTGCAAGCTTTTTTTTTCTCATAAAGGGCACACATTTTACTCTGCTTAGCTTTAAATCCCATTCCTTCTGGGCATACCCTGATATGCAGCCTCAAACCAATTCTCTCCCTCCATGCTTTTATACCTTACAAGACATAAAATGCCACTGTCTCCTCATTTATATCCAAATTCAAGAAAGAAAAATAACTCAAAATTCAGCCTGAGTGCCTACAATTAAACACCTAAATAAGTTATCTGTTGATCAAGTGTGCTAAATACCTACATTTCCTTCCAAAGTCAAGAACTTAGGATAATTCAGCCCCCACAATCTTCATTTCCCAACTTCCCTCAGACACAGAAAGCATATTCTCAGTTTTACAAGCCAAACTCAGTGTGATATGTGCAATGACACTGGATAAACCAATTAGAAGCAGAAATTAAGTTATTAGATTGGATTCTCATGCCTAAATTTCACCATAGAATTTTGATACATTTTTAGCTTAAACATTCCAGTAAAAAAACCCAAGAAGATAGAAGAAAACAACTAAATACACAGAATCCCAGGTTTCTTTCCAAGAGGAAGCACAGCTCCAGGAAGCCTTATGGATATCAACCAGCTGTCATGAAGAACAGAGAACACAACTGCTTGTTCCATGCTTCGTTCTTCAGAGAGCCTTGCAAAAACAATCTGAAGGATGCAAACAGAATAAAATCTTACCCTTGAGTCTTTCTCCCAAAAAATTAGTTTTCCTAACATTGTCAATGTTCTGACTCAAAGAAATACCAGAGGAAAATAGTGATCCCTAACAAAGTGTTTGTGGAGATAAGTTTTGTCTCTTTCCATAAAAATGTGGATTAAAATTCAAGCATGATTCAAAACAAGAGCCACAGCTCTTAAACATTTTTCAAAAAAGACAGAATTTTCTGTAAATAATCTCAGAGTTAAGAAAGCAATGTGAAATTCTACAGAAAACAAATTATTTGTAAGGGATGCTATAAACTATTAGAAGTGATGTTTCAACAGCCTCAGACCAACTAATACATCATTTGAGCAGAAGTACTGAACAGTAACAGTAAGAGATAGGAGGATGTTTTCAATTGATAGATTTGTGATGCCTCAATTGAGACACTTTTGGCACTAAATCCCAAATACTTCTAATTATTTTCACTTCAGTGTTTTGTTACTAGGTTTCCAAGTAGAAATCCCGAAGTGGCTGCAAGAGCTCTATCTTCCCTTCCACTTGTAGCCAAAGAGCTTTGTGCACAGCACCAGAGAAACTCCTGTCTCTGGAAGTCCTCAGCTGGAAGGTGAGACTCTTCTTCAAGAGGACAAACCCATGGCAACCTCAGGAAGGGAAAAGCAAATGTCCACTTCATGTCTTTTTTGAAATTAGTTTCTTCATTCTACATAAATTAACACCTCTAGAAGACTTCTTAGTAAAAGGAAATTATTCTTATGGGATGCTGGAAACTTTTCATGGAGAACTGGCTGCAGATCTTGTGTAAAAAGGCTGTCAGCAGAAATATGCTATTCTGGAAAGGGATGCTGGCTTAGCAATATGCTTTAAAATAAATTAATCACACTTGACATTTCTTCTGCCTTTTCCCATCAGCTGGTTAAAAAGAGAGAAGCAAAAGAAATTGATAAACCTATTTGAGAATGTTTTCATCCTAAAGGAACATGGGAATAGATGGCTTATGAGTTTTGCCTGAAGAACAGCTACGGTAATTTAATAGCATTTCTCTTGACAAAAGTGTCCAGATTAAAGGCTAAAAACCTATATTTGCAGTTTCTAGTTATTTAAGCATCTCACAGGAAGAATGTTAAGATTCAAATATTCAAGGCCTGAAAACAGCAGTGATTGGTAATGAAAGTAGAGATTCACTTGAGAGTCAATGCAGCCTATGAGAGTCATAAGAATTACAAGAATTCAAAAATCATCCACATGTATGTGGAGTCTGTTTTACTTGTGCTGCTTAACAGAGGTTGGCAATTTCTATGTGTTTTGCCTTGGAACATAATTTGAAACAATGATTTGAGTTTGGCACTTACTGATATACCAGCAATTAACAAATTGTTAAAAACACCACAATCTTTTGAAGAGCATATTGATCCTCATATTTTCCTGGTCTTTACACTACCTGCTTTTCCTTATATTTTAAATTACCTTCAGTTATATGCAGATGATAAAAATGTGTCCTTTTTTGACTCTATTTAACTTACCATTGTCAGTCCAACAATTTTTTTTAATTTTTTTTTTTTTTTTTAACGTTAGAGCAATTGTCCAGCAGGAAATCAGGCTATCAACGACATAAAAGAAAAAAATCCTAACCCTTTCTTTAGGTCTTCTTTGCTTTGGGATGTTATCTTCAAAGTCCTCAGATCTTTCTCAAATTCCTAAGTATGTATTTCTTTTCTTATACCCTGAAACAACTTCTAGACTCAGGGCAACCTAGAGTTTGAGGACCTTGCAGGGTAAAACTGCCCAACAATTTAATTTCTGTCTTATATGCAGGAAGGGAGTCCCTTTTGAGGAGCAGCAGAAACCACAGTTCAGGCAGAGTGGTTTTAAGCTGCCCCTATAGTAAAAACTCTTAAGCTGCTATTGCAGCCTAATGGGGCTGCTGGTGTGCATTCACACAGTCCTACTGAAATGCCCTCCTCATTAAATGGGTTATTCAGAAGCCAGCCTCTGCACTGACTTCGGTTTCTAAATAACTTTAGATTCAATGTCAGGGTCAAAATACAGCTCCTGAGTGGCTTCAGGATGGCAGAGTATCTGGTGAGCCCTAGCATGTGTGCAATAGTGCAAGGCAAGGGGGATCAGTAGATGAAGATCTGGTTATCTAGTCAGGTTTCTTTGCAATGTGAGGTCTCCTCCTTTTGCACTAGTGTACTGTAAATTGCCAGGGAATTGCCGGCAAGGGTAACAGCATTTTGTCACAGTTGTGATTAAGAGACTGAATCTTTAGTGCCCCTTTAAATTGCCTCTCCTGTTGTCCTAATTCAAGTAGAATTTCATTGTTTTCAATGCATGGGAGGAGGATTAAGGGGGAAACACTAGCAAATTTCACTTCTGTCACAGAGAGGTATGCAAACAAACAGCAGAAGCGAACTCCTAGAGAAATTATTTTACTGCCTATTAGTGTCTGCCAGTTCTCATGGATCCATCAGGATGCATGAGAATTCCCTTACAAAGTAATTTATGTGTTGTGCTGCAGAGCAGCACTTTACTCTTTTGATCTTTGATATTAGGGATAACAAATTTGTGGGCACCTTCAGCTTCCTCAGCACTGCCATGAAATATAAGCTGGGCTGGTCCAACTGCTGCTTGTCCCATAAACTCAGTTTTAAGTAACACGGGATTATCTCAAGCATAGCCTGGAAGCAGGGAGGACTTTTGAAGAGCATGATTGGAAATAAAAGAGGCTTCATTTCTAATCCTGCTTTATGTCCTGGATTTGGCCAGGATGGAGTTAATTTTTAAATAGGCACTTTGTAAACATTTTCTCTTCATTGCTTAAACTTGTTTTTGCTGTTATGCTCCTAATCAAAATATGGTGACGGTGAAAGTTGTTTTCTATGGTTTTGATGAAATATTTGGCATATGCTCTTCCAAAGCTGGGAAAATGACAGCAGTGCTTTCTCTTCCTTTTTAGAGAGAATACTCTTCCTAAAACCATCTTCATGGTAGCAGGTTAATACTGTGCACCTGAGGCCTTGCTGTACTCCACTACAGAAAGCTACAGTTCCTTGCTAAACATCTGTACAGAGATTTGAAAATATATTCAGTATTTCTATGTGTAAGAGCGCTCTGAAAACCTTATGAGGCAACTTCATCCCACCTTCTTCACTTTCCTTTCCAAGGATAAAGGTGCTTCTTAAAATGTTGTTAAAGTTGTGGTGAAGGAAAGTTCTTAGTTTTGTACAGATCACTTACACAGCAATGTCACAGTTGCATCCAAGTTGCATACACTCTTTCTTGGGGCTTGTGTATCTTCTCCTAAAGGAAAACATGGCTGTGTTTAATGATAGCATTTTCTTAAGACATATGATGATTGCTTTTCTCTGCTGTCTTCTTGTATGCAATCAGTGGGGCTTCAAATGTTCCACGTGTCCTCCCTGGGGAAAAAAAAAAAAAAAAAAAGAAAAAGAAAAAAATAATTAAAAAGAAAGAGCTGAGCTCCTGCTGCACATCTCCAGAGCTCTGTGGGAACAAAGAGCCAGGAGTGATGGGAGGGAGGATGGAAAACCAGTGGGAACAGGCAGGAGACAGTCAAGGCAGTGGGGGAAGGGACCATGGGGCAGTGGGGGAATAGGAGCAGAAAGGAGCCAGATTTGGTAAGCTGAGGAGAAGCCCGGTTGGAGAAACTTCTTTGTTTGCAGGAGAGAACAAAGGGAAGGGGAAATGAGGGAAGAAGCAGAGCTGTCGGGTTAGAAGTTGTTGGTTATTGTTACTACCCACTCTCTGCCTGCACCCACGAAGGGTAAAAACGAAAACACACAGAGGGAACTGATTAGCATGTGCAAACATGCATCTTTTGCTCTGCTTGTGACAATTAACTGCCTCTTTTCCTTTTTTTCTCTCTTTGTTTGGCACTTTGGACAAAAACAATTAGATATGAAAATGTAAAATTTAAAATTTAATATGGCAAAGCTATAGCAAATACTGACTTCATTGATCTTGACACACTGATCTAAATGTAATTTGTCAGCAGGTCAGAAGCACTTCTCTTAGACAGGGCTGACTGCTTCAAAGAAAACTGACCTGACCAACAGTGATATGATTTTGCTTTAAATCTAAAATCTGAAACTTACTTTTTTTTATATCCTGAGAGGTTTAGCAGGGAGAAGCTGGCATTAATGTCACAACTTTTGTATTGTTTGTATACAAAGCTGCTTTGTTTTAGGTTAAAAACTCCTAGTGGACCATTTATTTGTGGAAAGAAATATCAAATCCTTCAAATTAATACATATATTTACTTATCAAGCAGACCATCTAAGATATCAAAACCAGAGCAATACTCACCATTTCTAAGTCAACTAATATCAGTTCTTTGCTGCAGGACTGTTTTCCTCCTAGCAATATTACAGCAGAGCAGTCAGCATTTCAATGTAATCTGCACTACAATGCCCTATGTTAATGCCGACAGATACTTCAAAAACAGAACAACATGTTAATTGTCCCTCCCATATAACTCTTGGGCCTAACAATTAGTACCCACTTTTATTAGCAGTTAAGTGCAGAAATATACCATTTAAAAATCTTACAACCTTTGTTCTGGGTTTTAGGTGACTTCCACAAAATGCGTCTTTACTAATTTCTTTTGTAAGATTCCGTCTCTGTTGTAAACAGCATTTTTTAATTCCCTGACTTGTTGCCTGGATAGTAGTGCTAAGAAATAGGGTACCTTATTTTGCTAAAACTTTTGTTTTCTTTTAAATTTTATTTTAAGAGGTTAGTGAAAGCTGGAAAACTTTCTTGACTGGTCATGGATAATTTTTTTTTTCCCAACTCTTTATCTGCTGTGCTTGGAACGCTGGATCTGGTAGTTGGAAATGAAGCTATCTTGGGGGTTAAACTCTTCAGTTATAAAATTGGATTGAACTTCAATTTCTTGATCAAATCTGAAAAAAAAAAAAAAACATGGCTCAAAAGAGAGCACTATCAAACTCAGGAAGATTCTTCCTGTGAACAAGAATTACCAGAATAGCCATGTTCTTGCAAGACAGGCTGAGCAATCCCATTTTTTTTCCAATCCTATTTGAATACTCATTGCTGGCTTCACTTTTCACACATTTATCATCTCAGCTGCTCAGTTTTAAGACATGCTTTGTTCTGTGCAAGATAAACAAAATAAGCATTGATTTCTGGAAGTAAAAAATGGGGTTGTCCTGTAGATTTCTTTTGCTGCAATGAAGTTACACTGCCCTTATTTTCACATCCCCATTCTACTGACCAGGGTGTTCCAGCCTTAAACCCAATCTCTTTTGCATGGTTGCAGTGTGATAAATACCCTCCAAAGGCTTGCTTAGGTAGCAGTGGCTACTAAACTCGGGCTAGTAATAGCTCCTGAGGGGCTTTCCTTGGAGCAGTTGTGGGGGAGTTGGAGGCGCTTTGACTTTATCTGTGCCTAAACAAACTCAGAGTTGGCCAGAGAGTCCTCAGGCACCAGAAAGGTGCTTTAGTACTTGGCTAAATTTGCCTTGCAATTTACAGCTGAGACAGGAAAAATATTTTGCCTGTCCCTTTTGTGTTCTAAAGGGTAAGGGAACCAGTTTTTACATATGTAAAAGACAGGTACTTTACCTCACACAAATTTCTGGTGCTTACATATTTTCTTCTCCATCACAAGTTATTAACTTTTAAATTTTTTTAAACTCCTAGCTCTCAGTGGATATTTCAAGTTGAAAATAGCGACTCATCTATGAAAGAGTTTTATTTTTTTCTTCTCCACTGACCATCTTGGATTCTTTAAAGCGTTCTCATCTCTCACATTGCAAGAGTTGTGTTCTCTCATACAGCTGAAGGTATTGTCTCTGCTGCCATGGCCTGTTTGTTTCTATGAGCAGCAACCAAGAGAGTGTAGAACAGCCCACTCATGCATGAGGTATAAAGACTTCCATAAAGTGGAACTGAAAACCATATTTTGCAACATACCAAGACCATGAACATACTCTAAAATAGATTTACTTTAACTGTTTCCTGGAAAGGTGAATTTATTGATTTATACTCAGTTTTGTTGCTGGCACATAGTGGTACATGGAAGGTCTTGCACATTTCCTTCCAAATTAGTTGTGGTACAAAATAAAGAAAAAAATCGCTGGTATTGTGGTTTTCAGTGTATTAGCTCAAATGGAGAAACTCAAGTTTCATTAAAGCAGTTTAAGCTTTGAGCTGCAGCAATACCAACCATTCTGAAATATTACTTCAGAGATTTGCTGCAGAAAAAGAAGAAAAAAGACTGGCAAAAATTCTTGTCTTCGTGTAAGGCCAGGATGATTGTCAATACCAAAAATTCCAAGTATTTATAGATAGATTGTATCTATGATATACACTATCTACTACTACCTGAAAAACACAGAAGTACCTGAAAAGTACAAAAGCTACTACCTGATGTAGCTTTTGGGGAAGTAATAAAAAGGAAATTTCTTGCTTCTATATTTTAGTAATTCCTTTCCAGTTTAGGAGATTTTTCTTTATCTGCCTGATTAGTCGAATCAGTAAGTCTTGATTTAGCTACTTAAAGTTAAAAAACCCAAACAAAACTTCACAATTACACTGAAGAATTAAGCCATGTAAATTAATAGTATCAGTCAGTCCTGGACAAGAGATGTGTCATCATTGTAGTTACATCAGCTAATTTAAAAACACTTTTGTACTTTGCTACTTAATAAGAAGGGAGGAAAACACAGTATTTGCAAAAGTAAGCATTTGCACAGAATATGTATAATTTGAAATGGAAAAACTGACATAAAAAATTAATCTGGCTTGAAGTCAAATCTTAAATTCTTTAAGTACTACTGTTTGTTAAACCAGTCTAAATGTTTGGAGCCAAGAACAACACCTGCCTTGTAGCTGGATTCTACATAGGATGGAGGCTTATTTCTGATGGGGCTTCCTTGGCTGGACTGCACATCCTATTTTACAAAGGATGCCAGGAGGTGCCCCCTCTGGTAACTGCAGGATTCCCGAGTGATTGCAGCACGGGTTGATGTGGGAGCCTGACAGAGACACTCCGTGCTTTTCTTTCTTTCCCTTTTTCAGTTACAGCCCCTCTGAGTCAGAAGAATACCGGTTAACTGAGCTGACCCAGAGCACTTGGTGTCATTACAGCAAATGAAAATAACACCATCACAGCCAAGAACATCAGTGATTTAGAGAGGGACTTTTTGAGTTTTCAAGTCAAAATGCAGTTTTTCCTATTGCCAGACTGAATCTAGAGATTTCTTTTTTGTGTGAGATGAAAATATCTTATGTTTATTTGTTTGTTTGGGGTCTTTTGGGGGATTTGTGGGGGTTTTCTTTGGTTTCATTTTTTGTTGTCATTTTTGTTGTTGCTTTTTGTTTGTTTGTTTTTTATTGTTGGTTGGTCAGGGTTTTTTGTTCGGGGAGGAGAATATGTTTCAAAATTCATTAATTCTCATTTTTCATCAGCTCTACTCCTAACCAGATCCCCAAAACCTGTACTTTTAAAGTTCCTAGTACTACATTTTAGGGTAAAAGTATTAATTAGAGCATGTGCATGCCTATATACAGCAGCAGAGTTGAAGTCTATGTGTGTTGCTGCATTCAGACTTGAGCAGAAAGTCAAATCCAAATCTCCCTTCAAATTAGACAAAGCTTCCAAACTTGGTTCATGAAGCTTATGGAACCAAACACGATTGTGTGGAATCAATGAGGAACAACATACCAGCACTGGATGCCTCATAGGCATGTCCTGAAGAGTCAAAGGTTTATTTCTTGGCAGGCTAAAGCATTGGCACTGGGTTTCTGCAAGACATGTAAAATACACCTCTGAAAATGCCCATTATAAACAATTCATTTCATAAATCTAATTTAAGTATTTACAGCATAGTGCTATGTTTGCAATACAATTATATTAGATAAATTTTTTCTATTGTAATAAATTAATTTCCTTCTCTTCTGTTTTTTAGATCATCTCTTCTCTTGTAGGACAACAGCAAATCTTCCTGACCTCAAGCAAAGATAAATTATTAGCAAAATATTTCTCAGAACACCTAAATAAATTTATCTTAAAAAAATAAAAGCTGTGAAAATTTTATTTGCATGTACTTTTGCATTCAAGAAAATTCAAGTTTCTATTAAGGGTACCAAAGTCAGCACAAATGGCACAAATCCTTGGAAGGTAAATATGTGCCTTGCTCTGTTTGAAGAAATCTGGCTTCAAAATGACAAAGTTATAGACTTTTGAAAACATGCATCCTGGTCTGCACAGCAGGTTTTTAACATCAGAAGCAAACACCAGGATGTGATGTTCTGAATATTCACTTTCAGTATATTTGAAAGCTCACACCTACTTGTATTTGAATGTGTGATTACTTTCAGTACTGCATTGTTCTGAATCAGTTACAAAAAGAAAAGGGCGTTGGAGACCTTACTGTTTATAATAAATCATGTTTCTGCTTTCAGTCAGAGAATGAAAGAATATAGGCATTTTACTCACAGAAACTACTATTACTCTTGTAGACATAAACTTCAGATAGAGCTTTCTGCAAGAAAGGCTATGATCTAGGAAATATGCTGGTTCAAACCATTATGTGGGGAAAATATACTCACATTTCTGTGACCCCATTATCTTAATTTATCAATTCATAGAAAACTTTGCATGCTTTGGAAGATCTCTTGCAGTGCTGTGTCTGATGCTTCTTTCTGGCCAAAACTGGAATTGCGTTTTCCTTCTCACTTTCTCAGTGACACTTGGAGATTTATGCTGTCTTGGAAATAAATAACCTGCCTTGGGATGAGAGAAAAACAAAATCTGAGTAACAAAACAAAAGTCTGCACCCTCCTAGCAGAATACTGAACACAGCTAAAGGGCATCAGATAGGGTCACAATCAATAAAATGCTCAGAGCTGAATGCATCTTTCAAGCTTTGGCAGAAAACTTCTGTTAGTTGCTGGAACTGCTCACCATCTTTTTGCCTAGCCTATAGTTTTAGACTGAATTTTGGAATAAATAAGAAAGTACATTTCTTTCAGCTGGAATGGGGAGTGAGGCTTGTGGCTAACTCTGTTCTGAGTTCAGCAGCCTGGAGTCATCAT
Organism: Polioptila caerulea; assembly: GCA_013397295.1. Classification (NCBI taxonomy): domain Eukaryota; kingdom Metazoa; phylum Chordata; class Aves; order Passeriformes; family Certhiidae; genus Polioptila; species Polioptila caerulea. The sequence goes on from VYXF01005657.1 coordinate 1,316,997, forward strand.
AAGTGGCAGAAGATAACTGAGATAGAGAGAAGGTGACATGCTTAAAGTAGATGCTTAAAAACAGGTAAGGAAAGTGCTGTAAAAAATACCTGCTATTTTATGTGTGCTTCCTGTACCAGAGTAACACTTACAGTTAATACCTCCATGCACACTGCTTGTAAAGTACACAGTATGGAGAAGCAATTGGAGGGATAATGAAAAAGCAGTTAGTGAAAGAACAGTATTTAAAGGGTTTGTTTCTCAAAAAGAGCCTGTGAATTCAGTAAGGATGTCACACAGCCTGAGATTATCATAAGCCATTTATAGGCTTTGCTAGTTTTGATATTCATTAAAGTATTTGCTAAATAAAGGAAATACTTATTACTTTGTTCTATTTTATTTCTTGAAATAATGGTTCTTTAGCTGAATATCTGTCATTGATATATCAAAAAAATCAGAAATTAATTTAAATAAAATGGGTCTTTACTCTCAGATTTTCCCTTTGACTTTATCTTTTTAGTAGTGAACATTCAGCATTTCTTTTTCTGGTGCACTATAATAATAAAAGCTTACTATTCCTGGTTTTACTACAGTTCTGGATTCATACCTCAAAACTGGTATTCTGTAAAAGTCCTGATATCATTTTCTTGAAAGGCTTGAGATAATAAACTCCATTTTCAAAGCCTAGAATATCTAGAAAAAATAAACTTTTTTAATGATTCATACTTGAGAATATGGAATTTCTAACCTGTAGAGTAACCAAACCATGAAACGTACATCCAAAAACTATTTTAAATTTATTACGTTATGCTTGTCGCCAATTTTTTTGAATTCATTTTCTTTCAATAAAAGTCACGCAGAGTAGGGAAAGGTTGAAAACAGATGTGAACTCCTGCCCTTCCAGTCTTCTGGGCAGATTTCCCACCATCTACCAGAAGCGTACTTCTTCAAATAATTTTTAAAATAAGAAATTTGGTTAGAGTTAACTCTATCCTGAAAAAGTGCAGCTCTGCATACCGGGGCTGTTGTAGTTCTCTTCCAGCATTGCAAACAATCTCCTGTTTTTCTGGAGGACTGAGAGTCTTCTGTCATAAAGGCACATGCTTCATCAGAGCTCAGGTATGGAAAAAGGTTTTGTTTCACAGGGAAGAACACATGGGTCAGGATAAATTTTAAACAGCTCAGCTTTCTATCACAGATGAAGCCTCTCTGTGACTTTGTCCTTGAGATCATCAGAACATGTGAGAGACCATCCAAACACTGAGGCTGCTCTCTCTTAAGGAGCCAGCTGTATTTCTAAAGGTTTCAGTGGAACTTAAGCAAGAAGTTTGCAAGGAGGTCCATCAGCTTCCTAAACCCAGCTGGGATTCTACAGGGAGAGGACTTTCTTTGACAACAACAAATACAAGTCACCGCTCTGACCCTCCAGCTCACATTCTTAGAACAAGATCCATTACAGTTCTGTTTTATTGCACCTGTAGCTGGAAAAGGACTTTGAAATGGGAAAACAGTGATCTGGTCTAGAGGCAACTGGGATCTTCTTTATGTTCATCTAATTCTCTGTCCCTAAGGCCTTATGGTCCAACAGAAATATATTCATTCCTGTAACACAGAACATGAAACAAAGTAGATTTATAACCTTCCTTTGCCAAAATGTGTTGCTATACATGGGGAAATAAATCTGAAGTAGAATCAACTTTTCAGCTGGCCTCTTTCTTTTTTTGATCACGTAGTTAACATGGGGGTGCTAGTGTCAGTTATTTTAATGATTTGTAATATTTGGGATATTTTTTCCCATTGTTTTGGTAGCCAATAATTGTGAATAACACCCTGTCATCATTTCTGCAAATGGATAAACAAAAACAAATACTTGTAAATCAGATGTTAGCATAATAGCAACTTTTTAAGTTTTACATAAATCTGTTAAATAGTGGAGCTACTTGCTCTTTTAGATAAAGTTCAAAAGACCGGAAATATCTTAATACAATATTAAATATTAAATATGTATTATAAAAATACTAACATTAATTGATCTCCTGGACAATGTCATTGTAAGAATGCAAATAAAAAAGGTGGCTTTCATGTTGAAAATATTTCTTCTTTTACAGGTTTTGTACTGTAAAAAAAAAAAAAAAATAGACACTGTGACTATTATAAACTAAGATTGCTCAGAGGAAATTTCATATTTAAATGAGGAGATAAACATTGTCTGTATAATACTGTGTAACACCAGACATTTAATGATCTCCTGAAAGTCCTATTCACTCAATTAATTTGAGGAAGCATTGTACAGGACTCAGAAACACAATAACAAAAAAAATCCAATGTAAAAATTTTTGGTTTAATTACAGGTTTTTTTCTATATTGGAATAGCTGTAGAAAGATGTTATTTTCTTTATAAAATATAATATTTATATTATGTATCTGGAAATAGATAGCTTTTAACCTCCCCTATTCTGCTGATTGGTCCAGCAAGCAAACATGACTTGTCAATAACACTCTCTGCTTTTCATTATTTTGCTGTGTGACAGCATCCCTCAGGCATGAAATGTATATTTACATGTAATTTACAATGAATAAATAAATTGTCATTAATGACTTTGGCAATTTTTAATGTCAACAATCTTTCATTTTTATATATGCATGATGGCAAATTCATTGAGGTCTTTGCTTTTCTGTGTGAATTCAGTAGCTTGAATTATTTGCCCGCCTCTTCAAGAAAGCTAATCTAGCAAAAACAAAAAGCAAAAAAGTTATTTTATTTCTAATGAGAGTTATTTGATCTCTAAAATTCCTGAGTGACTTCAGGACCAACTGTAAGCTAAGGCTCTGGAGCTGAGCTTCAGGAGATTTCAGGAATCATTCTCAATGCAGGGTCCACTTTCAATTTATAAAATGCTGGTGCGGGTGACTGGTTCTAAAACACTTTCAGCATTCTGTGTTCCACTAGAGTGAGACCCAGGCAATGGTGGGAGCAGGGCCGTATGCTTGGTGGGCTGCTCGGCTGCACATTTTGGGAAGCAGCTGGATACATTTTGGATACAGCACTGTGGGAGATGTATATTTCTGTCCCATACATAGCACTAGTTACAAGTTACAGTGAACTAAACTCCTGAAACAGCAAATGAAATCAGACAGAACGCTGTAGCCCGATAACATCTTTGGAAGCAATCTGTGAAACTAGCAGTCTGGTTACTCTATATGTAAAATAATGTTTAAGAATAGATGTGACATCCTTTGGTACTGACTGCCCAACAATTCCTACGTGGAGTCTCTGGGACTTTGGTGACTCGTTTATGCAGAGCTCCGTGCAGAGCCTGGTAGAAAAAACTCCCTGCTATGAAGAACGACAGCAAGGGAAAGTGCAGCTTACTTTTCATCTGGAACTTCTGTCCTCAGGACTTTGGAAGTTGTATTTGTTAAATGATGTGTCCTATCTGCCCGCAGCACCTACCGATTTCAATACACACAGTACTAGTTCTCTGCGTGTCTGCTCATGTGCACTATCTTTGGCTGAGTGGGATTTGAAAAATAAATGCTCCCACACCTGCTTAAGTGGAATATTTGTCCTTTTGAATCCAAATTAACAATTTTTTAAAGATCCTCCCACACCAAGCGAAATTATTTTGGTGTCTGCAGTAACAGCAAGCCCACAGCTACTAGGAACTCCTCTGCTTTTTCATAATTTAGTCTATTACGCCTCTGAAAAAAAAAAAACCCAAAAAACAAACAAACAAAAAAAAAAAACCCAAAAAACACCCACAACAACAACAAACAAACTGAGGAGGAGAAGACCAGAGCTCCTGGGAAATACGGGGTTAACATAAGCCGGTTTTGTTGCCGGGAGTAGGAAATAGCTCACTCCTGCAGTCAACTCCCGCAGTCAATTTGCCTAATTGATTAAAGGCTGATTGCAGCGGCGAAGGAGGGGATGCCCCGGGGGGGATGTGCATGCACGGAGGCGGGAGCTGCCGCGGCGGCTTCACAGAAATGGGGGCTCCTGCGCTGAGGAATCCTTTTCCACCCTCCGTTCTCTGCATCGGCACCGCGCCCATCTCCAGCGTGTCCCCGAGCACAAACCCGCGTGGGTGACCTGGAGAGAGGGGCCCAGCGGCGGAGCCCCGGGTGTCGCCTCCCCGGGCGGCTCGGGGCCCACCCCGGCCGGGAGCACACTCAGCCCCTGAGGCGAGGCTCTTGTATTGCCCACCCAAGGGCTCCCCACCCCCCATCAGTCAGGGCTTCTCTTCTGCGGCGTTCCCCGCCC
>VYXF01005657.1:1325714-1376266 GCA_013397295.1 Polioptila caerulea
TTTAGTAAACTTCAAAGGTGATCCCTCTCCTTCCTCCTCTTTACATTTTACTGTCTGGCTTTCTGCCCATCCTGCAGCTGTTGGCTGAGCCTGTCTTTCATGGCGTCAAACCTGCCTCCTCACGGTCCATAAAGTTACAGCAGAGACCGTGATACGCAGGTGTGGAAAAGCCAGAAGTGCAAGATGGGCCCGTTAATGATTTTTCTGGCACCCCATGCTGAGCTGCTGAAAAAAAGAGAGCAGCTTGCAGAAAGCAAGGGACTCTTTGTTTGCAGAGGTATTTGAGGTTGTATTACTTCTCCCACAGCAAAGGTGTTGGGTTTTCACTTTAAGGGCTGTTTACAGAAATTATTCACCTTTTATACAGCTTTTAAAAAATGCTTTGGGGCTTTAATTGGACGCAGGATTTACATCACACCAGTATGAAAACTCTTACTTTTCATTTAACCCTCCATTAAATCATTCAATGATCTTACCCAGTGATAAGCAGTCACCTCCCATTGTGTGGACTTCACAGAGGAAAATAAAAATCCATCACTAAGAATCCATTTATGTCATAAACTTTTATGAAGTTTCTGCACCCATTTACATTTGGGCAATGAAGGCAGAGGGGACCAACTGCTGAGAAAAAGAACAAAAGAGGAAAAATCACAATTATTTGTTGTTGTTCTTTAAATAACTGAACAATTTAATGAACTATATCTAAAACACTTATCTTATAAAAGTCACTTAAAAGTCTGCTTTATTTTAAATGGTCCTCAAGCTGTGAACTGGGCCTCAAGAACAACTTTTAGCCAATTCAAGATTTTTGGAAATGGGTGCCTGAAACTAATAGCCTATGGGAACCATTTTCCAGAAGACACAAGTGACACATGATATTCTCCACTGCTCAGAATCAATGGGACTTGAATTTTCAGATCATGCAAACATCAAGGCATGGCCTGGATTTCACAAAATATCTAGTGCCCAACTTCAGCTGATGTCCCTATCTCCCTCTAGGAGAGCAAGCCAGAACAGCTGCTTGAGGGCTTTAAATCTGTCCCCGAGCCCCTAATTAGGTGTGGGATATCAGCACTTCTGCAACCTCTAGGTCCTAAATTCCCTACCACCCCAAACTTTAGGCATTTGTATTTTAACCTTGGGCCTTTACACCAATGTTTTAAAGCTGGGCAGCATTTTGGGGCTAAAAAAGAATGAGCAAATAAGGACTGAGATAAGCAGCGAGTGAGGAACATATTGCAAGAGGATGGGAGGTTTATAAGGAGCTAGTGAGTCAGAAAAGTGTCTGCTGGGCTGTCATCTCTGCTGTTTGCTCATACAGCAAAAGTTTAGAGAGGGAGGGATTTGTCTACACAAAGCTACTGGGCATTGCCCAAATCTCAAAGGGGCAAGTTCAGTTCTGCCGCTGCTCATCCATCTAGACCTGTGCCATGGTTTAACCCAGCCAGCAGCCAAACCCCACGCAGCCATTCACTCACTCCCCCACCAGCAGGATCAGGGAGGGAATCAGAACAGTAAAAGAAAACTCGTGGGCTGAGACAAAGGCAGTTTAATAGGGAAAGGAAAAGCCACACAAACAAGCAAAACAAAACAAGAAATTAATTCACTTCCCAGAGGAAGGCAGGTGTTCAGCCATCTCCAGGACAGCAGGGCTCCATCATAAGCAATGGCTACTTGGGTAGACAAAGGCCATCACTCCAAACATGCCCCCATGTCCTTCTTCCCCTACTTTATATACAGAACATGATGTCATATGGTCTGGAATGTCCCCTTGCTCAGTTGGGGTCACCTGTCCTGGCTATGTCTCCTTGCAGCCTCCCCATTCACCCCCAGTTGCCTCGTCAGTGTGGCCATACCAAAAGCAGGCCAAAAAAAGGCCTTGGCTCTCTGCAAGCCCTACTCAGCAATAAATGAAACATCTCAATATTATCAACCTTGTGTTCAGTACAAATCCAAAACACAGCCCCATAACAGCCACTTAGAGAAATTTGATTCTACCCCAGACAAAACCAACACAACCCATATGACGGATATGCCCCCTCTGATAAGTAGCAGTAGATTAATTTCAAGCTCCTGACTAGCTCACGTATTTTTTATCTAATACTTTTATTTTCACTAACAACTATTTCTGATGCTGCAATTCCTAGAAACTCAAAGCAGGACTGGGAGCAGTCACAAGCCTGAAGTCAAGCAGTGCCAACCATAAATGAGCTGAATGCAGGTGCATGGTGCTTCTGCGACTGCTTCAGCAGTCAGTTGTGCCACTCAGTGGCTTATGGAGTTCTGAGGTAACTGGACATCTCTTCAAGGGAGACCAGTTGGAACAAGAACAGACTTCATTGTCTGCAACAGTGAAAAATGCAGTGAAGTCTTCTCCATGCCTGAAGTCAGAGCTGTCATGGCATGGCTTTGCTGACAAGCAAATGAATCAAGCACCCTTTTTAAAGCCATCGGGGAATGATATCCATAGATTTCATGCTGCTCCTAAGTCCAATTCTGTTAACAGAATTCTAAGACAACTTGGTACACGTAGGATGCTGTCTCTCCTATTTTCCAATAACTGCTGTGGAAACAGTGCCAGTACCTTCAGCATGGAAATATAACACAAACTGCCCAACCCAGGACTTGACAAAGATGTATTCTTGTAGAGCAAGGAAATATGGAAAGAGACATAGAGAAGGCAACCACTCTCTATATTTTTACTAGAAACTTATTTCCCAGCTGTCAGACGGAAGGGTTAGGTGAGCTCATGAATAATTGCTTTTGCAGGTTCCCTTGACCGCCAGACTAATCTTTAGCTATCCATCCTGCAGCAATCTGTAATAACCTCCCCACTGTGTGAGCAGATAGATTTTTACAGCAAAGCACAAGAAACAAAATAGTTTTTAAACCCAACCAATCTTGATAGACTTGGTGCTGCACTTACAAGTCACTTCATAACATGAAGTGGCCTTTTTCCTTATGTTTGTGATGCCACAGAATGTCTTCCCAACTGTATGTATCATAGTTCATGACAACTGCTCTGCCACCAGCTTTTCAAGAAAGAAGCTCTAACCTTGCAGCTCTAGGAGGGTCACAAGCCAGTGCTTCCACAAGAAAATAAATTTTTTAGAAAAACATATTAGAAACTGAAAAGCTGAGGGAGACTGGACATGAAGGGGGGGAGATGTTGCAGAGTACTGTGGTAAATTATCTGCTGTGCCACAGGACTCCTCTTTAGCCACATACAAGCTATAGAGTCTTTTTGCACCACAACCCTTTTCTCTGGTGATGGTGGCAGTACAATAATAATAACTCTGTAGAAATGGCTACCAAGCACAGTCCTGGTAAGGCCAGTGGAAAAAGCTGCTGAAAAACACAGCTTTAATTTCATACACTCAGCTTAATAATTATAGAGCAAAATTCAGCTGAAAGGGGCCAGCAAGGGCTGGGATTTTCACACTTACCATCGGAAATATTTGCTCCATTTCTTTCTGGGGCTTTGTGTGTTTATGAAAATGAGGTGGCCATTGCCAGGGTGCTGATCCCAGCAGTCTGGCTGGGTGCTGTGGCAGAAGAAAGAAAACAAAGTCAGAAGGATGCATTGTCTAAATGGGATATTCAACTCATGATAGTTTATTTGCTCTTTGATGTGCCATCCTAAAATTCATCTTCCCCCTGGAAAAAAGTAACTAGCATAAAATGCAGGAATGTTTTAGAGATTACATTTTCCTTTTTGAAGCCAATCTCCATTTCTTTGAAAGAAAGAAGACTTCAGAGAGGACCACATTATATTTTACCCATGCTTCACTCTCTTCACATCTTACATCTTTCCATCAGGCTGTATTCTTCGCTAATTTACCTTCAGTGGAAGAAGAGAATAAATAATTTAGTGTCAGCAAAACAGGTCCAGTTTTATAAGCATATCTGAAGTAGCCCTTCTATGTTATGTCTCAGCCAAAACAAGTGGAAATTACTAGGTGCAGGAAGTCCTGTCCCCTCCTCCTAGTATTTGCACAGCTATGTAATCAGCTATATCAAGAAAGTATCTCTAAGCTAACCTGAAGATAAATTAGGGAGTGGAATGGGGGGATGATTTTCCTCCAGATCTGAACTAAAATCTGACTCCCAATGCAGGGGTCATGAGATCCAGCAGGAGCACAAGCAGGGAAGAGCTGGAGTTGACAACTTCACTTTACACAGAATATTAACATCAATCCAAAGTCATTGTGAAACTAAAGTCTTGGTAGTTTGGTAGTTCACAACTTCACAATTAAGAAAAAAAAAAGAAAGCACTTTTTTTTTTTCTTTTTGTTTGAGCTCTGTGAGTGGGCTCACTCTAGTGTCAGAGAAGCACTAGCAGGAGACCAAGGACAGGAAAGGGAGCTGACTCAGCAGCAATAGCTGTTATGTCAGCTTCATTGTAGCACCAATCCATCATTTAGAGCTTCTGTGGCAAGCTGATCATTAGCAACAGTAAAACCTGAAAACTCTTGAAATTATTTTATCTCTTTTTCTTGCTGGCTAGAAAAATTACAGTGGTTCTTTCTGAGATCTGTCATAAAAGGCAGTTATATGTGACAATACAAAATCTGTTTCAGAGACCAAGAACTGAAACAGAGATTTAAAGCTTTGCTCAGGCCACCTAACCCATCTTTCAATAGAAGAAGAGGGGATGGAGAGGACCCTATTAAGTTTTGCACAAAGGCTATTCTGATGAATCCTTAACCACAGTGATTTTACTTCAAGCTGTTATTATACTTCCATGAGACTTAGAGAAGTGCAATTACTTTGGTTCACTGTTTGCTCCCATATCTTCCTCCAAGCAGCTGCTTCGTGCCGCTCCCAGGAGCAGCATGCAAGCTGCACTGCACTGGTGTTTCAGAAATGCCTGGATCTGGCTCTGCTGGAAGCAGCCTAAGTGTAAGGTATTTACACATTTTCATTTCCAGGCATGAGCCAGAGGTGCAAAGGTTCACAAGTGAGGCAGCAAAGGAGACCTCAGCCATGAGGTAGGCTCAACTGGATCCACTGACGGCAAATTTCACACAAAAGTTCACATCAATGGCTCAGTCAATTTTGAGGCTCTTAGATAGAAAAGTCTATGACAATGATTTACTGAATAAAACCAATGAATGCCATCAGCAGATTTTCTTTATCTGACAGATTAGGTTGGCAATAACAACTGTGGGGATGTGATACACTTGGATTTTGTAATGGATCTGATTAAAATTTTTCCTGCGAGATTTTGTACTTGGCAGCACAGGAAGATTCAGAATGAGTACATTGAGACAGGCCAAGTTCAACTAAAAAAGGTCCTGAGCAACATGATCTAGATTTGAAATTGAAGCAGAAGTTGCGTGAGAAACCTCCAGAGATCCCTTGCAACTACTCTTTTCAATGCTTTTAAGTACTTAGAGCAGTGGGTTTGATCCGGTCACTTTAACAGAGGCATCCTGCTTCACTTGCATATTTAAGCAAGAGAAATTACAAATAGTAACAGCCACGGTCATTATCAAAACCAAACACCTCTCTGGACTCTCTGCTTTGGCCAAATATCAGTCACTGCCCTGTGTGACAACTGAGTGAAATATAATAGACTCTTGAACAGGAGACAGGGTCAATAATCAGTTAGGCCCTCCTGGACTTAAAATGTCATGAATAAATACGGGATTATATGAAGAGATGCCAGGGACAAAGCACTCTGTGATGCTTGGCATTCTTCAAACTACGAGATTATTAGACTTAGGCTGGAGAAGAGCTTTTGTACCTCAAACATCATCTCCTTTTTTGCAGCTGGTCTAATTTAAGAAGCCTACAAACAATCTCGTCTGTGTCTTTCTGACCACACAATTCAACACAAACTGCTACTGAGAGGGAAAGTAACTGCAAACATCCCAGTTACAGCAGGAAGATTAGGCAGGAGGCCAGCTGAGCAAAGAGAGAAGGCAGCAGAGCAGCCTCCTGGACCTGGTGCCAGAGCTATAGGTTGTACTTTGTAAACAAAAAAGTCTCCTTGTAGCTCTTCTCCTGCAGAAACCCTGCAAACAAGTCAAAGCAAGGAAAGGGAGTTATTTCCAGCAATCTCCACAGGTGTGTGCATCCCATAGTTCTTTGTCAGATGCACATTAATTTTTGATAAAATTTAAGAAAGGGTAGGTCGCAGAGCAAAGATATTTATCATAACTCCCCTAGTCCATGTTAATGTGTTAAATATAGGAGCTGTGCTTTAATTTCAGTCCTGGGGATAAGAAAAAAAAAAAGAACAAAAGGAAAACCTTGCCACAATGCTTAACTATTATGGTCTAAAAAAAAAGAAAATTGCTGAGTAAGACAAGTAACATTTTCATTCCCAGTATGAAGAAAACAAGGGGGGAAAGAAGAGATCCAAAGAGGGAAAGGGTCAGGCATACAGCCTCCTGCCTCAGTGAGAATCGATTTTTTTGCTGCTTGCTGCATAGTCCTGCAAGTCAATGCAGATCCTGACTGCTTGCCTCAGATCTGTTTCAGGAGAGATTTTGCACCCACCAGGCAAAGTGTGCCAGCACTGGAGTGAGCAGTGTTATCGGGTGTTAGCTGCAGCACTCTGATACATCCTTGAGAACTAGCACATCATTAGGGATATTTTCACAATGGGATGTGGGGGTCTTAGGTCCATGTCAGACAAAACTGAGGATGCTTTCAAGGAGGAATTACAAAGACCGTAAGAACTTTTAATAACTGTTCATTTAAATGTCCTTTTCTGTATGACTTCAGTAGTATTATTGGAATTTTCAAAAACTTTTTGATAAAGCAAGTCTGTGTACTCTTCTGTTAAAAAGAAAAAAAAAGAAAAAGAAAGGAAAACTACACAAAACACCCAAACAGTGAAACACACACCACCACCCCTGTCCCACAAATTGAGGTATTTTTTGTAATGTGCTCTGAAAGAGATATTACAGGAAATATATTTCACAGTGCAATACCCACTATGCAAAGTCTGGGTCTCTGTACTTTGGGAAGTTATTGCCACCTCCCTGAATTAGCCAGTTTACACCTATTTGCATTGATATAAATGACAACACAAGAGCAAAGTCATAGAAAACAGATCTAGCCTCAGCCAAAAACACCTGCAACCCTCTCACAGAGCAAACTATATGCTGTACATTGTCTAACTTGCTGCATTCTACAATAACACTAATAAACTCTGTGGAACTACATACAACAAATTTAACGTTTTATACCCTGGACTTACAAGAGATTTCATATTGACTGATATATACACCAACATTGAAACGGCCCTTTTCACATGTTACATTCTAAGCACATTTTAAAATAAATTAGGATTTGTTCTTTGGCACAGCTGACACAGGACCTGCTTCCCCAGCAGCCACCTTGATGAAAAAAACAGTGAGAGTTCACACTCACCAAGGACTTGTCAGCACAAGGCATCACAGTTCCTGGAGAGCTCTTCCAATTCCCACAGGCAGGTATCTGTCTCAGTGACACAGCTTCAAGGGCACACCACAGACAGCTCTGAGATTAAATATTAAACTCCCTGATCCCACCAGCACAGAGCCTCAGTCATTATTACTTGTGAACTACATGGCTGAACAACCCCAGATTTTCAAAGAGGGAAGTAATACTGTGGTTCATGGTGAGTTTGCTGAAAAGCATGAAAACCTTTGGTACTTCCAGCCTTCCTTATCTATGCTGCTGAAAATGAACTGACACAGATCATTCAACAAATCAATCACCCCCACTGGGATGGCAAGAGACCCCCAATATCGTATCTGAGACTGCTCCACTCATAAAAGAATTTGTGCTTAAGTACTCTAGATATTTTCCTGATTCTCAAATTTCACTCCAGAGATAACTGGAAATGTTTAATTTGAAATAACTTCCTAAGGGACTGTCTTACAGAACATCTATTCAGATTATCTATTACCTCTATCCACTCTTGTGTAAAGAAGCTTATTCCTTAGCATTGCTACGTGTGTGAAAGGAAAAGCCCTTGTCAGGAAAGTCATCTGTCTATTCACAATACACCATCCACTTTGCACCAGTTTCCACATAGAATGTTTCCCATCTATAACCCACCTGCAAAACAACCAGAAAACCACTACAGTGGGGTCCCCCTCGAGTACTTTTACTAAGAACTAAGAGTACTTTTACTAAGAGTACTTTTACTAAGTTCCTAGTGAAGAATAAAAATTAATTTCAAATTTGTGACCTGTCTCTGATAGAGGGGAAAAAACCTAATAAGTTTCTGCTGAGATACTATCTTGTTTTAGGATGAACTGCCTTAAATGTTTAATTCTTTAACTTCAAACTCTTTTTTTTTTAGAGACTTATCTTATACGCCTGCTTCTCATTCCTAGAAATTATATTCGGTACCTGATTTTTACGTTGATTCTCTGGCATCTCCTGCTCCATATCTAACTCTATTTACTGCTATTGTAACTTCTGAATGAAATCAATGTTAACACATATGACTTTAGAAAGCAGAATTTCACGTTAATCTCAGCTGCTGTGTCTAGAGTTAAAACAGGAGCAGCTGGTGTTCAGGAGGTTCTGGTTTGGGAGTTGTGGATGCCAGTGGAAGGTGGACTGGAAAGAGAAGAACGCTAGTTTCTACGACTGATGACAATTTCTTGCCTACCTTTGGGGCCTGCTTTTCTGAAATTTCTTTACCAAGAAGTGAAAGAATTTTGGTGTGAGTCCTCAGAAAACGCAGTTCCTCAAAATTCCACATCAAGAGGCACAGTCTCTCTTCCTGTCCCTGCACTGGGGGCCAGGCCCCACCACCCACAGCCCCGCTTCTCCTAAGGCAGGTACATTTTAGTGATGCCTGGGAGAAGGAAAGGCCAGCCTCTCTTTCAGGACATCTCAGGGCACACATAAAGTGGTACTGCTCTGGGAAAGAAAGGCTGGCTGAAGCATGAAGTGGACCCGTTTGGGGATTTATTTTGTTGTTATTAGAAAGTAATGTGGGAGAGAAGAGAAGGTACTTGTAGTCTTCAGTTACTAGGATTCAAGTAGTGTAGTAGTCACCAGACACACACAAAACTCCAGGTCCCAGGCTCTCCTTGTTATTTCAACTTCTGCCTCATCCCTCTGAAGCCTAATGTTCCTATTCACAATCAGCACCTCTTTGCTGACCCAACCTGGCCCCTTCCTTTTTCCTCTTCCCCTTCTATGCTGGACACTATGTGAACCTCACTCAGTTTTGTCCCCTTCTCAGCTATGTGACAGTCTGCACTGAATTCCTCCTTCCTGGCTCCAACCCTTCTCTGTCACCCTTTTTCTCCTTTAAAACTTAACTTGGCTCTGGCCCCTACTTTTGGATTTCTGTCAGTTCTATAAGGAAGAGATAGCCCCTTTATTTTTATATGCAAGCTCAAACAGTTTTAAGTTTGATCTAGGCTGCAAGGAGCAGACTGTGGGCACTCCTAATGCCCCCCAGTCCTAACAAATCACTCTCTATGTTCCATTGCAGCCCAGCACATGTATGGATTTCCCATCACCCTGGAATGGCTCCTCATTCTCCACTATCTCTTGTCCTGTCTGTGAAAGCTCTTCAAAGCTCTATCCTAGGTGTCATTTTCTGTATCTTATCCTCAGGGAGCCTCTCCTCTTCACACTGATATAACTATTACCTTTAGGTAAATGGCTCACAAATCTGCATCTCAATACCAAAGTGATCTCCCTCAGTTTAGCACTACACATTTAATAACACTTCTGATCTGCTGTCCTGGAAGGATGACTATTTGTTTAAAACTAAACTCTGCAGTTATTACTGAGCAGCTTGTCTTTTTCCTTTGATGTTATTTCCTTTTATGTTATTTCCTCTTCTCCATTGCTGTTAGCAGCAACATTCTTCCCATTTCTAAAACTTAAATTTTCAATACTTACTTTTAATACCTACTTTTCCTACCTACCAGTGCTGGAATATTTCCTGCCTTTCGAATTCTCCTCCACAATGAAAGAAATAAATCCAGACAGTGTCCTTATCCATATTTTTGCCATCTTTATCTACTACAAATATTTTATTCTTCAGTTCACTGCTTCTGTCTTTTTGGACCAGTGATGAACTGAATTATAAAAATACATGACACTCCCAGGAATTTCTTGTAGTTAGATGTAGTAAGGTAATAACTTTAGAGAAACTTTAATTACATTAAAAATAAAATGCTGCAGCAGTAACAAAAATTGTTGCTGTTGTGACTTCTCTTCCTGTACTGCTGAATTTTCAATTTACCTAAGTTCTATGCTAAAGCTGGGTAAAAGCTCTCACTGGCTTCTTGCAGTGCCAATGAAGAAGACATCCTCAAAGTGATATTTTAAAAAGCAACTTGGCCTTGTATTGAAAATCTCCTCTTCAGATTTGTGCCTGACTCCCACTCCTGTTCCCAGATACCAGTTTTCACAAACCTTTTTGGAACCTTGATACAAATCCATCCAGTGTGCCCAGAAGAAAGGGCAGAAAGGTGAACAGACAACAGAACAACAAACACACCTAATTTCCTTAGAATAAGAGTGAAGAAATTATTAATTTACAGATTTACATCATTTACTTACACTTTTGTTTTAACTGAAAGTAAGCTGAAGGAAATTGCAATGGATGAGGCAACAATCATTGTATTGAAACCATCATTTTTACATTTCAGATCTATTTTTTGGGAGGCATGAAACAAAGGAAGGGGTGGAATGAATGCCACTGATGCAGGATGCTCTGCCATTTCGCAAAGCCAAGACACACCTGTTTCCTCTCAGCATTCTCACCGATTTCTTCGCATGCCAGACCCACAAACCATCCCTTAGGGGCTGCTGATGCTCTGCCAACACCAGTAAATCAGACAGACAGAGGGAAGCTTCCCAGCACAGAAGCTAGGCAGCGTGGAGCAGCTGGTGCCCCTGCCAGGAAAGTCTCCTACCTCCAGGCCAAGGCAAGCTGCCGACCTGCAGCCCTTCCCAGGGCACCAGAGCCGCTGCTCTCCACAACAGGACTGTCTGGCACATGCCAGCCTCCAAGAAGGTCGGTGTCCACACCTAAACCAAGATTACAGACTGCACTTCTGTGCCTGAGATGGATTTTATTAAAGCTCCAGCATTCAGCAGTTGAATACATACAATTCTGCTTAGACCCAAACAGTGTTCCAAGTATAAGTAACATCTGAAAAAGTAATCAATTTTCTTTCTATACAGCCAAATGTCATTCACTTCCAGAGTTGATTACATTTAGTGGCATCTTCCAAGGAGAAAGAAAATAACTCCTTACCTACCTTGTAATTGTTTTAATAGCTATTTGGGACAAATTTGCAAGAATTACAGGTTTTTTTGTAAAATATTTTGCATACAGATTTTTTTTTTGTTCATATTGATAGACAGATGATTACTGTAGGTCCTTTCCAGCTGACCTATTCTATTCTGTTCTGTCCTTTATTATAACACTCAAGTATTGAAATGTGAACTCTGGATGTGGTCCTCCCCTAGTCTAGGGTTGTTCCCTGCAGAAATCCCATAAAAATTCTATTTTCTCAGAATAACAGGAAGTTGGCCTTTCTGTAAACTAGAGCTAGAGAACAAGAACTGGAGAGAAAAATTATTTTAAAGAATTATTTTTTTTTAATCTTCATGAGGTGGAGGATCCTCTTTTAAACAAAGCTAAAGAGCACAGCTGAATCAAATAAAAACTGAAAGAAGACTTGCCTGTCTTTTTACAATGAAGCAGGGAATTAAGGGGAAATGCAATGAAACTAACATTTATGGAAGTTTGCACTGTGAGCATAAGGACCAAAGAATTCAAGCAAATATTAATACATGGTTAAATATATGTCTGCAACCCTGATGGGCAACAATACAAAACCAGGAAATGCTCTAGGCAATGTCTATGTAAAACACACATCAATTGCTTGTATCAGTTAAAAAACAGAGATACATATAAATTAGGGCCAGTTTGTGAGCAGGCCTTTGATTGAATTCCATTTGCATTTCATAGAGAAAAACAAAAGCTTTCTGGGCCTGATTCTCCATAGACTTGCACCCAGGTGGCTGCCTATATGCTTGCATTGCGTAGGTTATCACTATAGGGAGGCTCAGTATCATAAGTATTTGCAGCTCCTTGTGTGACTAGAAATATATTCCTAAAATGCAAAACACTAGGAGGAAGGAAAGCCAGCATCCAGAATCCCATCTGTGTATGTGCTGTGTTCCACTCTTGCTTTTCCTTCCCCACTCCTCTTCTGGGACCCGGAGCTAAGCTGCTCCAGGCTGGACATGTCAAAAGGAGCCAGCTTATTGCAGCCATCCCATCTAAACTCATGGCCTGAATTTCCCATTTTCCATAGAGTATAACTGTTCTAAAAATACCTTGACTGCACTTCAGTTGCTTGTCTTTTGTCCTGCCAGTATTACAGCCTGAAAGGCTCAGAGGTTTTCAAGTAATTTTTAAGTGGCCTTTTCCCCTTTTCATGCATTAAAGGCTGCCCCTTCATTTCTCCGCTTTACTTTTCTCTCACCTGTTTGTGAACAATCACTTCAGCCTCAGCCAAGCACACAGAAACAAGCCAAGAGCCAAGGCATATTTGCCTTGGGTCAGGCAAACAGGGTCTGTGTGGCCACCCTTGGCCTGGGGCAGGATGAAAGGCCATCCAGGCCCCCTCACGGTTTGGTGACACCGCAGCCAACCCTCCCTTCCTTTGGGAACAATTACAGAGAGTCACCCACAAGTGGCTACAAATAAACCTCTTTCCACAAGCTGAGAGGAGCTGCCTTCTCGCCGCCAGCACTCAGGACCTGATTTCTGCTGTCGCTGACGCTGGTGGGAGCCCAGGGCGCTGTCACAGAGGGAAATCACCCAGGCCTCTCTCCGGGGGCATGACTTGGCTTCCTGGCAGCTAATCCTGACTAGGCAGTAGTTCATGCCTGGGATTTTTACCTTAAATAAAGAATGAGAACAATTATACCTGTGTGTTTTCACTTTTGCTCTGTTAATGGGTAATTTCAACTTTCAGGCTCTCCTTGCCAGCTCTGCACAATGCACAACAATCTAAATCCTCCTAAAGACATCAGCTAGTGGCTGAATTCTATGGAAAAGTAATTTTAAGAATGGATGAAGTTTATAGAGGCAATGTCTGTCCGGACTAAGGTGGAAATGAACATGCTTTTAATGTCAGTGGAATAAATCTGTTTTAGTGGAACTTGGGTGCCAAGCTTTCCTGTCAGCCTGTACAAAGGCATGAAGCAGACCCAAACCCCCCTCCTCTGTGTAGGATCCTCTCATCAGAGAGGTTCACTGCAAGATACTCTTGGCTCCAGCTGTCAGGTGCAAAGAGAGAAAACAAAGTGAAATTTCCTTATCCAAGCCCTTTTCCGGCCTACAGCCGAGAGATACTGTCTGGTATCACCCAGGGTACTGTGGGTCAAAGGCAACAGCTCCACATTATGTATTGCAGAGTTCCACACAACACAGTTCCCTCTAGCCTAACTGGAAGGAGAGGGACTGGGTGTTAAACTGGACAGGGAGCTGCAGCTCTCTTTTGATCAAAAGAAAAGCATTTATCATATCAAATCAATCATGTCTTCCTCTCACATTAAAAGCCACCTTAAAAGCCTCAGCCTTATAGCTTAAATCCTTTAACTCAGATCTAGCTTGTCACCTGCATCCTTGCCCCAGGAGGGATGTGCAGCCTCAACAATGACATCAGCTGCAAGGGACCCAGCTGAAGCTGTCCAAGGAAGAGCTGGGCATTGCCAAGCCTGCTCTTCACCACTGGAGATGAGGACATCAGACAAGTGTGGGAGCTCTGCCACTTCTGTGGCATGGAGCCAAAACTTGTACCTTCTTTCTTGAGCCAAAACAGAAAGCAACCCACACATTATGGCTGAGTGATGGGGAGAAGAAAAGTCCTTAACACAAACACTATTAAAACTGCTGATGGTACATTGTCTGTGTGATGAATACACTACGTGTCTGGAGATGGGGAAGAAGTGTTTCTGATAATCAGTTACTTGAGTGTTTGGTGTAAGCCTTTCTGAGAAGAGGAAAAAAAGCACTATCACGTCACAACATCAAATGGAGTATCACTTAAGAACACCTGCCTCATGGTAAGGAAACCCAAAAAGGTATATTAAAATTTAAACAAAAGATTTTTAATGTTTCATCTCAAAACACTCCCTTGAGTGCCATTTTCATTTTTTTTTCTTTCAAGCCCAAGAACCTTCTTTGAAAGAAAAATTATCTTCTGATTCCTGTTTCATTACTAGAATCATGGGTAAAAAATGTGGGAAAATAAAAGGAGATAAATAATTTCAAAAATCTCATCTTCTTCATTTACTGCAAAATGGTCTTAGAAGACTGGATAGACCAGTCCTCATTTATACAACTACTTCTTTAACTTATAGTAATACTGCCAGAATTTATCAATGCTAAGTTTTTTCAAGTTGTTCAAAGGTTCGGGGTCAGGTATTTTGTATTTACAAATAAAACTTTAAGCCATGTTGTCAAATATACAAGATAAAGTCCTAGTTTCCTATTCTGTAATACCACCCTCCAAAAAAAACCACAAACAAACAAAAAAACATACTTCTTTTTTCTTTCAAGCTGTTTCATTGACCAGGTTATAATTTGGTAAATAGGCTCTAAATATGTAAAAGACAATGAACAAAATGTTCTAGAATGGAACTGTGTCCTAATTTACATTGCAAACATGGCAGTTTATAAAGCAACTTATATGCCCAGAACAGGTAAATTCAAGGACAAGTGACCACAGGTATACCTATGCACAAGAAAAATATCTGGATTTAAGATTAGGAGAGAGCAAGGTAACCACATTTTTCATTTCTGTAAAAAAAGGATGTTATTTTTATCCCTTGCAATATAAATGAGCTTAGTAGCCCCAACATGTGAAATACCTTTTGGACAGAAGTGACTTTACAAAAAGATAGATGGATGGAACCACTGAGTTCATAATCATACGATCACTTTTGACTCCTCTCCAGAGCATGTACTACTTTGGAAAAGAATGCAAACTGCAAATTAAACCCTCGCTTATCCTCAGCAACCTGACAGTCTGGCCCAAGAAATACTGCCAAGTCTGGCAGGCTGGGGGAGCGTGTGCGCATCGCACGGAGGTGTGAGGAGCGCGGCCACCCCAGCTCATCTCGCGGGGCACAGCTGCAAGGGGAACTGTACACAAAGAGGGCAGGCAAGTGGCTTTGAGGGGAGGAGGTGAGAAGGGGCCTAAAGCAAAAATGGGAGATACTTTGGTTTCTTTCATATCCTGCTGCTATTTCAGCCAAGCATTTTTCGTTGCCAACTTGTATGAAAAGTGGGGTGTTTTTTCCAAAATAGTTTTCAGATGTCAGAATGAATCCCTTTGATTAATGTAACTAAAACTGGATGTGCTACTGAGTCTTTTCAAGCATTCTTTATCACCATCCTTTAAACCTGCCCTTTTTGCATTTTCAGTTCACAAAACCTTTACACAGGGGTGTAATGAGCTGCAAGGGAAGGTGTTCCACCAAGAAGATTGGGGCAAACACCAATGAAGCTTCTTCTAAGCACCCACCTTATGTTTGTGTCATTCTTCAACTTACACACCCTCAAACATTCTCACTGCCTTCATGCCACTTAGTTTCTGCGTGGAACTTCAAAAACCAGGATACCTTGACCAAAAGCCTTTCCTTTCGTTCTTTAATTTCCCTCTTATCAGAAGCAGCAGGTCCCTGAACTTGTCACAGAACTTTCCTAGCCTAGAAACCCTGTCTGAATAATTAATATTTCTCTCCTCTTTTGATGGTGACACAAGGGTGTCATGATATTACATATAACACAAGGGCGTTAAACATCATTCTTCACAACTGAGAAGTTACAAAGAACTGACACACTGGATGAGTATGTTCCTAAAGCTAGGGCCAAATTTAAACCTTGCCAGGCAGCCATCTGGCTGAAGAATACTGCAGGGAAGGCAAGGAGCAATTCCACCACCATGGGGCATGGCTACTCTAGCAAAACCACAGTGAAGCCACAGCTTGACAGGCAAAAATGCTGTTCTGCTGGAAGAATTTATTTTTTTCAGGGAACATCCATCAGTGAAAGAATGATTTTGCCTTTGTGTAAACATTTCCACCACAAGGAATGAGACAGCAGGTCTCCTACCACAGCAGATCACGGCAGCTGCCTCCACTGCTGTCCCATACGAAGCACAGCTTAAGGAGGAATGACTTTGGATGGCACAATATCAGTCTGAGTAGCATGGTTTGAAAGCACAAGGGTTTTGTTTAACTATAACATAAGTTTCTTGCCTTTTTCAGCTGCTCATGTCCTTTGCTTAGAGAAACCAGGGCCAGCTGCTCCATAACAGTTCTCACAAAGGCACCAGAAGGCAACTTTTGGAAGACATCACTCTAAAGTAAAAGAAAAACCATAATCAGAATTTGACTAGTAATATGTGAAAGAAATAAAAATTGTTCCATTTTAACAGTTTTCCAACACTTGGTGCTCAGTTTGTAGAGTAGCATTTATCTCAATTTTTTTTTTTTAGTTTCTTGGAATCACAGTACTCATATATTTGTGGAAGATATTTTATACTGTAGGCAGGGTAATCTATGTGCCAGATCTACTGAAGGTGATTAAGACACCTCTACAGAAATCAAGGGAACAGTTTTGATCAACTAATACTCCTTTCCCTTATTTCATATATCTGGTAGCCTTGATTCAACAGGCAAATTCAGATTAATGGAAGAGCTGCAGTAAACCAAGTCCATACTTGCAGTTTTGATGTAAAAATTAGGGTACAAACCAACATACAGCTGTAAAAAAAAAAAAATAGGGAAACGTTAAGAGAGGAGCAAGATAGCAAAAGTCGAGAACAAGATCTCCATATTTCAATTACCTTTAAGAGAATCAAAATAAGCAAGTGATATATAAATTATCAAAACCAAAAGTTAAGGTATTTCTCGTCCTAACCTAAAGAATAATATCCTTGAATAATCACGCTGTGGTGCAGTCAGTCATGAAAACCACTTGCTCAAATGTTGGGCAAATTAATCAGACTCTCCATATTCTGGCATAGAGGTTTCTTTTTTATTTAAATAATTGAAAGATTACTTTGGACTTTAGCATTTCATATGTCTTCTCAAAGCGTAGTTCAGTTTTTCTTTTTCTAGAGACTGGGATGCTTTAAGTATTTTTTCTGCTTATTAAACCATGAGAGAAGAATTACAGTAAAGGGACAACACCATATTACTGGGCTTGATTCTCAATTGGCACAAATGAGCACTGATCCATTGATGCTAATGAGTTGCACACTCCTACATCGCTTAAAGACCTGGCTTCTTTTCTTGCTGCCTTCTTGTTGTCACTTTTTGCAATTAACTTTGGTTTGGGGCTTCCTTTCCCTCCTCCCCCCCAGCTAAACTGCCTAAATATTCAGCTACAACCAAGCATGTAAGAAACTCAACTTTTTGATTTTATATCCTCAGGTTTTCTTTTGAGCTGTTAACTATTCCAGCCCAGTAGAAACAGCAGCCAAAAGTCCTCACAGTCCTGTTGGTTCTGTAGTTTATTCTTTAGACTTCCAGTCTGAGAAAGATGATATGAAAATATTAGATTAGTTAATACTCAAACCCAAGAACAAATCAAAGACAGCAAATACCTTGCTAAGTCTTAGAAGATGTTCTAGAGACATAATTAGGAATGAAAATACCCTAAAATATGCTAAGCTTTCCCTTGAAGATAGGACAAATCTGTTTATTCCTTCTGTGAATCATCTTTCCACTCAGAGGAGAGCAGCTCTTTTTTCTTACTGATCAAGATCCTTCAGGAATTACAGAAAAGAGATCCCACATAAGGTAGATGTACTTTTCCTGAGATCAGCCTGCAAAGTGGAAAATCTACCTGGTTACATGTTAAAGACATTTTGAACCCACCTTCCTTCCCTCTCTCTGCAGTAGGTGAGCACAGATTAAATGTTTGGAACTCCATACCTGAATCCTGGTCTTCTACACTGTGTAAAGTTTCCTTCAGATCTTACTAGCTTCCAAACTCCATGCCTGATAAAGAAGAGCTCCAGACAGTCCTATCTGGGTTGGTAACACAAAATAGCATGAGCTAATACTCTGTGGACAGTGCACCTGCAAGGTGTATGAGCCTAATGCATGTGGGAGAGATATGTAGGTGAAACAGAGCTGAAATGAGAGTCACTGGTGATCAAGGAATTAGATTTATGTTCCCAGACAAAGTGTTCTGCACTTCAATGAAAGCTTTTCCCAATTGTCTGGTCTGCCTCTGAAGGCATCTCAAACGCTGTCTGAAACCTGCTAGAGAACTGGCTCTCAAACACAGCCTCATCACAAACTGATTCAGGTCTTTGCAACCATGTTATGTTTGTGTATATTAAGCTGTACATCTCTGTTAACAGAGGAAAAATACCTAAACATTCTTACAGTAATAATTAATTGCTAAATTGAGATAGAGGTATTTTTTCCTCTGAAGTCTGTGTTGTTCTCTAGGATTACTGAAACTAAATTTCCCTTGACCCCGCTCAAAAGAAATCTCAACACCACAACCTGGTGTGGGAGAAGTAGAGGATTTAAGATTATAGGATTAGGATGTTTTTACTATTCTAATTCCTTCTTCATCAGAAAGGTGTATATGTGGATATTCACCACAAACTATCCTAGTTAAAAACAGCGGTTTCACTCCTTTTTCCCAGCAGGGAGGTGTTCTCACCATGGCTGTTACTAACAGGCTTTCTTGTTAGGGAAACCAAAAACACGATAAGCAAAGGGTCTGAGACACTGACCTGGATAGATTTCTTTTAGTCTCTTTGAATTAGAATAATAATAAAAAAAAAAAATACACCAAAAACCAAAAAAACAGCAAAACCAAAAAAATCTCCCCAAACACTAAACCAGACAGCAGCTGTATCACATACAGAAAGGGGGGCTCTTCTGTATGGAAGTTCTGAGCATGCAAGGTTTCATTGTTCTTCATCTTCAACAGACATCCCACAAAAAAAATTGAGATTTTTCAGAGAAATGGGCATTTTAGGAAAACAGATGCTTATAAATAAACCAGCATTATCTGAAGTATTTTTCAAATGTTCAACCATGCAAAGCCTTGCAGTAGGCAAAAGTCCCAGACATGGTTACTGCATAATTTTCTTAGACATTAAATATATATTGCATATAATATATAATTTGCTATATTTTATATATAAATAATATATCTTGAAAAAAATCTGTCGACTTTTCAAATTCAAAAACAATACTCAGAGAAAATATAACTTTAGAAGCCTAAGAGGACTAAGGAATAGTCTCAAGAGCGAGACAATTTGCGGTGTGGCAGTTGATGTCCAAGGATGTCCACTTAAAAGCAAAATAAAGTTTTGGTCAGTATTTTTTTTTCCTTCCAGTAGCTGGGAAACAAAGCACAAAACAAATGACAAGTAAACACTCAGCCACAGGAAGCCATTAACAACAGTGGGCACCAATTAGGGCCCAGCAGGTATCCTTTACACCGCCTGGTGCTCTAGCTCCTCCTCAAATACTTTGGCATAACACTCACAAACTCAGGCTTAGGAAACAACAGGCTGTTTCATTTACTCTGCAATTTGTAGCCACATATTCCTGCTGATAGGCCCATAAACCTGTTTGTAGTCTTCTTCTGTTCCCCTTCAAGTTTGTGTCATTAGAAACTACAATTACTGTCTGTCCAAAGAGAATACTCTTCAGGAAAGAAAATAAAATTGAGATACTGTGATCCTTTTCCTCTTTGTCTCCCTCTCACTCCTTTTCAACTTTTCTTTTGGAGGAGAATGCATAACACAATGGCTGATGTCAGGCAAATGGGCACACTGAGAAAAATATGTGTGAATTCTCAGATTTCTGCAACAAGGACATTACTTTTTCAAATAAAAAATTTTCCAGTAGAACAGAGTGAAAAAAGTACATTGTTCTCAAAAGTAAGTCAAAGTCTGCAAGAATTAAAAAAGAACAAAAAATATATTCTACTTCAGCCAAAACCATAGCACAAAATATATGTAGTTTTGAGATCCTTATATCAACTGTAAAATATTTTCTATCTCCTATCCAAAAAACCTCAACAAACTCCCCAAGCCTTTTAAAGTCACTCATATATTGTACCTTACTTCCTCCCTTAGGAAGCACAGAGTTTTACTGAAATTTGACACAAAAAAATAAGATTCTCACCTTTACATTGAGATTGTAAAATAGAAGAAAACAAAGCAGGTTAAAAAGCAATATCCTAAACCAAGATTTTACCAGCTTGTCACTGTTTTTCTGAAATGAAAAAGTACTTCTATGGCATTATAGCACTGCAAGAAGAGGAAAGTCAGAGTCCAGCCCAGAGAGCTGAGAGGTCTTAGTGAGTGTCAGGATATAGAACAATATGAGTGAAACAACCCATTCAACTCTACTAAATCATCTTTTGTCTTACAACCATCCATAGCCAGGGTGCTCTCATGTGCCATTTCTGTTTCTATCACCACTGCCAAATGCAAGGTAACCAAAACATCATCAGTTGAAGTTTGGTTGTTTCTTGATGCTTTTGGCATTGCAAGACAACAAGGAAAGCAGACAAAATCTCTGCTAATTCAGAGCTCTCCATGTTTCTCTTTGATTTTCCTTCATTTTTAAATAATTCTTTCCACTGTTTTTTTGCCATTTCAAAAAAATCAAAGCACACATCAGCAAATGAGTAGTTTACTTTCCAACTGCACTAAATGTGAAATCCCCACTGTCTTTTGGCAAAGGTGTGCCCAGTTACCCATCTCTTTGCTCCCTCCACTGCCTCTGCTGACAGTGCTCACTGAAGCTCCCAACTCCTGCTCCTGCAGCAGCATGACAGAGCTGTGCAGCCTCTGCATGAAACAGCCCCCACAGTCAGCACTGAAAATCATCTGTGACAGAGGGATAAACTCTACAACAGAATTCCCAGAACACCTATCCAACGAGTTTTGAGGAATAACCAGATATATACCTTGAGCCCTGTGTCATGTGTCTGTACTGCTGTACAGGGGTGGGGTGTAGAAGTGTCCTTGTCATGCCCAGATATTGGCAGCCTAGAATCTAGAAAGATCATTGACAAACAACTCACAGTCCTTGTGTGTGCCCAGAGCTCTCCTGTCCAGTGCTCATGTCGTGGGAAGTGTCTAGGAACCACTGAGAACTGCATCAGCCCTGACTCCTCACACTCCTCTTGGCTCAGCTCAGCTCTTCAAGGAGACCACGTGGCCATGAAGGTAGAGAAATTCAGAAGCTGACTCCTCTTGGCTCAGAAGGAACCGAGTGCTGAAGGCTCCACATCACTGTTTCCTGGCATGCTGGGACAGGAGCTCTGTGCGACAGAAGTGAATGAAAATCCCAGGAACTGATATTCCCCAGCAATGCAGAAAAATGACACGTGAGGAAACCTGAGTACAGGAAGCCAAACCAGCTTGCCCATTTCCACAGATCTAGACCTATCAAAGAACTGGACTGAGTGGACTCTGCTGATGTGCTGCTCCATGAATACATGTGAACTCAAGCATCCTCCTCCACAGTTAAAAGAATACAACTATTGTGGGCATTTACAGAATTTTCAGAATGAGGTTTATTTGTTCCATTTGAGAGTAGCCAAGGCTGGCCTTTCCCAGGTATCAAATTGATTGGGGAGTTTCACCCATTACAATGAGAGCTTCCCTGTTCCTCTGGGGAAAGGGAAGTGTTGTGCCTGTGTAACTTATCTGCATACACACATTTCAGTTTTGTCTTGATACTTCTCAGAAAGAAATTTGGGACACAAAAGAACACACCTAAATACTGATCATCTAAGTGCACACAAATCCATACACAAAACACCAACTACTAAGAAAGGTGCTATTTGCACAGCTGAGTACATATATATATATATATGCAACTCTTTCAGCACTAAGAATATATCTTTGAAAACTACATCTTAGACTCTAAGGTCAAAAGGGGTAGTGCCCCTGCTCTACAGACACCTGGAGATCAGGTGGCTCATCCAAGCCAGTCATCTAGGCTCCTTCTGTAGTCAAGCACAAGAGATAAGTGTCTCCAGGTTGCCATTTATCCCATTCTAGGATAGGTGAGTAAAACAGGTGAGATGAATCCCTGGCATGGTATCTGCTGGGGGAGGGTGAGGAATTACTTCCTAGATTACTCCCTTAGGAGAGATACTTAACTTTTAGCAGCGAATGCTGAGAGGAATCCCATGCTACAAGATTGCCAGCGATTATAAAGATTCACACACTTGTGAAAATTCCCATTATATTAGGCTTACAAAGAAAGTAAAAATTTAAATTTCCCATGCAAATGAAACCATCCCACACTCTCCATCATTCACACTGTAGATCACTATATCTATTATAGTCAGAGATTTGTGGAAATCTTGTGTGTTTTCATAAAGAAATAATGCTGTTCTATTTTCCCAAGAAATTGAGGTTCATGTTCTGAATAATAAAAAAATGTCTGTGGCAAATCTGTTAGCCATTTCAATATGAGAGAAATATAAAAAATTTAAACTTGAAACATTTAGTGGGAGCATGTTGCCAAGTAAAGGACAGATCTGTCAGTGCTGCCAAAGAGGAAAGGTGGGAACATGTCATCACTCCTGAGATCAGAAATGAAACTTAACCCAGAGAAGGAACTTGCTTAGCTCACTGCTTCCATTCACCTGACACCACAGTGTCAATTGGACACAACAGTTTTTCCACATCTGCTGTTCTTCAGGAGTTCAAGGTTCTATTTAGGTTTTTGCACAGCACCCATGCAAACAGTAAGAATATCTCTCATCAGTAGTATCTCCCAATGGTGCCTCCTGCACTACTGAAACCAATGGCACCATTTCTTTTCTCCATGCCAGCTAA
Source organism: Polioptila caerulea (assembly GCA_013397295.1). Lineage (NCBI taxonomy): Eukaryota > Metazoa > Chordata > Aves > Passeriformes > Certhiidae > Polioptila > Polioptila caerulea. The sequence goes on from VYXF01005657.1 coordinate 1,348,568, forward strand.
GTGTGTGTTAGCATTTACTGCTTATAAATGCAGGTCATTCCACACAGGCAAACATCTCAGAACAAAAACATGCCCAGCACAACTGGGCACAGTTTGCAAGTCCTTTTAAACCACTAATAGTTACATTAAATAGGGGAAAATATTTAATACTTTGATGAGATTCACAAGGCTAACTCCTGAAGAAAATGAAAAATGTAATGTATGTGTAATCTTCAGTCAGTTTCTCCCTGCATGGAAAAAACAATGTGCTACTTCACAAGCCCTGAATAAACTAAACTCAGAAACAGGTTGAGAAAGAGGCAGACATTGCATTTACTATTTTTCTCTGTTCATTTTCTACTGTCACCCCCTTTAGGATTTTCCCTTCTCATGTCAATTATTTACAAAATGGGGAGGAAGCACAAAGACATGGTTAAATGAGCAACTGATTAAAAGTGGCTCTAAATTCTAGAAGTCAGAGCCCAATGCCAGAAAGCAAATAAAACATAAACATGAGATGTGCCTTTCTCTGCTTTGCTGTGGCCAGTTGAAAAGATTCACAGATATCTACCAGTGCTATATTGATATTCAGGTGTTGAAAAGCAACTGTCACTGCCACGACTGAAATGCCAGCCTACATACAGCAATTCACATCTTGTGTTCCTTCAAATAGAACTATAACTCTGTCATGCTAACAATCCCAGGGAAATCCAGAATGGGTGAGGAGGGGAGCAAAAGCTTTCATTTCCTAGTTACTCTACAACCATTTCACCTGTCTTGTCCTGGAGTCTGGTGCTGCATTCCAGTAATGCAAGCACTGGGAAGGCTGGAGAGGTGTGAAAGGACCATAAAACAGAAACACCAGGAGACACCACGGCCATCATCAGGTCACACACTAGAGTTTTACAGCCCCAGTTTGCAGCCAGGCTCGCTCACAGACAGCCAAAGCCTGGCCTGCTGCAGGCAGTGAGAGCAGCAGGGCAGTGGCTCTGCTGGATACACCCACTTGCTTCCCCTCTCCAAAACCCATCTTGTATGGCCATTCCCACGTGGAGCAGCTGTGATACCTGAGTTCACAAAGGTGGTGAAATTGAAGCATTAAAGCACGACTTTTGGTGCATTGCTTCACTGCAGATGTAATTTATGGGCGTTTTCTTGTACTACCTGTTACATCCAACAGAGAAACAGATGCAGGTCCTCCGTTAGATGAGAATCCAGCTCTCAGTTTCTCCTGCAGTCACTTTTCCACTCTTCTCTTCAATATTCTCCAAATTCTTTTCTTCTGAAGAAAGCATCTGAGAAAAACTCCAGAATTACCATCCTTTAGTCCTACACATTTTCATTTTTTAATACAGTCTAGCATAACCAAGCCTGCAGTCTTTCATTTTTTGGGGTTTTTTTCTCAAAATAAATAGCTGTCAAGATTAAAAATGAGTTATTATCTGATAATATACCAAAGAATTGCATACCTAAGCTAAAGATTCAAGTTTTACAGACTTCATCAGTACAAATGGCTCAAGAGGACCAGGAGTTTCACACCTCATAAGATGCATTGTGGACACATTAAGATTAATGAAACAAGCAGAATCTGGGAGCACAACTCTGTCCACACCTGCATTAGCACAGCGCAGAAAGGAGGAAGCTTTAGCTGCAGAATGAAGGGTTTTTTTTACTTGGAGCTACCTCTTGTATGGAACTGTGAACCAAAACACCACTGGCAGCTGGCACACACAAGGCAAAGCAAATCCATCCATCCAACCTCAGCCCCACTTCATGATGTGAGCCTCTAAGTGCCAAAGGGGAGCAGCTGAAGGCTCGCTTCAAAGTAGGTCTGAGGTAATTAGCCCTAAGGACTTCTGTTACATAAATGTTAATAGTAAGATTTTAACGTATCTCAGGTATCTCCAGTTTAAAATGGTTGGGATAAAGTCAATTTAAAGTTTGTCAGCAACCATGGTCACTTAATTAAATATGCTTATTTTCACCACCACTGCTGTTTTCCTGCTCTATATCCAAAACGCTCCAGGGCACACCAGACTCACGCAGACACGCCTGCAAATGAACATGAATTAAATTAGACATCTACAGGCCTTAGCAACAAAAGAGCTGAGCTATTCATTTCTAAAGGTGTAGTCTCCCTTACAAGTAGATCTTTGGTAGAAAATCAATGGTTAATTTTTATCTTTAAATCTAATCTAATTTCCATACTTATATTAAATCCATGTATATAACTCACTGTGGAAAACATAGCATTTAAACAAGCTTAAGATACTCGAAGAGAAGAAAGCTTGGGCTGTTGTTTCTTTTTAGGCTTCGAGGCCCAAATGACACAGCTGACAAGGCTACAAAAATTCAACCATTTTGTGTGTGCAGGCCCTGGTAGAGGAGGTCTGTATTTTCCAGTCACCCCTGTGTTTATTTGACATAACATATAATGGGAAATAATGCTGTGGAAGCCCTGAGCAATAATGTGTGAGGCACTCCTGTAAAAAAGAAGCATTAACATACTTTTACAAATTGTTATGACAACTTAGTAATTGGATACAGCAACTTTTCCAGACCTATTGGCACATGAGTGTGGGGAGAGCTTGCCTGGAGGCTGCTGGTTCTGCAGGACAGTAGCTGCAGGCAATTCAGGGGACACTTTCACTGGCAGCTGTAGGTCAGGAAAAAACAGGGGAAAATACTTTGGGGAAAAGAAACCCTCAAATAACAAGATATAAAAATAGACTTTTGATGGTTTGAATAACACAAAGCTATCAGAAATTGAACTGTTACATAAGATTTATTTAAAGAACACAAATAGTTGGTTTGATTTTAAAGGAACTGCAGCTTCCATTACCAAATGAAGGTTTTCTTAACCCTCAAGCTTTATCAGAATCACCTAAGTTGTTTTAAAACAATTCTTAACAGTTCATGGGGCACATTTGAGATTAGGCAGCAGACAAAAGGGTACGTGCAAGGATCTGTCCTATTCCTTCCCCACCAGCAACTCTCAGCTTTCATCTAAACTAAACACTGAATTTTAAACTTGTACAAACCTTTTGTTTCAGTTCAGTGTGACTTATATTAACTCAGTCTAAATCCACTGCTTGCTAACAGAAGCTACACAGATGGAATTCTAAATTACAATGACTGTGACAGATGAGGGTTTTCCACTGCAATGTCTAAGTCAGTAGGAAACTGACCTCAGTTTTAGAGGTAATTTTGTAGTATATGTAAAGCCCTACAGTACTCAGAAACAGGTATGCTACTATTGTTCATATAAATAAAACAAAACTTGTAACACAGAGCAGCCTTTATAGCCCTTGCTTAATAAGATTTTGGTAAAATATAAGTGAAAATTCTGCTCAACCTGTAAAGAAAACCTATTCTGCTTACCTATAAAGAAAAAAAGGCACAGATGGGTCAGTACTGTTTGAATTGATTGATACTTTACACAAGACAAAATTAAGATTCATATGTCATGATTAAAGCAATTCTCTCCCAATGGTGACTGTGTCACACCAAAAATAATTCAATGCAGTATTCCCCTGCTAAGTATGGAGAAAAGCGTTTCCTTTAGAAGAGGAAATTCTCTTAAGGAAGTTGTTTTAAGCTAAATAAAAGTTCAGGATGAAGCCAGCAAAAGGTGTGAAGGATTTCTCTTTGATTTCCCAGCTTGTGTATTTGGGCTCAGACTCAGACTACATTTTATGCACATATTAATAGGATGCTAATAAGCCTACAACTCTACTTTGACAGGGACCTGTAGAGACAACCTGATATGTGGCACCAGATATAATAGCTGTCTTAAGCAGGAGATTTATTTCCCTCTCACACAGGGGGTGAATCAGACAACATATTTTTTAATTGCCAGTTCAGATGAAAATGTCATGCAAAGTCAGGCTGTTATTTTTGTTGTTATGTTTCTCAGTTCAAGTAAACCTTCAAAAGATAGAAATGGAACCCAAGCCTTTGAGACTAAGTAGGAGCAGCTTTTGCTCTTCACTGGCAACCTTACATGGAAAATGAGGCCACTCCGTTGCAAACCCTCATAAATTGGTAGGTCCTGAAAACAATCCTGGTACCAAAAGCACGGAAGTTGGCAGCATTTATTTCAACAGCTTGCTGCATCCCATGGAAAACTTGGAGAGAGATTCTATCTAGCTGTAAATTGCAGAGATATTTCAAAGCTAAATCTTCTTAAAACAACACTGAAAAATTTATAAAAGCTATAAAATAATAATAAAAAGTAGTAGTTAAGACAATCTCAACCATATATTTATCCTAATTTCTATTTACCATTTAAAAAACAATCCAGAAATTACATCTATTATATCTGGTGCCACATATCCTAACATTTATTTTAACCACATGTTCAAGCAAGGCTTCCATATGCTTTCTCCCCCAAACAAATTTTGTTTTCACCATTTCAACTTGGGGATTTTTTTCATATTTCTTGAACAACAAAAATAGATTAGGATACAATTTTTTAATCATCAGACGCTAAAAAAAGGCCTTTTGTTTGAACAGCTCATGCAAAATGGAATTTAAAAAAACAAACAAAAAACCCTAAAACAACCCACAATGCACTGGTGATTTTGATTTTACTTTGAAATAAAAATTCTGGAAAAGTGGGATTGTTCTTAACCTGCTGAAACAGAAGCTTCTCCCTTATATTAACTGTTGCTTTGATGAAACTTTAAAATTATAACGAGAAGTTTTGTTGTTGTTTAAAAAAAATCTATATTGCTTAAGCATTTTACATTGTTAAAACATATATTGATATATATATTTTTTTCAATATGCTTATATTTCCATTTGAAATATATATTTCCAATTCAATTGGCCAGAATGGATGTATGCAGCTACTGGTAAAACTGTCAAATATCTTCTCCTACCCTGGGATTATTCTCAGCTTTAAACTTCTTTCTGTCATCTCAAAGCTCTACTGACAATGACTTCAGCCATCAACAGAAAAAAAAATGGACAATTGTCACTCATCAGTTGCTCTTATCTGTTAGCTCGAAGAAATTAATGCAGTGTTACTATTTCTTACTGTGAAATAAATGAGTATAGTTCTGAAATTACAGAGTAGTTTATTAATTTTAAATTTGACTATATGGGATTCCACTCCCCTTTCCTGTCAGTTCTGCTTAGGGAGTTTCATCTGTTCACTTGGCCTCCTCCTCAAGGAAATGAGAAGGGCAGAAGCAAAGTGCCACCCAAAGATGCCTGATGCCTGCATTGCAAATGGTTCAAGATGCCCTCATGTCCTTGCAGCTGGCCTCAAAGGGCTCTCACAAAAGTACCCCAGGACATTCTGGAGCGAGGCGCCTGCGCTGCTCCAAAGGGGCTCTTCCCCACTCACACACCTGCAGCCACCACTGCCCAACAGCTCACAGGGAGATGTTCCTCTGGAAACCCCACATTCTCATGAGAGCTCCATGCTGGACACGAGTCCCTCATCCTGCTCGCACAGCTGGAAACCCAGCTTTGAGACGGCAAGGAGGAAAATCCAGAGCTTCGGGCACCAGCTTCTCCTGCAGAGGGAGGAGGTCTAGGGGACCCCCACAGCGTGTGCCTTGATGTTTGTGTGTCTGGTTACACTGCAAGAATAGCAGCAAGTCAAGTAACTACTTTTGCCTCTTGCAAAATCTGCTTTGGTTTCCCAGCTGCAGGACTTAAAGAGCCAGGGTCAAAAGAGGAACATTTAAATCTTCACACAGCGGACAAACGGTAAAGCAGAGCTCAATCCACTGTATTGTTATGCAGGCTGCACACAGATATAAATGCACATATACATGCTGGTGCAACATACAAAACACATACAAATGCACTGCTGGTCACATTCTGTGCTGTAGGCTGTGAGATGTGAAGGGCACGTGTGCCTGCAGCCCTTGGGTGCAACCTGCAACACTTTGGGTGCTGTTCAGACAATGCTCCAAAGCCATTTTGTCTCCCTGCAACTTCAAACGCTATCTTGAAACCAGTAGAGCTTTTATGACCCTCTGCCTAGGAGCTTCCTACATGTGTAAAATCAAGCCAGCTTGCTTTCAATGGCTTACCAAACATTCACATCGACCTTGATAGGCTCAGTTCAAATTCTGACAGGTTGCAGCTGTTAAAGATCACATGGGAGTAACAGAATCCACTGAATGCCTTTTGGGAGAGGTCCAATGTATTTGAACTATTAGGAAACACACATTATCTGTAGGTGATGGCCGACCCTGCAGTCAAAACTGATATGATAACATTTCTGTGCAAACACAACTTAATTTTGATCTCTGCTGTCAGGGTCCCAAATACCAGAGTGGCTGCGACAATTCCACCATTATGGAAATTTGTGACTGCTCCTCTTGGACGCTGTGTGTATCATACCATCAGTAGCCACAAGCTGAGTCCTACTCTGCTGCCTCTCAGCAGTTTTGACACCCAAGGAAGCCATCTTCACCCTCATCTTCCTCCCTCCATCAGCCCACTTGGGACTGGTTTGTAGCACAGGAGAACTCTCAGCATAAACCACTTACAAGGCCCACCCCAAGGTAAGAACAAACCATTACTTCTGGGAGGATGAGATGCTGATTTAACCTGAGGTGAACGTGATGAAGTCAGCAGCCTTGGCAAATTCACTTCACAGCACCTTAAGACACTGAAAGTTTGCTAACTGCCCTGACACAAACCCACACTTTTTTCACCAGCAGAGGAAAAGTTTAGTGTCCCAGAAGAATCTTAAAGGGTCTAGAAGCAGTACTGGCAACTGTATTTTTCTTTCTAGGATAAAGCTAAAGAAAGGAAAAGGAGGAAGAAAGGAAAAGGAGGAAGAAAGGAAAAGGAGGAAGAAAGGAAAAGGAAGGAAATTTCAAGATATAAAAACTTAGCTTATTTGATCTGGGGCTATTTAGGTTTGCAACAACAATCTTGCTTTCACTTGCATCATGGAAGTACATTTTACCCTTATGGGAATAGTGGATAAGTGAACCCCACAAATGTAATTTTTTTTTTCTATGACAAGGATTCACATTTCAGTCTAACATTCAAACAGAAAACCAAATCCTAAATCTGTTTAATTGTCTTACTACATCCCACAGATGTTAACCATGTTTTACTGACCACTGTAAGGCTACCAGTGAGAGGTGGGGAATTTTGTCTATCTTGCCCAACATTGACTGTCTTTCTTTTGATTTTTCAAGTCTCCCACCATCATGGAAAACCAGGCTTGATTTGGGAAAATCAGTTTAATTTTCTTACCAATCAGCTCAGAGTAGGATAATGGCAAATAGAACCAAATCTGAAGAACGCCTTTCCCCCACCCACCTTTTACTTCCTGGGCTTAACTTTACTCCTGGTTGGGGACTGGGGGCTGTGGTCAGTTCATCATGTGTTGCTTCTTCCAATTCTTCCTCCTTAGTGGGAGGGCTCCTCCCACTCTTCCCCTGTTCCAGCATGGATCCCCTGCTCTGGAGACAGTCCCCCATGGACTCCTCCAAGGTGGGTCCTTCTCATGGGCTGCAGTTCCCCATGAACTGCTTCAGCATGGGCCCCTGTCACAGTCCTTCAGGAACAGGCTGCTCCAGCATGGGGCAGCTCTGGATTGTGTGGATACAAAGGGGGAACTCAGACTGCTCTTGGGTCTGCTGCAGCCTGTCAAAGTCCCAACACACAAATAATGCTGCAGGGTTATAAGCAACAGCAGAGGGAATGCCCCTCATCTCCTCTCCTAGGGTAGTTCAGCTCTTACCTACTTCTCTGCAGTCTTGGACATCTGTGAGCCCCCCAGACTACTGTGCAACAGCAAGCACACAGATAATAATACAAGTTTATTCAGGCAGAATAACCCCCAATACGAAACCCGAGCACCTGCCCACAATGAGATCACTGAGATCACCACAAAAGTGCTGTCTCGGAAGTGTTCCTGTGCCATTAAACCACGAGCCCCACACCTCCTGGGCTACTCACTCCAAGCAGCCAGGCTGCTGAAGGCTGCTGCCAGGATGAGTCAGCCCTCAAAAGTCAGCCAACAGGCTGAAGAGTTGACCCTGAGGTAAAATGCAAACACTTGTGCCAAGATATGATCCATTAATAGACAGTACTACTTCCATGTTCTTCCCCTCCTTTCCTAACTGACTTGCAGGCATTTTTCAGAAATTGGCCTGGATTTTAATCTAGGTTTCAGTATATTGCCTACATAGTTTATGTACTGGAAAACTTGTACTTGTTCTTTAAAAATAATCTCCAAGTAACAGCACACAGGACAATTAACTAATTCGTCCATAGAGACTTTGGAGTTAAACTGAATTTTCAGCTAAAAACAAAAACGAGGAAGCAAGAAAAAGAACATAATAATGTATTGCATACATCTAGCTATGTTATACTCTGCAGAGAAACATATTTTAGCAGATAGTTACAGCAGTTGTTTAGACTGTCCCACACCACCCCAAGTAAGAGTAAGTTTTCAAAGGAAAAGATGTAAGGGAATAAAAGTACTAATAAAATAAACTTAGAGAAACCCAAATAGACAAACAATAACCCAACCAATAAAAAAATAAATCACAACAAGCCTGATATTTGGGTTGGGTTTTCTCAGTTTTGTTTTGAGTTTTTTAATAACAACATTGAAAGCAAAAAAACCCAACCAAACAAAAAAACCCAAATCCTTCACACCAAACAAAATCCAATAATAAATGCAATGTAATCTTCAAGCCAAACTCTTGGCTTGACACTCAGGAGTGCTGAGTTTGGATGCTACAGTATCCAATGGCTTTGTCTGAGGCTGTTCAGGGAAGCACTGCTCACTCTTTCCATACTTTTTGTTGTATATTCCCCCAAATATTAAGACCAAAGTTTTCAGAAAGAAAAGAAGACTGTAATGGCTTCAGACACCTAGTTAAGCAGCTTATTTCCGAAAAGTGCTGATGACCCGGGAGCTCCCATTCACTTCAAAGTGTAGGATTTGGGAATGTTTGTTGCTTTAAGATTTATGGTCTCTCTACATCCTAAATGAGAGATTCAAGAAATTACAGCAAGTAGCTCATCTCCATTAAAATCAGAAAGAAGTGCTAGACTGATTTGTGGCATCTGTTCCAGAGACCAACACATTCGTGTCTTCTCTGATCCTGCTGGAGGAATAAATAGTGTAAAGAAGAGAGGATACCCCAGGGAAAGCTTTGCTAAGGAGCCACAGGGCACCTTATGACCAAATCCTCGAGCTGACAGAAGCCACAGCACACGAGAGAGAGGAGAGGATGAGAACTCTTTCTTCCTGCAGATTAGTTAGCAGCAAAGGAACAGAATTCAGCTCACAGCTCTGACTAGATTCCTGTCAGTGAGCCAGCTTAGCAACATTGTGTAAAAACAGAATGGCAAGCTGGGCAATAACAGACCAAGACAGCATGTGGAAATCCATAGCTAAACAAAATAACACCATCAGGAGCAAAAACTTTGATTTAAAAATAGGAGAGAATTCTTATCACGTAGCAAAGCTGTTGCACAGCCAAGCTGACAGACCAAACCTACAAAACCCTCTAACATTTAGATATTGATACCCACAGGGATTTGGGGGACTGGTAAGTCACCAAAATAAATGCATTATTTCACTCCAGGCAGGACTGTTCCCCATTCCTGAAAATATGGCATGCTTCACCTGTGAAAGTTTTGGAAGGTTTTCTCCTCTTCTGAGGGAAAAAAAAAAGAATTAAAAAAAAAAAAAAAGGAACTGCAAAGGGTAAGAGTCCATAAAGGGATGTCACTCTCAGCAACCTGAGTGACAGACAGGAAGGAGATTTCCACAGTTGGCATTTGGTGAATTGCAAGCTATAAAAACTGTTTGGAGATTGGCTGAGTTGTCTGCAGTTTCTGGGGACATGAATTTAATTCTGTCTGCTACTAAAATATCTTATTTTATTTATAGAATTTCTTCCTATACCAAAGTAAAGCAGGAAAACAGAACAAATCACACTTCTTACTAGGTTATTTTTTCAGTGATTGTATAACTAGAAAAGTGGTTTTAATATCTCAAGTTTCTTTGTACTTATCACCAGAAAAAAATAATTACTCTTGTAGTTATTGTTACAAACGGTCTTCCTTTCACCTGATTTATTTTGCTTTTATTGTGCTTTTTGTACAGTCATTTCTTTCCTCTTATAAACCTGTGAGTTACTATTATAATGCATGAATTGTTGAAACAATTCATGCATTATAATAGTAATAATGCATGTGTGCTGAAGTTGCACCTTAATAATCTTATCCTGCAGTACCAAGTGGTCTATTTTAGCTGAACTGGAGAAAGAAAATCCTTTCCTGCACCAAGAAAGTTCTCAGAGAAAATACAAAAACTTTCTGAAAAATATTTCTTGTTGTAATTCAAAGAATTTCATACGTAAATATTGGCTACACCCTCTTCCCAACATCCTCCTGCTTCTCAACTTCACTCCTTTTTCTTCTTTTGCTGTTCAAGATTTTGTTTGATGCTAACATCAGATATTGAGATCTGATTTATCTGCTTTGGAACTTCCCTATTCAGCAAATCCTAGGAGCATAAATAGCATTCCTGTGCCTGTAGAGATCCTATTACATTTTAAGCTAGCACTTGAGGGAATGGGACAAAGGAGAAGTCTTACGAACTAATTTACACTTGGCAGATTTTTTTGTTAAAAAAGTGTATTTTTCATCTTACACACACACACAGACATATACACATATGTGTGTGTATGTATGTATATCTCCATCCTGGATAGCTGGAAAATAAAAGGAAAAGCTAAAGGAGCTCAAGCTGTTTAGCAATTTGTAAGTATTTAAATAATAATCCCTCTGAAATGTCATTTCATCAACTTGTTTTATTGTCTTTAAAACAGAAGAGACAGTCTAGTCTTTGTTATGCACCTAAGAAATTCACCTGCATTATATAGTTAAAGGAAATTAATCAATGCAACAAAGGAGTCGATGCTTAACTTTCCTTAGAGTCCTATGGACTTTCTGGGAGCATAAACATATCAAAATTTCTATTTGATGCAAGTACGGATTGGCTAAATTGGACATTGAGACATTTAGGGCACAGAGGAATGAATTTGAGCGAAACCACCTTGTACAGAACACGACCATTGTAAAGTACAGGCCAGTAGTAACTGCTTGGAGCAAATGTCCATAGCAGTGCTGGATTTTTTCCTGGGGAAAGGAGAAGGCAACAGCAGATTTAGTCCAAGAATCCTTTTCCTTCCCCAGCTTCTGGGAGCCTCTTTTCTCTAAACTCGTCTAAAAACAACCTTGGCGAGAGGCTTGTGTTTCTCAGCTGCTGGCACGCACACGCTGTCTGTCTCCCGCACACTTTGCACGCCAGTCTACGAGCACCGAAGACCGGATTTCCCAGGATTTCCCAGCTGTAGGCAGCTGGCAGCTCCTGCAGAGCCCCAGTAGATGGCAACGTTGACCCGAGCGTCCCTGGGCACGGGGTCCGAGCAGGGACTTTGGGAGCCGCTCGTTTCCGTGCGCTGCCCGAGCCCCGGAGCCGGGACCGCCGCTGCCCGGCTGTGCGGAGGAGCCGCCTCAGCCGCAGGAGGGGCCGAACAGCGAGGTACGGTCAGAGAGGCGGCAAAAGGAGGAGAAGGAAAGCCACAGGAGCCAGCTTTCTGAAAGAAAAGGACATTCTAACTAGCCAATGAATGGTACCGGCTTGGGCGGGACCTTCCAAGGTCACTTCACCCAACCCCACTGCAATGAGAGACATCTTCAACTAGCCCAGGTTGCTCAGAGCCCTGTCCAGCCTGACCTGGAATATTTCCAGGGATGAGACATCCACCACTTCTCTGAGCAACATGTTCCAGTGTTTCACCATCCCCTTTGTAAAAAAACATATCTAAGCTAAATTGACCCCCCTTCACTTTGCGACCACTATCCCTTGTCTGTCTCACCAGGCCTTGCTGACAAGTTTGAATACAAGGTGTCTTTTTGGCTGTGTACCATGACCGTCTCCAGCACTACAGAATTACAGCTGTCACACTGCTACATGCACTGTCCTGCAAGTGACATGATGGTTCCTGAAGTAAAAACAAATCTCTTTCAGTAATCAGCAAGGCACGAGCTGAGACCCAGCTGTGCCAAACTGCTGGATGGATGTAAATACTAGAGCTGTCAGAAAATACCAAGAGTATCTCACAACAGTCACTACAAAAGCTTTTCTGAAAAGAGTCTTCTGACATGTATTTTCATATGCCATTATGCAAGTAAATACTGTTGAATCCCATCCATACCATCCCTCTAATGTCTAGGCAAACCAGGGGGGACTCTCCCTTGATGCACGAGGGAATGCTCTATACTGAAAATGACCAAGGAACTCATTTCCAGCCCTGCTCTGCAGACTGTCCCCTGCTAGCTGATTAAAACAATGGGCACCGTGCACAGTAACAGCAAAACACCACACCTAAAAATGTCATTTCCCTTAGTACATGGGAGATTTTTTGAAAAGTGTCTTCAGCATTTTCAGCTATATAATCAATTTTTGCTCTTGCCCACACAGACATAAACAAAGAATTAAAATAAATTTATTAATGATGCCAGTAGAGTAACCCCAACTGATGTCAGATTCTATTTTCTTACCGGGTAAACCAAGGTGCTCCACCAATACAGAAACTGCCTTGGCACCTGGGTACCAAAAAGGGAGTATCAGCCCTTGGGCAAGTGAACGATTTCCTTGCTACTTAATCAGAAGTCCTGAAATTCCATGCTGTCTGTTACCAGTTAGCCTTCCATAGTGATATTACCTGATCTTTTAGGGCTTGTTTTATCACACCTTCTTCCTCTTCCTCACTAAATGCTGATCTGACATTTATCCTCTCTCTTTGCCATCTTTGAGAGTCACCTTCTGTGGTTATTCTGAAGTAAGATAAATTGGTGCCAAAAAGGAGAAGCTGTGCAATTGTGGCAATGGGTACCTTTGGGGTGTCTTTGCCAATATATAATTCAAACCACGAATGAAGCTAGAAATTAGCTGGCCATAACACATTTATCCACACTACACATACTTAAATACCAAGAACATGCATAAGATTCTCAGACACCTCCAGTAAGCTGGAGCAGAAGTTGTGCATCCTTACTGACAAGTTGACACCCAGCAGGCACGATCTTCTGCTGCAGAGAACAGAACTGGATGGCCAAAATCCCACAGGCTGCACCAGCAAACTTCAAAGAGGCCTACAAACCTACAAATCCTGCTGAAATGCCAAAGTTTCTTGTTCCATGTGTGATGCAATTATTGTATCAGGGGCATCTATACCAGGTAGGTAGCTGTAACTCATGTCCTGCAGGTCATGGGAAACAGCTGGAGGTCTGGAGAGATGGCCTGTGGCAGAACAACAGCTCTGGCAGCTCACAGGAATGCAAGACTTGCTCAAAGTTTTGATATAAAGAAGTAAACAATGTCACTTGGTTGAGTGTCTGTCACACACTTAAAAACACGCAGGATTTTATTGGGATATCAAAGAATCAAAGCAATTCTTATGAGTATGGACCAAAAACACAAACAAAAAAACCCAATCAAATAAACAAAAAACCAAACGTTTTAAAAAACAGTTTTAAAAACGTTTCATTAATTTCTCACTAAAATTCTACTACTCTAGAAGAGCTGTGCTACCTGACAGAAGAGTGTATCTGTGAGACCCTCTCTAAGCTTTAGGAAAAGGCAAGAATTCCAGGCAAGCAGGAACATAAAACTGATCAGCTTTTTGTCCTGTACTGACCTGTGACCTCAGATCTGGCTTGAGGAACTAAATTATTCGTGTACCAGATACAGAAAAATCTTAAGCTATTTAGCATATTCTATCAGTGTCATGCTGGGGTTTTTTGGTTTATTCTAACCATCAAATGCTCAGCATCCAACTCTGACTAAGCCTGATACCTTTCTGGGCTCACCAAGTTTCTAAGTGCCATTCCAAGAAACAGGCCATACAGGAAGCATCCTCTCAATCCAAATCGTAGGAGCCATAGCTCTTGTGGCAAAGCTTCTGAGGTGGCACAAGCCCCCTCACCAGAGGTCAGGAGGTGACACTGAACAGTTAACATGCACATTCAGTCACTCCTAGCAAGCACTATTTGAGATGAACTCTGACCAATCTTTCTTGTTTGCAGGAGACTGAAAGAAAATAGTTGAAAAGAAAAAAAAATAGTTGCCATCTCACAGAAATACCTGGCATTACTGACATGATTCCTGTACAACATTGCTTCTCCCTCTTTCTCTCTCTGTAGTACAATTTGTTGCTATGAAATCTCAAGAATGCCAGTGATTGATTTTGAAAGTCAGTAAATATCTAATGTGTATCTAATAAGCAGCAAAATGAGGCAGATGTGACAACAAGCAAAACGACAGTACAATAAAAATGACTGGCACATAAAAAGAAGCTCAGATTTGTTAAAAGAAAACAACAAAACCATAACACAAGCACGTCAGCATAAAGTGCCACTACTTCCTCCTCCAGCTTATTTGCAAAATCCATCTCGCTGGTTAAACACCAAGGCACTGCTCCGGAGGCACACTGCTCACAGTGGGAAGAATCCCGCTTTCATTGCGAGTAATCCTGTGCTACCAAGGACACGAGCAAACATGCAGAATCCTGGAGGTTCCCAGCCTGCAGGGAGGCCTGCAGGCACTCGCTGTGTGGAGAAGAGTGGAAGGCAGCCTTGGCACCCAGCTCGCAGCCCTCACCCTGCAAGTGTGAGGCAGCAACAGTGCCTGGGGCGAAGAACGGCAGCAATAATACCTCAGAGCACTGACAGTGCTTTGTAAGTGAGAGGGCTCAAGAGAGAAACTGAACATCAGTAGCAGTAACTCCACCCATGACAGCTCTCCTGTCATTTTCAAATCCAGCCTTTGAAGGATCCCGAGCAGAGAAGTGAAGTAAACCTTTACAGTTGTGTCAAAAGCAGCAGGGGCCAAAGGCACTGATTATGCTGTGGTTTCAGATGAATGCATGCCCGAGGTACCAGGGCACAGCACGGGGATCTCCTGCCTCGGAGAGGACGAGGCTGACAGATGGTGCAGGTGCTCGTGTTCTCTAGAGGCAAGATAATGCTACTGAGAATTGTGTCTGCAGTGCAAGATTTATAAGAGAGAAATGGAACCATGCCACAGACTGAGGTATTTTGTTGTTGTCCCATGTCCCTAAGCTCTTGTCTACTCCTCTTCACATCAACCTTATTTTTCTATCTCCCCCTCCCCCGCTCCATCTTGCAGCAGCTCCCTGGTGACATCCCATTTGCCTTTTTCCACAGAGAACTCCCCAGCAGCACCACTCTGAGACAATTCAGACAGCTCACAGCTCACAGCTCTGCCCACAGTGAACACACAGAACAGACAAATAGACAAGCCTAGGTGAAGAGGCTCTGTAGTGGGTCAGTGGCTGCTCACCTCTTCCCTACCAACACAGGTCTGAAGTTTATTTCTGATCCAACCTCAAATGCACTTGAAATTAACAGCAAAAGTCCAGAAAGAAACAAAGAATTAAACTACCGTGAGAAAACTTTCTGATACAAGACAGTCTAAGACTCCTCCTAAGCTCATGCAACTCTCCATTTATGCAAAGCTTAAGACTTTGTATGCAGTATATGTTGTACCATGAATTTCCATCACTCCTGCAACGCTGTCAATTTAGCCCTGAGAAAGGCAAGGAATTAATCAACAGGTGGCTGTTGAAAGAAGAGGAAATACATGAATAATACAAGGCTGGCCTCACACAAGAGTGAGTTACAGTGTGCAGCATCCTGGCATGTACACAAGGAAAAGGAGAAAAAGTATTCAGCAAATGAAGAATCAAAGACATATCACAGAATCACAGAATATGTTGAGCTGGAAGGGACACACAAGGATCCATGTTGGCATGTACACAGGTTTCCTTTACGTGTGACCCAAATCTTACTCCAAGTGAACACAACTGCTGAGAAGTCACTGTAAATGTACTACTAAATCCAAGTTCAAATCTTCCTGTTTGGGTGCTAATGGTCTCAGCTGGTCATTCGCTTGTTGGATTAATTGCTGGCTGTACATGAGATACTGTGCTGAACCCACACTTCCTTGTGTCAACATTGCTTCATCCTTCTGGTCGATTATGCATTGTCTACTTTTTCTAAAGAATTTAAACAAAGACCCACAGAGAGCACACATTATAGTCCCAACCTCAGTACTTTATCTTTTTCCTCCACACAAAAAGGTTTTTGTTGTTCAAAAGCACCTGCATCACAACACATATAAATTAAGACAAGGGCCTTAATCCACAGCAGTCAGAAGAGGGATGTAGTTGCAGTGAGGCAACACTTGGCACTGCCCCATCCTGCTGAGGTATTCAGCCCACAGAACAGCTTTCACAAATCCAAGCCAGACACCAAAATCCAAAAGAGTCTGAGGCTTAAGGGGTGAAGATTTGCCCTCTCACAGGAGCACTGACTTTTTTTATATCCTGGCTGCAGAGGAAATAATTTTAAAACCCCTAAAGTAACAAAGAAGTACCCAAGAAAAATGTTTCTCAAATCTGTGCTCAGATGTTGCATTCAACATTTTTTTAGTGAATTACCTATTAATTTTTTTACTATCTGTAAGAGCTGGGTTCTTTTACAAGCAGAAACATTTCACTGTCATCTCTCTGATGGTGAAAACTCTCCTATAAAGTGGCAAAGTTTGCATAGTGTGCTAGTAGTGGTCACTGCACTCACACCCTCTGCATGAAAGAGTTCACTCCCACATCCCCTCACCTTCCAGGAGAGCAACATAACAACCAGGCTGTTGATGACACTGAGGGAGAATTTTTAACTTCTCTTCTGAGCCTACTAGACAAGGCAAAGAGGATGCACATGAAACAATAACTCTTCCCTAAGACAAAAACGTGAACCAGGTAGAGACGAATCCCAAACTTAATTTGTTCCTAAAACTATCAGCCTTTTCTTTTAACTACAGTAGTCTGTCAACAGTAATCCACAAACAAATTGTCCCTCTTCCAAATCCTTGTTTCCTACCTTCTCACGAACACAGTTTCTCACACACACAAAGCTGCCCTTGAAACCTAAAGAGCTGTTTTTGAAACTGGAGCTCCACAAGTCAGATAGGACACAGTTTCACAGGGAAAAAAAAAAAATAGTGTTTACTACCCATGGCCAAGCAATAAAAATACCATTCAGGCAACTGTTCAAACTGTGGAAAGAGACCAAGTTACATGATCTCTATTTGCTCCCTTCCCACACACAGGCTCCCTGGCAGATGAAACACAAGAGGGTCCCCATTAGCATGCTCAGGAAGTGAAAGCTTGGGTTTGCCAGCCTTTTGCCAGGCAACACAGTCAACATCAACCAGAACATGTCAAGGTGCAGCCCAACAGGCTGCATAATTAGGGGGGCTCTGGCATTTTCCAATGGCCACTGCAGAGAGCTGTCGTAAAACCCATCACAGTACAGCATAACAAATTTCTAGAAATACAACCAGACCTCACAAGGAAGAGCAAAGCCTGAGCAGTAAGTGATGTTGAAATCACTTTTAAACAGGCTGTGTGAGCATATAAATAAAGAGGGATGGATGAACTACTTCATACCTCACTTCAGTGTGATTGTTCCCACAACCAATGTGTGCAGGTGTGTGTGACGTTCTCAGCTGCTTTTTTCAAAGAGGAAAAACTGAATGCCAGCCTTCCTCTTGCCAGCAGAGAGCTGAGTGAATAAAGTGGCTCTAACTGTGGAGCCAATTGGTCACTTGCTACCCGAGTCAATCATGGGAAGAGTTGGGACATCCATTTTCTTTGGCATTTCACAGGGATTTGCCAGCACTCTCAGCTCTTCTCCCCTTCTGCAAGCTCCAACAGTGACAGCCTCCAGCAATAGCTGCTCCTCCTGGCTGAGTCTTTGCGTGCCTTCAGCCTGGCTCTGACCTGAATCTGTATCATTTTCCCAGGCATCTGAGCACAGATCACTTCCCCAGAGCTGTTGCCTCGAGCTCTTGTCCTTGTTGTAACCCCGAGCAGAGGCATGAGAGGCTGGCAGAGAGCACTGGTGGTGTAGGAAAATCTGCTCCTGCAGCCACTTCTGACCTCCTGATCCCAGAAGCCAGTCATGGCTGCTAGCAAAGTTCTGCTCCATGCTTCAAGCCCTCATTTTAAACGTGCTTCAGACTGAAAAAGCCTTCAGAAAAGGAAACCAGAACCTGCAACTTTCAATTTAATAAGACCTTTGAGAGTGTGTGCAGAGCAAAACATCCTGTTTAATCTATCATTTGAACAAATACAAAAGGCTTAGAATAAAAGGCTGCTATTAGACACAGAAATGCAACAACTTAAACGTCAAATTCTTGCTGTAAAGCACAGAGAAGTTATAATAGTGACAGTAAGTTATGTTAGTAACTGTGTATCGAAAACAGTGCACATTTTTAGCCTTCCCAAATTTTTCCCGAGAACAATTGAACTATTCCTCTTTTCACTGAAATTCCAAACATGTAGATATTTTTGATGCACACACCTGGAACAGAATTTAATTTCCTCTTGAGGTGGCTTAATGGCTAAAAAATAGCACCAGGATCTAGGAGACATCGCGCCATTTTAAATACATAAAACACTTTACCCACTTATACTTTAGTCTGGATTAGAGCATGGCCAGTCAATGCTGCAGTACAAATATTTGGCAATAGCCACTGGCAACTGCCATGCCAGAAATGTATCAGGCAGAAGAAAAAAGAGGGCTGCTCATCTCATGCACATTTCATGTCAAAATATATCATCTGTGACTGCACATCACACCTCAGCATGGCTTTGTGTGGAAGATAAAACACTGATTTACAGCATTATAGATGTTTGCTAAATGCCTTAATTGCCGTCTTCTTTCAAAGCGGCACTTTATTATTAGCTTTCAGAGTGTGCTATGTAGGGCAGATAATTTTTTCCTAATTCTTTATTGACACCTTAAAAAATCTGTATTTTACTAATATTCCTTTGAATAAGAAGAGTGTCTGCTTTACCTCAGCATTCAGTGATGAACAGCCACAGTCAGCTCCTCGTTACTATGGCAATATTACATAGGAGGTACAGAAGCAGACTGATGCTTTTATCTTCTCCCTTTGTACCTAGAATATGCTCACTTCCCCCCTCCCCTCCTTTATTTTTGAACAAAACAGCCACAAAGAGGGATGGTGAACCATTCAGAGAATCAAAACAAAGGTTATTTTACTAACTTTGTTGTTATATTAACTGAGGATAAATTACAGGTCTAGGAATGAGATATAAACACCAAAGACCTTCAGATGCGTTCTTGTAAACAAAGTATTTTCTTGAAAAAAAATTTTGAAAAGACGCTTCAGTGATCCACTCTGCTTGCTTCTCAAGCAAAGCTGAACCTCTTTGCTCTTTAGCTGTACCCAGGCAACAGTGACAGCAAGGATCCCTCACACAACTGGCTGTTTCCCCTGAAAATAACTAAAACAGTCAGTGCAGACACATTTGTCTGTGTCAGCAGCAACGAAATCCCCTATTTCATGTGACCCCATCCAAGAGGTAACAGAAACAGGCTCCTGCACGGCTACTAACACCACCTCATCTCAATTCATTTGTTTCTAACCAACAATGGTTTAAGCCCTCCACTCTAACATCCCTCAAGGTTTATAGCAAAACATCTCATTTGCATCGCTTGACCCCGCCCCTCGGGAAGCTCTCCCTCGTTCTTTCAGTCAGAGCAAAGGGGCTGAGCAAAGCTTTCCAGCCAGGGATGGTTTGGGAGGCAGGCTTGCTAAGCAGCCCCCAGAGCTGAGCCAAGGCGGGAGCTTTGCCGCAGCTGGGGATCAGCCGGTGGTGGCACAGGGTGGCTACAGCCAGTTCGCTGAGCTCCTTTTGTTCTGCCTACAAGCTGTATTCATCCACCAGAGGTCAGAGATGCAGCTATTGCCTTCAAATTTCTTTTCAGATTCATCAAAAAGAAAAAAAACCAACCATGGAACAATTTTCCCCTACAAAAATCAGCTCTTCAAACTCAAGAAATGTATGTTTAGAATTTCTAACATGATAAACTCCAGTTGCTCATCCTGGTGAAAACACCATTTGGCAGATAACTTTTTGTAGTCCATGGTTCTACTGACACTTCAGTACTGCCCTAGACAACCCATTTTTCTTTCTTCTTCATCCCAGTCTATAGCTACACATTCCCAATGTATGTTCCTCTGGCTTTCAGCATTTTTAAAATATCTTGCCAGTGGAGGTAGAGATTCTTGATTACCACACTTAAGCCTATAGGCCATTGGTTTACTCTTTCAGAAATTTAAATAAACTCTTAGACATATTCCAAAGAATCCAAAAATCGCAAGATTTTTATCTCAGACAGCTGAGAGAAGCAATATCGCAGCACACATTCCATAAGAACTCAAAAAAAAAAAAAAAAAAAAAAAAAAAAAAAAAAAAAAAAAAAAAAGACACCCCAGCAGTGAACTGTCAGTATGACCCATAACAAGGTTACCAAGACATGTGAATAACACATCTTGCCCAGTAAACTCTCCCAACACACCAGGAACCAAGAACCAGTCCAAAAGGCATTGTAAGCATCAATACGAATCCAATATTTGCTGTTTCACAGTAATTGCATCCTGCAATATTGCCAGTTTAAATTAAAGATATCATGGTGATCATTAAGAGTATCTGGGTCAGACTATCTCCCATTTTGACAGATTCTTTTCGTAGCATCACTGGGAAAAAATAAGAAGCTGTGAGATTGAAAACAGTAGATTTATGTTTTCTGTGTACTTGTAATTTAAAGGAATTGTTTGCTAATGACATCTTGTGCATTTATCTTCAGATGCAATCACCAAGACAGATTCTTTCTACCCTAAAATGGCCTGAATGAGGTCTACACACATATTCCTCAAAGCTAAAGAAACTCAGTGACCAGTATGAATTAAAAAATATTCATTTTCCATAGACCACATGGTTGAATACAGTGAGCAGTACAAAATATCCTCATAACAAGTCCTTAATGCCAGGGCATCAGCGCTCCTGTTTAATGATGGTTGTGCAGAGCGTTTGTGCCCATCCCAAGAAGAGATTTCAGGCATGGCAAACTGAGATGGGGAAGGCAGGTGGACCTGTAAGACAGACCACTTGGTTAAGGGCTTTAAATTCAGTCTCAAGATCAGCTCAGCACCTCACACGGTGGTAAAAGAATAAATCCCAGTGACACATAGCCTCACAAGAACATTTATTTAACTCTTGGCTCTTTTTCTGTCCTCTTTGACACTTTGCACTTCAGGAATGAGGGTGAGAAGGGGAGAGAGGTTTAGCTCACTCTCAGGAACTATATGAGAAATTATAATAGTGGTTGCTGCAGGAGAAAAACACAGGGATGACTGTGTTATATGCCCATCTATTAAAATGGCTGGATCTCTGTTAAGATCTTCACATACTAGGCACTAAGCAAACAAAATGCTCTCAGAGAACAGAGCCGTAATTACTACATGAGTTGTGTTAAAGCAAGCAAGCAAACAAACAAACAAACAAAAAATGACTAAAAAAGAGAGAGGAAACTGAAGCCACCGGTTCTTACTGAGGCTATGACCTGTGTGCCGGGCCGGGCCGCATTAGGGGCAGCGGGCGATGCGGCCCCAGCGCGGAGCATCCCTGCTCGGTGCCCGGGGCATCCCCGCTCGGTGCGCGGAGCATCCCCGCTCGGTGCGCGGAGCAGCGCCGGGAGCTTCGCGGGATTCCCCGTGCCAGGGGAGCGGCACAGCCCTGCCCCGGGACACCCCAGCCCAGAGCCCACCTCTGCCCACCAGCTTTTCCCTTGGCACCTGCTCTCAGGTGCTTCACGCACCGAGAGCCTTTCGCTGCAGAATTTTGCTTTTATTTGCTCCTATTTCTGTCCTACTCCTAAACAGCCTCTGTTAGTTTTAATTTAAAGCATTTAAAGTTCGGTCGCTTAGTGCTGCTCCCACTCGGGTTTTGCTATTCTGAAAGCTCCCTGGCAAAGCAAGCGCTGTGATTCATTTCCCAGCCCCTCACTGCGTGACGCACCTGCCCGGCTGTTGGGACCATGCTGGCGGGAGCAACTCTGGCAGCCAAGAGAAATGCTAGAAAAAAATAAATTTGGAATACCAGGATTTACTACAATTTGCTCTCTCCTGTGCTAATTGGTAAGAAGGTAACAGCTTCAGTGCTAATTTATTTTTATGCTTAATTAGAAACCTTTTTTTCTTCTCATTCAAAACTCAGCTTTTACCAGCACTCAGAACTGTGATGGCGACAGGAAAAATAATGGAAGCATTACATTCCTTTTAGTCAGAGTGCCGAGAGCTGAACATCAGTTGACCCTCGCTGAACAGTTTGTTTAACCAAACAGCAAAACCAGTTGGGGGTGTAGAAGTAATTCTTAGAGTTTTCATCACACCTAACACTTCCACCCAAAATGTGAGTCCTCACAATAAGAATGATCAATTGTCATTGCCATGCAGCTGGAAATTAAGCCCCACAGCAGCCACTCACTCACCACGCTCCCCACCCCAGCAGGGCAATGGGGAGGACACTCAACAGTAGAACTTGTAGGTTGATATAGGAAGAGTTAAATAACTAAAAAAATTAAATTATAGAAATAGGGATAACAAACCTAACCAAACAAGTGATGCACAATGCAATTGCTCACACCCAGTGACACCATTCCCAAACCCAGATCGACTCTCCTTCCAGGTAACTCCCACAGTTTATATATAGGGCATGAGGTTATATGATATGGAAACATCCCTTTGGCCCATTCGGGTCACCTGTCCTAGCAATGTTCCTTCCCAGTTTTCCTTTTGTGTGTCTCCTGTCTTCTCACAGACACAAAAAAAAGAGTTCTTGACATAGGATGAACACGACTGAGCAAAGAACAAAACCTTTCAGTGTGTTATCAACATTATTCTCATGCTGAATCAAAACACAGTGCTGTACTCAGAAGAAATAACTCTATCTCAACTGAAACCAGGACAGTCATTAACTCAAGACAGCTAACTGCAAAACACAGACTGCATGGGCTTTCTTATATTTTTAATTTTATTAAAAAAAATAAAAACAAACCAAGAAATCTTTAAACCATTCAAGAACTCTCAATCCCTCATTATATGTTGCTAAGAAGGGAAAAAATATTGCTCTAAAATAATGTCCTGTAACAGCTCTTTCAATAAAATTAGAAAGTACTAAAAGACCTCATTGCATCATCTATATACCCAACTTACTGTTATCACTGGGAACCAGCTTCTTTCTCTGGAAGTGCCTCCTAACTCGTAGCACGTCCATGTGCTGGCTTGGTCCTGTAGCTGGGTGGGATCCAGGCTAGGGCCCATCAGCTGCAGGCATTCATGCACTGAGGCTCACAAGAGTTTTCCCCATGCTCTCAGAAAAAGCAAGAGCACCTGTGAATAACAAATTACCAGCACTATTTCCAGGGGCTGTTGGGGGAGGTTCTCCTCCCTGGGAAGGGTAAAGAAGCATTCACACGTTTCTTGAAGGCCAAGAAGTGAACTGCAGTAACTTTGGTTATGGTAGTGACACAGCACTGCATTGGGCTCCCTTCCTTGCAGCAGTGCCAGCTGGGAGCTCACACATTGCCACACCTGGTCATTGCAAAAAGTGACTTCTCTTCCAGGAAGTGCCAATTCCAAACCTTCTCAAAAATCTCTTCCTCTCTTCACAAAATCACCAATGGGAAGAGGATTTTCTTAAGAGACAAAACAGAGCTTGCCTTTACCTCATAAAACCAAAGAAAGAGCCTCCCCCAGCCAAAAGGACAGTTGTGGTCAAGACAGACACTGGTCCTCTCAGGACAGCAGCCCCCAAACTGATGTCTCCTTGTGTGTCAGATCCCTTAGGCACAGCTGGGAAGGGTGTGAGATGGTGGAGATGTTTGACAACAGCTCAGGGAATACCGTTTGCCAGGTCTTCACAAGCACGTATATGAGGAAGAGCACAAAAGATAATAGCTGGGAAGTAGCGTGCTCCCCCCTCAGCTTTGAAACAATATATGGTACTAACTGTATCAGTGGAGTGAGAAAGCCAAGAGTTGGGCTACAACCCAAGAGCAAACTCAGCAATGCACAGGGATGAGGTTGTTCAGTTAGAAAAACATCATGGGTTTCACCTGTGTCTGGCCTCTCGGCCTTGCTCAGGAGCAGCAGGAAGGCAACACTATTCATTAGCTACCTTTAAAATATATATATATATATATATATACATATACCCAGAATATGTTTTTCTTCGGGGAGCTTTTTCCACTGTAAATCATGCTGATATGTTTGGAGGAAGAAGCTATCTATCCCCAAGGAATTATTGATTATTTTAAGCATTCACAGCACCAGCTGCTCCTAACTCTCAACAGCTAAAAGGGTTATGAGTGGGAGGCTTAGGCTGAGGCAATTTGAAGATGGCTAACATACTGTAAAAAGCAAATGTAGTGACTTCCAGACTGCTTGTTGGTTCTTATGGCAAAATCAGATCTGTGCCACCTGAAAAGTGTTCCTGGAGACACCTGACCTGTTCACCAGTACAGAACCAGAAGGGTTCTTACAGCAATACTTACACTGGGGTGCAGCTCCATAAGCTGAGAACTGAGGGGGGCTGGCAGTGTCATTGTCTGTCCAGAGAAAGCTCTCTCACCTTGACTGAGCACAGTGCAGCAGAGGGACTGAAAAGATGCTGTTTCACAGCACCCCACTTGAATTTTCCAATTGTGACAACCACAGTCTGTCCTGAACCCACGTGTGTGAGATGGAGGAAGGCTCAGGCTGACTGGGGATCAGTGGGATAGAATGTTCTCAACATTTCATAAGGCCTTTGCCCTCTCATCAAGGAAAAGAAGAGTGATTAGTTCATTACATGATGCCTACTGACATACAATGAAATAAAGGATCTTAGACAGCAGTAGTTATTCTCCACGAAGACAATGCCATGTCTTGAGAGTGTCCATCACTTTCTGCATTTCCACAGGTGTTTTTATCTTGTGGGGGCTCAATTGTCTATTATAACATACATTAATGAATTAAATAAGTAGTTTTATTTTGTTTAGCTACAATTCCTAGATACTGGAATCCAAGAGTTTTCTTTTAAACGGAAAAATTCCGAGAGGTAAACAGCATGCAAAAGGAACAGAAGTTACTGCTGGTTTGTAGGCATTAACTTCCTCTGTCTATTCTAGTACCACTTGTAAGATTCCTGGGCATTTCAGCTGAAAGTATTCAGAACACTAAGGGCATAATTTCTCATTCAAAGAGAGCAGAAAGGTGGCAATGCCGAAAACAGTAAATCTTAAAGTTACAATTTAGTGAAGGAGATACTATTCCAAGCAGACATTAGTTATATGACTCCAGAGATTCCAGTGGCTCTTAGCATCCAGCCCAAAATCAGGACTGCATGACCTCATTTTGGGATGAGCTCATCTCAGGCCCACTTCCAGTTACCCTGTACAATGACTTACCTAACATAAAAGTTCTTAGCTGCATGATCAGCTTTGTTCAAATAAGTTCTTTAGGGGAAATAAATAAATAAGTAAATAAGTAAGTAAGTAAATAAATAAATAAAATCTATCCAAGCAATTCCCAAGTTCTCAAATTCTTCATTCAAGAAGCAGGTTCTTTCTTTTTCAGAGTTGGCAGCCCTTCAATTCCAGCCCCTCTTACCCCCAGTTCACTCTGCATTTGCTGCAGCTGTGCATTCAAATTTATTGAATTTTTTGCCACACTTCAGACTCTGAACAAAGCAGCTTTCAGCCTCACAAGTAAGCTTCAATGTACTGCAGCCCTTAATGAGTGAATCACATTTCGTTGCAACTGGAGATACTGATTGTAGTTAATATGAAACCATGGAGCAGTTTAAGGAACAACGGTAAGAGTTCAGGATGCTCATTTATAAACTCACATTCCCAAAAGTGAAACAAAAGGAAAACTCAGCTAACAGCTCAACTAGTATAATTTCCATCATTGTTAGAAGAGGGAAAAACAACAAAAAGTGGTTCTGACATCAATTCAGCATATATTAGATTTGGCAGGAAATTTGCAATTGTTGAGACAGATTTACTTGAAGATGTTAATGAAGACTGGTAATATGACAGGACTACATGCAAATTCAGCTAAAATGATAAGAAAATGCATGTGTTTCATAGCTATCACTGCATTTGCTTAATTGAAACACTCTACATTTGCTTAAATGAAATAGGATTAGACTCCATAAATTTTCATGCCCCATGCTTTTGTCCCTGGCCTTTGAGCATAGCTATTTCACAATTGCCTTATATGGGTTCAATTTTTTTCCCAATGCATTTAATAAAAAAAATATTTTCTCAAACCATCTCCCCAGACATTCCTTAAGTTTCAGGTGAAAAAAAAAAGATACTTGAACAAACATGGAGCAAAACAAAATGCAGCACATGGCCACGTCATGCAACTAATATACAGAAAGGTTTATCCCACATGATTTAATGGAAGCCAGCACAGACAGCATTTGGTGTAAACAACTGACATCTTAGTGAAATTTATAACACCCAATTTGTGGCACTAAACTTTGTTTTACTCCG
Organism: Polioptila caerulea; assembly: GCA_013397295.1. Classification (NCBI taxonomy): domain Eukaryota; kingdom Metazoa; phylum Chordata; class Aves; order Passeriformes; family Certhiidae; genus Polioptila; species Polioptila caerulea. The sequence goes on from VYXF01005657.1 coordinate 1,375,058, forward strand.
CTAAGTAAATTCAACTGAACCTGTTCCTACATGTTCATTCATTTGCAAAATACTCACAGAATCACAGTAAATGCTCAGGTCTGACTGTTGTTCTGGGAAGCTGGATAACAACAACACAGGAGCAACAGTAGGTGGCCGAGACACTGTAAGGCTGGTAGATTTATCCTTCCCTTTCCGCCCGTAATTTCTGTACACTTGGCCCCTCCAGCCCCCTCCTCACGCCTCTCCCAACGCACAGAGCTCGGAAGAGCACCGGGAATGGCCAGAGCCCGGAGCGGGGAAGGCTGCAGCGAGCCCCGGGGATGGGAGGCCGGGGGACGCGGACAAAGGATGCTGCCTCTCTGCTCCCTCCCTCCCTCCTTCCTATTCCACCTCGTACACTGGCAGCTGCTTGAAAGGTCGGATCTATCTGATGCTGTTTCACAGCCTGGGAGGGGATGAAATCGCCAAGTCCGTGCACAGACCCAGCCGCTCCTCTTCGGTTCGCCGGCGCAGGTAACCGGAGCAGCCTCTGCCCGCGCCGGGGCCGCCCACACCGCCCCGTCCTCCTGTCGCTGTCCCTGTCCGTCCCCGGGAGGATGGCTCCCCTGGCCGGCACGGCTGCCATCTGCCCCTGGGCTCGCCCCCGCCTGCTCGGTCCCTGCCTCCGCCGCCTCGCCGAGTCCGCGGCTCTGCGTTTTCCCCGGAGCCGAGGTGTCCGCCACCGCTTTGAGGAGCAAACGCGTGAACGGCGCGGGCTCTGGGCACGGTGACCAGCCCGCCATCCTTACCTTAGGGACACCGAGACGGCGGACACCGCCACGCTGGGACAGCCCAACGCGAAGCTACCAAGGCGCAAAGGCTACCGCAACACAAGAGTCCTTTATTCAAATAAATAAAAATGAACTTTTATGTACAAATATACAAAACCATTACGCACATTTTATAAAGTAGTCAGAAATCTTTAAAAAAACCGCGAGGGTGGAGGCAGGACGCCCACAGCCGGTGCCCTCCCTCCCAGCACCCGGGCACCAGCGGGCGGAGGCCGGCGCCGCTCCTTTGTCCCTCGCCCTGGCAGCGGCGGCGGCGCTCCGAGGATCGGCTCCGGGCCAGGGGCTCCGCTGCCCGGCCCCGCCGCCACCCGCCCAGGCTGCCAGGGCGCCAACAACACCACACCGAACGCGACACCGCGGATGGCGGCCCCACCTCCCCCCGGTCCGACCGCTCCCG
>VYXF01005657.1:1377245-1399978 GCA_013397295.1 Polioptila caerulea
GGGAACACCCTTCCCGGCGCGGGGTGGGCGTGCGGGCGGGGACGGGGGTCATGCCGGCACTGGCCGGGCTCGATGCGGCGCTGCTCCGGCGCCTTTTGCTGGTCCTCTCTCGCCCGCCCCACAGCAGAGCCGAAGTAAAGCAGGGGATGGCGGGGCTCACGCCCCGAGGGCAAAAAGGCTCTGAATTCCTCCCGAAGCCCACAAGCGTCCAAGCGTGAAAAGGCAGTGTTTTAAAATCACGTAAAACTCTCTTGCCGTCTTAAGAACATGAATGATATTTTGAGCTCCTTGATTGCTTGAAGTATCATGAATACGGGCAGGCAGACAGGACAAGAGACAAAAACACTCAGCCCTAGGGCTGACTCGGACTTTGTGGACAAGGGCTGCCTGGTTTGGTAATGAAGAGTACAGCCCAGAGATCCTTCTAGCGTTCATGCCTTCTGTGACAGAGCTAAAGCACATGCCCTCGTTGGGGCTTTTTGTCTGTTTGGGGTTTGGTTTGGGTTTTTGGAATGTCCAGGACAGCGATTTCCTATCTTTTCAAGTACCCTAGCCAACAACAGAGGTTTGGAGAGGTTTCATGGAATAGTAATAAGTAAACACGTATTTCCTATGAATCCAAGATGATTACCACCAGTCCAAAATTTAGCCATAGAAGTCATGGCATATAATTTCTACAACATTTACTTCAAAGTACTGCTTTAATTCGGGTACCAAAACTTTATAAAGAATTAGTAGCATGTGTGCAATCCACAGGGACAAATCTTCACACCTATGGTTCCACACTATCAAAACAGGTATTATTATACTGCAAAGATTCCCCAGCTGTGAACTCTTGGAATACTCACACACAGTTAACAAAGACAGGATGTGAAGGAGCAAAAGATACAGCCAAAACAACACAGAGTGTGTGCTCTGTATGCAGATGAACTAAATCCTCAAGTGTTCAGGAAAGAAAAAAAACCAAGGAAGGCACATGATGTAACTAACAGACCAAAGTGCACATGAAAGCATATCAGTACATGGAACTTTTGGTTCTTGAACCCATTCTCTCCGTTGATCTAGGTGTTAACAGATGAGTGGTAATTTCATCATCTACCATAGAAAATAAATAAACAAATCAATTCTGAATAACCAATGCCATTCTAATTAAAGACTACAGTGAAGGTGATTGTGTACCACCAGAACTGGCAGGTGATGGGCAAAACCAGCTCTGGAGCAAATGAATCCCTGAAATGGGATGGGGTGGGATGGGATGCCCCCAATCAGCTGAGGTCAGCAGCAGCCACTTCCAGGATGATGCCCATCACTGCCTACACACATCCCACTTCATCTTCAATGCAAGCTGAAAACTAAGAGGAACTAAAAATTCACCCAAGGGTGCCCCAGCACCCAAGGGCTGTGGGCAGAGCTGGAATAGCTGTCCCTACATCACACAGCACTAGTGAGCCCAAGAGCCCACTGTGGGGCCAGGACTGCCTGGCCACCCCTATCACCAGCAGGGAGGATGCCCCCGTGGCAATTTATTGTCACCAATCAGTTAAAAGGTGTGGCTTAGCTGGAAGTCTAGCTGCAAAATAATGCAATCACCCTGTACACAGCTTCCCCAAAAGTTGCTGCTATGTTTTGCAACATACACTGAGATTTAAAAGGAACATACTGTTTGTCTCTTTAGCCTGAACTCTGAATGCTAAAACCACTGAGGTTTTCCTCTTCCTGACACAGCAGATCACATCTTTTTAAAGCCATTCCTTCTTCTAGATTTGTGGATCAACAGAAAAATCCAAAGCAACTGAGTTTTCAACACACATAAGAAAGCACATCCATCCCGTGTGAAAAAGAACCTCCTGCAATATGAAATCAAACATTTAAGATTTAACTTTGCTCCAGAATAACTGGATAGTTCTTAGCTGAAAAAATTAGAAATGAGAACCTCTTACTGGAGCCAGGCAAAGTGTTAGAGTACTTCAATCTGTTACCAGATTAAGTCAGAACGAACAGTTTGTCTAAAAAAAACCCTTTAGGGCCACTTCTGCAAACCTATTAAACAAATTTGGATACAGTCATATACACTCATTTATGCTTCCATATTTATTCAAATGCAATGCTGAAATTTTCAGTCCTCTATAGCTGATTCCCAAATAAAAATGTATTAGGCACTTTTAAAATGAATTTATTTCACGTCTCATTTATACATTAGCCATAAGTTCTTCTAGTAAAAAGTATTTAGGTATGAAAGTTTAAAAAAAAACCATTTTTAATACAACTTTTTTAATAAAATCCAACAGGTTTTAAACATACCTTTCACATTCTCATTAAGTTTTTTCCGTAAGGCACATGTATAGACATTTCAAAGGAGAAGTTAATTACAACCTTCCAAATCTTTACAATGTTTATAAAACTCTGTCTTTGGAAAAGCGTACAATGGATAACATACAAACATAAATGGCACATTGCAAGTTTTAGACAGAACTGTAAATGAAATCTTTATGCATATTACCCAGACCTTAGACTTGCCTCCACTGGGGAATAAACTGTTACTGGATACAAAGTAGTGTTAAGACTACTCTGCATGAAGTATTTAAATGTACTTTCTCATTAAAAAAAAAGCCTGGAAGTTCCAGGGTAAACAGATATAATTCTCAAAATTTATTTTAAAAACTGTTTCTAGTAAAAATTATTTAACCTCCCAAGTGTAAAAGGCAAGGAAAATACTAAATTGCTACTGGGTATTCCAGAAGTTGAAAAGTAGAGTTTTCTGAGCAAAATTTACAGAGGAAAAAAGTTGCCTTTTAAAGTGGACAGTGGTTCCTGGTTTTAATTTACCCTAGACAGGATGAGAAGCATTTAATCACAGCATCCCTTTAAAAAAGAAGAAAAAAAAAGCCAGTTAAGATATTTGTTATTTTGTTCATATACATCTAGACCATTACCTATTTACAATCACAAATATGGCAGAGACTAAAGACAGGTATCAATAGCTGATCAAATGCAGCATCTGTGTGTGAGTGCCTCCACCAAGCCAGCTGAAGCCCAGGCTCGAGCCTGGCTGGCACCAAGGCTTTAGCACACTGTTTGCATTGCAGGCCATGCTGAAATGCAGACACAGCACTTGGAGTGCCCTGCAGCACACTGGGAGGCTGAGCAAAGGGCAGAGCCCGATTTTGTCCAGCAAGGGCTCAGCTGGGGGGCCCAAGCCTCAGCAAGGCACAGCCGCCAGGGCTCCAAGCCACATCGGAGCTGGCCCATCACAGCACAGGAAATAAAACACAGGCTTCAGGCACAGGCTGAAGGGTCTGAAGTGTGCACTGACACTGCAGGATGGAGACAACTGGTCCAGCCTTAGGATTTGGAAGATCTGGAGGGTTCTATTTTTTCAATCAACAATGAACTGTTTTCTGCCTGTTACACTCAGATCACTCGCTTTAGTCTCCTTTATTTTCCTTTTCCCAGAAAACTAACCATTTACCAAGAAGTGGAATTTGTATTCTGTTGCTAGTCAGTTAAAAAAAAAAAATCAATGAAGACACATACTATCATCACTCCTTAAGGTCACTGAGCTCTATGGGTTTTGGTTTTGTTGCATTTGTTGCTGTTTCCATTTGGGTCTGGTTTGGTGGGGCTTTTTGTTGCCAGGCCAACAGGAGAGCTACCATTAATTTAGGAAAAAACAAACAGAAACCAACAACCCTCAGCCCAACAAACCCACGAACAACTAAAATGTTTTGAAGAGCAAACCATGAATAGAGTTAACCCAAGGAACAATAATTTAATGAAATCAAGAGAAATGCACACTTTAAACAAATGACATAACACTATTATCTGGTACTTAGCATGGTTTAGATCATTGTTCCCATAGGAAAGGCAGTACAACAAATTTATGATACCACTCCACATTAGCAAATAACTCAGTAATCCCTAAAGAAATCAGAGTATTACTAAAAGCAGTCTGTATAAAATTCAGTTCTTTGGCTCATAAAATCTAATAGATAAACCCAAAGAAATTAACTGATGCATATAACCTAATGTTTTTCTGCCCAGAATTTAGAAATACTGTTGGTAGGCAAGAAAAAGTCAGAGAGGCCAGAAGCTAAACTTGCTTTCTCGACAGAGAAAGCCATTTTAAAAAAAAAGCAAAAAAAAAAGAACTCAACCTACTGAGACTCTCTCATGGCCACTGGAAATATAAGAATTCAGCATACTACTTTTGACTGGGTTAGCCTGAGTTGTCAGAAATAGTAAAATGACAGTTTGAAGCCTGAGTTCAGTGATTTTATTCACTGTAATTATCAATGACTATCTTAAAAAAGATCCTTCCTAGATGGAAGCTGAAGCTTTAAAAAGACAGTACAGATTTTTTGGTGATGCTACAGGAAAATACCAGATGAAAGGGATGGACAGTACTTTGTATTCTTTTCCCCCACACCTCTATTACAGTAAACCTCATTACATGATATGGAAGTGCTTAATTTTTTTTTTAAAAAAACCCCACTGTCAGAAAGACCAAACTGTATTTTACATGAATCAGAGAAAAAACAGATTCTTACACTGGATTACTTGCATGTGTTTCCACTAAGTGTTTGGTCTGCTTTCATTCCCTTTTTGAATAAACAAGAATGAAAGAAAAGAGAGGAGCTTGCCATGACGAAAATAAAGACAAAACATTGCCTTTGCCCCTCTTAAAAATGATGGAGGAATTCAGAAATAGAAACAGAAGCTGCCACTATGTTATTTGTTTGCTTTTAACTGGGACCTCAGATCCATAAGTTACCTTTAATCTTACCAGAAAAGTCACTATTGCATCACTGTATTGTTAAATCATTGGAGACATTATTTAAACAAAACCTTGATTAATTTTCAGTGGTGGAGACTAGAGAGAAATTTATTAAAGAGAATTACTATGTATTGTATTTGTATTTAAATCTTATATTAAGAGTGACTTTAAGTTCAGCTATGCCATTTTCTAAAAATTAAAATAAAAGAGAGGATGTTATATTTTTCCACATATGTAAAGTACTTTTTGCCCCTTCCCAGCATAAAGGTTTGTTAAGATGGAAATTATTATGTGACTCACCTTGCAAAAGGAATATAAGACAGACTATACCTGAAAAAAAGAGGAAAAAAGTATATTTGCAGAGTGTTCATGTCTCTTCTAGAACCAATTACCACTTTAGCCCAGCATTAATAAAAGCAATCTGTTGTAAAAAAATTTTAAACAAGATTACCTATTCAACTTAATGCTTACCTGAGAAAAGATCACATGTTTGGACAAGAACTAAACATAGTGACATGGATTTGGTGGTTTACTTTTTCTTTGTTTAGTTGGGCTTTTTTCCTTTTTTTAAATTGTAGTTCGTAACTTCTATTGCACATGAACTTAAAAAAACAGACTTACTATTGCCAAATGAATAGAGATTTCTGGGAAAATGGTATTCAAGATGATAGAGACAACTTTTTCCACTTTAATAAAGACAATTAAAATTACTATATAAATATACATCTAATCATGTTATTTATGTAACTAAATACAGATACATGCTGTAGGATGAATAATATTCCCCAGTTTTGACACTCAGCTGACAATTCTATTATTCTCTGAAACTTGCTTCTCACAAGCCTCCAGGCAGTGTTCTGTTCTCATGCCCAGCCTGATCAAACCCCAGGACACTCAACAAATGTGAACTGTCTGTTGCAAACACACAGAGCAGCCTGAGCTAGTGGTCTTCCCTCTACCTAGCACCACGTCCAACACCCTGTCCTGAACAAATGGCTCCTAGTCCTCAGACCCACGTTCAGTACAGACTTTGAGTATTCAGGGCAACTTCAAACAAGAACTGTGGTTCTTGGCTTGCCTGGGAGTGAGCACCAAGGAATTCACCTGGGACAAGAACACAAAGCGAGTATCTCTGTGGAAAAAGCAGTAACTTCCAGAAGTTCTGTCAGGCTTGCAAGCATTCACCTGACTGCACTCACACACTGCCAAACCCAGCACTCATGGTCATCACAGCACCTGCTGCACTAAATTCACCCTCTCACAACCACCCACTCTTTACCCAGTATGCTCCCGAGGCAGGACAAACCCTATGAAAATGTTTTCCAGTTTCTTTCACTTCAAAAATGAAAAACCAGTTAGAATTCAAAATAGAGGAGAGTATGCTATTACTTTTACAACACAGAAAAAGCATGACAATTTTTTTTGCATATGTATTCCTTTCATAAGGCTTCAGATAAGTTCACACATTGCAGAATATACTTCAAATTACCATTTTTGCAAGACGATTGAATATAGATTTTGCTGGAGTTACACAACCTAGCTGAGAAAAACAGATTGAGGCTAGCATTTGGGCACAGTTACATGTGAATCATATATATATTGGTTTATAATCATGCGGGTGTAGGGGCAGGCTGAAGAAATTAAAAGGAATTTTAAGAATCTTACCAGGTCATTGCCAAGAACTGCAATATGCAGAATAACATCGCCAAACCTTTTTTGTTCCACTAAGCAAAAATAAAGCAAATACTGCAAGTTAGTTCATTTTGCACCACACCAGTCTATACTGCAAACAATTGGCACAGACTGTTCAATCACGAATTGAGTGAACTGACAATGCCGACATTTCCTTGTCTTAATTTGCTGTTTCCTTCCCAACAACTCTCCATTCATTTGATTGATCACTCCATTAGCATCATGCTATGTAAACATTTTCTAGCTTTGGAAACACCTAACAACATCAGAGTTAACACTCACTCACATCACTGCACTTCTGCAAGTATGGAAGTTCATTCCAGTGACATATTTACTTCTGTGGAATGCAACTACACAATTAGTCTTCAACCAAGATGCTTGAAGATACTTCTGGGGTTTTTTCTGTTGTTTTAACCAGCTTAATGTTCTGTATCCATGGCTTCTAAAGATGCTATACACACTCTGCTATTTTCTGACATAAGTATGCATCGCTGAAACAAAACAATATTCGAACTTGCTTTTCTTAGTTTTTATTCTAGAGGTCTGCAGACTGAACCTGATGCTCTAGATTTTGCATTCTCATCTACATCACATGCAGGGGGAAGGATGCATTTGCTTTACAGCCAGCAGGCTCATCACTCCATGGAAGCTCAACAGCAGCTGACAACAAAAACATCACACGTGAGTTCACCTTTCCTCCAGCACTGAGCTGTATCTTAAAGCTACAATACAATTAATAAACTTACCAACTGAGATTGCTTTTTAGAAAAAAAAAAAAAAGTATTCCAACTTACCCAGAATACAGCACACAGAGTCAGTATTAGGCAAAGCTGGGGTGAAAAGGAGAGACAAAGAAAAAAAAGAATGAATACTCAAATACCCAACGAAGCAAGTACAGAAACCATTTCCATGTTTTCAATGGGCAATCAGCACTTGAAAATTGACTAATGAAACAAGTGGCGCCAAAGGCTGTTGCACAGTGACTATATGATGAACTCCACAGTGTTTTACAAAGCACTGTATGAGGTGTGCACGGCCAGAAGGGCTGGGACAAGTCTTGAAAGGAAGGTGAGGCAGGGGTTGACTTGAGGAACCAGCGGGAGTATAAGCCAATGTGTGCACCCTTACGTGCTGGTTCTATTAAGAGGCAGGCTTAGATGATAAAGCTTTATTGGGAGGAATCAAGAAGTCTGGTAACTGCTACTCTCTTATGCCAGTACATACTATCAGTTTGACCCTGGTATGCACAACAGCTGTCTCTGACAAGAAAGATGTGTGCATCGCCATGAACGACCCTTTATTAAAAACATCCATTCTCAATTACAGGATCTGGCAAATACAGGCTATGCCTCATCTGCCAGTGCTTCCTCATCTTCTGACACTAATGAAGAGACCACAAGGGAGCAGCTGCCTCAGGTACAGTGAAAAAGCTCTCATGAAGCTTTGCTCGAGGTACTTTAACACTTTGGATGGAATGTTACAATGATATGGTTCACTACACCAAATAGTCACACCATTTGTGTAAGCTTAACCATCACTTAGAACTTTTCCACTAGATCTTATCTGGCTTCCTCCATTTATTCATTACACATAGTAGAAAACAGAACAAAACCACAAATTAATTTTCACTTGAAAATAATTTGTTAGTGTTTTATAGAAAGGAAGAAAAGTAACATACTCTTGAAATTTTCCCAACATGTTTGTGACTCCTGAACTCCTGAACAATTCTAGCTTTGTAGTAGGATGGGGATTAAAACAGTCTAATCCATCCAAAGTTTTCAAAACTTTAAATTTACCAGTTCTTCTCTGTTTTACTGGAATTTCCATACTAAAAGCCTTACTTCTCATCCAATGGTCATGTCCACTATTAGCTGAAACCTTTCATTCTAATTTTCCCAGCTTTGCTGGTGGCCTCTCTGTACAGGTAGGGCTGTGATGTTTGCTCTGTTCCCTGTTCTCTTTCCTTTCCCCTGATGTGTTTTGTTTTCACAGCCTTCAAAGCGAGTTATTTTCTTTGTCACCATGTCTGAGCACAGTGGATGACAGGATCATCAGAGTAAAATGATTTTTGTTCCTGCTGTTTTAAGTGCCTGGCTTAGGCTCTGTTTCATTGGAAGAAGCCCATAGCTGTGAAGTGTTGCAGAATTCACGTTCAGCAAATACAGACTCTAGAGGAACTGGAGATATTCTTGGACATCTTTAATTGGTGTCTACAAAATGTAACCTTCCTAGGACTTGTAACTTGGTATGAGTTGAAAATAATGACAGAATAAAAAAAAAACAGTCAAAAAACAAAACAAACCTCTTGAATGAAGTCTGGAGTCTGAGCAATGACCAAGTGACTTTCCCAAAAGACAGGGGCAAATGTAAGCTTCTCAAATGAGATTATAACTATTTTTTTATGTGGGTGTGTGAGAGGATGAACATGCAATCTCCAAATGACAGCCATCCAGAAAGAATTTATGAAGACTTTCTTACCCACTAAACTAGAAAAACAAGTTATATGATAGGGAGAATAGGAAAGCCAACTACATCTCAAAAACAAACAAAAAAAAAAGGTTGAAACAAATCAGTAAGAACAAGAGAGAAAAGTATTAAGCAGAGAAGCATCAAGAGGAGAAAGTTATTTTAACTACCTAATATAGAGCTTTGGGATAGGAATTCTGACACTGGGGAGATGGTTTTCTTCCATCCTCCTGGAAGAAGAAGTGATGCTTATAGAAGTAAAGCAGCCAGGAATGTCACAATGGAGAATCTAAAAGCTGAACATATGGCGTCCCAGACTTTGGGGAAATAAATGAACTTCCTCCATTGCTTTGAAAGTGCTGAACCACAGACTTTTACAGACCAAGCTGAAGCCAAAAAACAACTGTCAAGCTACACTTGGTGGACACTGACTTTCCACAGTAGCTAAAAAAAATCTCTCCCCTTGTTCTTGAAGAAAATATTTTAGAAAATGAATTAAAAATAATTAATCTGCTATTAGCATTTACAAAGAAATATTTTGTAAGTAACATTTTACTCCAAATGATTAATCAAAATATCATAAACAACAAAAACACACATGCTCATAGAAAGGAGCTAGATGATCTTTGTGACATACAGAGCTTAACAGCTTGACTGTCATTTCTCAGCAGAAGGAAGAGGCAGACTGAGAAATAGCCTCCCTTTAGAAAAGCATCAAATTTAGCTCTGAGGCTGGAGGAAAACCTTTTAATAAAAGAAAACAAAGACAGCATATTTACCAACATCACAATTGTAGCTATTAATCGTTTTGGATCAAACATTGCTTTCAGTTGCTTCACTGGCCCCATCAGGAAACATGTACTAATAGGAGAGAAAAACAAAACAAATTGTAAAACTCTTCCAAATAACTCTGTCTAAAAGACAGCAGGTAATTAACCAGTTTTCCAACAGATAGATGACTACAAAGGCTTTAAAAAAAGACATTGAAGTGCTTAGCAACAGAGACTAACTGGAACAGAAGGTGAAATACTCCATGAATTTAGCCCTGGAAACAGATTATGAGTCACCCTTGGTCACGAAATTCTTTCCAAAATATTACCACAGTGAAAAAAAAGTAACAGGCAAATACAAGAACACTTATATTGGTTAAGAGAGGACAGAGTGTGACAAGGATATACTTAAGGAATAACAGAAGAGCATAGAAGCAAATCAGTTTTCATGAACTCTTTCATCAAACAAGAAAAAACACATTTCCACTAATAATCTGCTTGATGGTGCTGAATGCCATTTATAAATAAAGACGACTAAGAAAGCAGTGCAGTTACAGTTAAATTTAAATCATGTTAAGAGATACAAAATGGGGGAGACTGAACAATGACTATAAGTAGCTCTGCATGAATTTAGAGATGGGTGGGTGGTCAAAGATGTTTTGATTGTTATTTTAAGATGGCAAGCACCATAATAGATAGAAAAAAAAAATATGAGAAAACTCAACTGCAGAAGTAAATGAGATCATATCCAAGATTTCAGGAAAGATAATGGGAACAAATATAATGGTTAGAGCTTTTTACACTACCAAAACAAAACATTTTAAGTACAGCAGAGTTATCAAGTTGGAAGTCTAGTGAATTCTGTGTTGAAGCTATTATAACAACTGACTTGCCAAAACAGTGTCAAGATTACAGAGACCAACCTGCTGTAAAAAATTTTTAACAGTATTTTTTTTTTACACAGGCAGAATGCAAGTAGCTAAAATCAAGATTATAGGGAAGCTCCACCTATTTAGTCAAACTCAGCAAGCAAAAAGGCAGGAAAAACTTCAGTACTTGGTATTAATCCTCCTGCTTTTTTCTACTATGTAGTGAACTTAAAGGGAGAATGAAAACCATCAATACCACAGGCTGTACCTTTTTATGCTAAGAAATGCCATCTGAACTAAGAGTCACAACCTCAGGAGTAATTCTCTGGCTTCAAATATTTGAGATGAGTCTCTTTCTTCCTTGTCATTCTGCTTTGTAGAAAACACAACAATTTAATCAGAGAGTTAAAATGCCTATAATCTTGTGGTGGTCTGAATGTTTTACTACAGAGCAGAAAACCTAGTCTAATTCCTTTTCTAGTCATTAATTTTGATATAAAATGAAGCAGAGAAGAGTTTGATAGAGCTTCCCCCTTAAACCAATCATAAGTCTTCTCTGACAGAAGAAATATGGGAATCCACATTCCAGGCAGTAAATAGAACTCAATCTTCCACATCCAAATGTTCTCCTACCAGTAACTTTGCACATGTATCTCCTTCACTTTTTTTTATCTTATGTAGACAGACTTCAAATGTCCATATTAAATGGAAAAAAGTTTTCACAATTCAATAGAAAAAGTTCTAAATTCACTGCAATCCCAACCAATGTTTTCTCAGTATTTTTTCACCTTGTCTGCAGAGACATAAAATTAAATTAAGACAAAATAAAAAGGGGACATGAAGAACTAGAAGATATTAGTTAGCTAGTGGAAGGATAGGGATGAGGAAAATACAGTTAAGTTTTGGCCACATAAAACAGGCAGAAAAAATATAGAAGGTAAAATGCATTGCTTGTAATCTGATTTATATTGAGAAGATTGATATCATAAGAGCTGCTCCTGAGATGAAGAGAGATTCCATACAGAGCAATAAGAAAGGCTGGAAAAAAAATTTAGACATCCTCCAGTTAAACAGAATAATTCTTCAAGATATATCATTCTGTAGGAGACATACTCATAATCCCTGAGAATAATCAAGTAAGTATAATTGTTTTTATGTTCATGGTTAGAAAATGATAGCAAAAACAAGCTAGAGGGGACTAAACAGCTAGTAAGAGTGGTAACTGCATTTTGGTTTAAATACAGACTTCCCAACAAGCCTGAAAAAGTTTAAATCTGCTGGTCAATTTGGGATTTCATTGTCATCTCCTACTGTTCTAAGAGCATAGTTGCCTGTTTTTTATATCCAAGGGGACTACTGAAGGAAAAATGGGACTCTTTTTTCTTCAAATTTTAGCTGGAGTGCAGACTAAAGTTTTTCATCATTCTCATGAAAGAAATACTAGTCTGTAAAAACTCTTCTCTTAACTCAATTAGACTTGATTAGTACTAAGTTTCTAAAATGCTCATTTAATTTGAAGTGAAAACACACTCAAAGTACCAGGTAAAAACAACACAACCAAAAAACCTCACCCCAAACCAACAACAAAGAATAAAGAGGAAGATAAGGGAGAGAAAGGCAAACACTCAGCTTTGTCTATCTCCAGCATTAACTTTTTGTCTTGTTTTAGTATGAGATGGAATGGTTCTACAACTGAGACTCAATGTCAGTACAGACATTATTATCTCCTAACAAATTTATTGAGGAAAAAGACTACCTTCACATTTCTCAGATGTTAATGTCACATTACCTGAGTCCTAACAGATTAACAATGCTTTGACTCAAAAGTTAAGTTGCTTGACCAAAGTCAGAGTCCATGAAAGTCAAGGAAAGACTCCATGGGGTTTGAGTCCTATGACCATGCCCCAACTACACTAAGATAGTAAGAGGAGGATAAACAGAAATTGAAAATACCTAATGGACATTAAGTTGTTTCTTATGTGTCTTTAAAACTGTGAAAGGAAAGTTTTCAATCTAAAGAGGTCCCCTTCTGCAAATCTTTTAGGACTAACTGTTATGTGGAACACTTCAAAGAATCAGAGAGTTTAAAAATACACTATGAGCAAATTTTAGATTCTGCCTTCAGCCTTACAGTCAAAACAAGGATTTCCTGAATGTTTCCTTTTTGAAAGTTTTCTTGAAAACAGGATGATCTCTCTGTTAAAAGCAAAAAGCTCCTTCCAGTAACAAAGCATCCACACAGAGGGCAGACAGTTTGCTCCAGAAGCTGAGGTACTTCTGTACCTGACAGAAGGACTTAGCTGTAAAAAGTTCACAAAACATTCAGCTAGCAATTTGTTATTTATACTTCAGATAGCAGTTGTGGTGTGTCCACAAACAGGTGTGTAAAGCAACTGATAAACAACAAAACAGTAGAACAAACAGATTTTTGTTATTAGCATTTAATATAAAACAATGTACTTTATACACAACATAGATAGGACTCTAAAGTAAAAGCAAATGGAAATGTAGCTAAAAAGGAGGGCACTTTTCTAAAACCAATAACTAAGAAATCATACCTGGCGAGTGCAGCAATATTTCCAAGGGTGTAGAACACTGCAAAAAGTTTGATCCCCTTTGGGAGCCATAGCAATGCTGTTCCCTATAAAAGAGAGGTTATTGGTACGTTTGCAATTAGTTAATTCAATTTATTTAGATTTTATACTCTATAAATACAACTCTGTACTATGAAGAACATCATTCTGGCATCACTAGCAGAGCACACTGCTCCCAGAGTAGCAGCAGTCACTACCCAGCACACTTCTATTGCCACCTGCTGGCAAACAAGGAGTTGGTTCACTGGACTTCTAAAAATTTGAGAGCTAGGCAATGTTTCTTCATATTATTGAACACATTTACTTGTACTGTTAATATCCTATTTCACAACACTTTCACTTTTGTTACAATGTCCCACTGTACATCCTACAACTCTGCATACAAGATAAAATGTTATAAAGCTGCACTAATATTCACCATCTCCTTTCTCCTCCAATCAACTCCTTGGTCTTGCAGCCTAAATATGCACTGAGGCTGAATAGAAACATTTTAGAATTCTTCCAGATATCTTCTCTTTCTACTGAACTTCAAAAAATCCAAACCTTCTGTTGGTCACAGTTCCCTATGATGATCAGGGAGAAAAGGAATCACAGAAAAGGAACCTTAAAGATCACCCAGATACAAATGCCACTGCCATGGACAGGGGCACCTCCCACTAGACCAGGCTGCTTAAAGCCTCATTCAGCCTGGCTTTGAACAGTGCCAGGGATGGGGCAACCATGACTTCTCTAGACAATCTAGTGCCTCACAACAAAGAATTTCTTCCTTGTATCTAACCTAAATATCCCCGTTTTCAATTGACACCCATTGCTCCTTCTCCTATCCCTACAGCTCCTAACAAGCTTCCTGGCTTCCCTGCAGCCCCCCAGCACATACTGGAAGGCTGCTATGAGGTCTCCACGTCACCTTCTCTTCCCCAGGCTGTACAGACCCAACTTTTGCAGCCTGTCAGAGCCCAAACAGAGCATCCACTAGAAGCAAAACAAACTGTAATCTGCACACTGTGTCCTGAAAAAACCCAACCAAACAAAAAAAAGCAACTGCTTTGCAACTCAATTGCAATTTCAGTAGAAATCTGTGGTGAAAAGAAAGGAAGAGAGGAATAAAGAGGGATGGAGGAAAGAAAGGGAGGGGAAAAGGGAGATTAAGGAAAAGAGAGAAGGAAGAAAAGGGGAGGACTTCCCCAATGTTTTTACAGCTGCTTCTGGGAGTTTCCATGCAGTTGAAAAACTGCCTTCTGGTGCAAGTTACCTGTGTCAGATTTTGACTGAGCCAAGCAATTAATAGATCTCAACTCTTAACTGCAGGCTGCAGACTCTTGCCAGCCCCCAAAAGTCAGGAATGAACAAATGATTTGCAGACTGTAAAACCACCAGGAGTGCAGCAGGTTTTTCAAGTGTCAACACACAACCACTGTCATCACCTATTGATTTGTTGAGTGTGACAGGCTACACTTGTGGTTTCTTCAGCCTTCAAAAACCTTTCAAGTTTCCCCTCTCTTTTCCCCTTTTATTGAAGAGAATAAAAATAAGATGGGTACACACCTCCTTCCTAATACACCAGTTACAAAAATAGAGCATATTTTGTTAGTGTTCAAACCTTTTAGTAAGAAAACGTATTATGTTACAGTAAAAATGCTCTCTTCTGTAAGTGGAAGAAAAATGGCCAAAATCATAATTTAGAGATCAACATCCTATTATACATTTAATGTCCTGTTAAATAAATACATACAAAATCTAGAATGCAGGATAAAGCAAACACAAAATCACACATAAAGTAGGAATATGAATGAGGTTCAACTGGAGAACAGTAAGAAAGCACAAGAGGAAAAAAATAACTTTACTTACAAGAAAAGAACACAAAATGCCAGCAACAAAGCATATGGCAAACCATCTGACTCGAGTACCAAAGCTGAGTGTTGAGGCATCAAGGACCTTAATAAGAAGAGAGGAAAAAGGATATTATAAAGCCAGTTCATAACAATCTAAAAGATATTTTTTTCTTTACCTCTAAAGTCCTTAATTTCAAACCAAATCATTTTTAGCTGGAAATAATTCTTTTACCTTGCTTAACAGTTGCTTGAGTATTAATTCTTTCATATTACAAAATCATATTATCAATCTGAACATATGGAAACAGATTTATAAACATACCAAAAAGTCAAAGCCCATAAAGGTATATCCTGGCATGTGAAGCAATGCTGCTTCACTTTCAAACATTTTTTTAGCACCACACAATTGAAAATAGTCACAATTGTACCAAATCAAAAGAATGGATGTTCCAGCAATCTGCAGAGGAATTAATCCATTTGTGCAACACTGTAGGTTGCTATAGACATTACCACCTTTTCCTGTTAGTAGAGAGGAACCCTTGTACATATTAATTCCAGCATCCACTGCAAGCCAAGCATTACAACTCCAATTACTGTTCCAATTACCTTCCTGAAGGTATAGGTAGATTAACACAGTTTGTCTCATCAGACTAAGATAACTTGCTGAAAGGGAATATTTCACTTCCTGCTTCTCCAGAGTGACTCCAGACCCTAATGAGCTGAGCTACTTGACACAACTCCTGACATGAGAACAGAATTAGTGTTCCTTTTATTCTGATGACTTGGCTAATGAGCCAAGCCAGATCTGCAAGCTGCCAGAAAAGCAGCAGGGCTGATGTAAGGAAAGAGGCAGGGCCATGTATCTGGCAGAAAGGCCCCATTCAGCAGAAGTGATTTGTTAGATATGCTCAGCTTGTCTCCACCCATGCCGTAAGAACAATATATTTCATCTTACTCCAAGTCACTACAATTAAATGTACTTTCTGTTCTAAACTGGCCTATTAAGTGAAGTGTTGCTTCAGCTTACATAAAATTACTTTAAAAACCCCAACTTTCCTATTTGTCAGATGTCACCCAAACTTGTTATGTAGCCGACAGGTATTTTAATCAAGTCTTACTAACCAAATATACATGACAGACCTTCCCCAGCCAATGAGTATGATATTTCTCCTTATCTCTTGAGAAATTTCTCTTTCAGTAAGCTAAGCAAGGAAATTTGGTTACTGCTTAGAACAATTTCACACCTGTACAAATGAAGAATCTGTATCTAGTTTTATAAAAAACTGCCACATGAACACACACCTAAAGGTGCTGTGATGACACAACTTTCCAAAGGTCAGAAGATGCAGCTTACCTTGTAAGGTCCAAGACATTATCCTTAGGTACGCATTAAAGAAACAGACAAAAACAGCACTGAACAATGGTTTAGTATTTTAAAACCTATTTGATAGCAGAGTCCTGAATGAATAGGGATAGCTGGTAGCACACAGATACCCATCATGCCTTTAGTTACACCTATTCATGCAATAATCACAAGCACACACACACAAAAGAGTAAAAATCCTTTCCATCTGTGTTCAGAAATGAAGTGTAGATAAGCCAACAACATCAGTAAACCCAACACATACATTTCAGATTGCCTAGAAAACAGGGAAAAGATGAAGATAAATCCTTTATTCAGGTGCATCAGGCTCATTGCTGCCACTTACTGCTCTACTACTTCTAGTCTTATTATCTGACAGTGCTCCTGAAGTGACTACCAGGAGATCTCATTCTTCAAATAAATTTGAAAACGGCTTTATCTTAATTTAAATCCCTAACAGTTAAGAGGTGAAAAAAACAAAACAAAACAAAACAGCACAAAAGGGAAACACACAAAGGCTTGGTGCAAAAAACACCACAAACTCCAAAAAGCTTGATACTTTTATGGATTTAACTCTTAAAAACTGATTGATAATATATGCATATGAACTACGGGAAGACAAGTTGTGACATGAGGGCTGCCAGAGCATTCTGTGTAGTAATAAAACTAAATACATTAAATGGTATTAAAATGAAGGTTCATCCTTCCAGCCATTCCCAATGATGTCACCATTTATGTTCTCAAGCTGAACCTATTTAATGCAGTGTTTGAAATCCTGAAACTGGGCCCTGGTAATGCATTTTCTTAGTTCCTAATACCTTAGTTCCTAATACAGGGGAGACACTGAAGTCTACAGCTTCCTCATGAGAGGAAGCAGAGGGACAACACTGATCACTTCTCTGTGGTGACCAGAGACAGGACATGAGGGAACAATTGCAGCTGTGAAAGGAGGTTTAGGTTGGATATTGGGCAAAGGTTCCTCACCCAGAGTGTGGTTGGGCACTGGAAAAGCTCCCAGGGCAGTGGTCAGAGCACCAGCCTGACAGAGCTCAAGAAGCATTTGGACAATGCTCTCAGGCCCAGGGTGTGACTCTTGGCTGTGCACAGCCAGGAACTGGACTCAATGGTCCTTGTGGGTCCCTTCCAAGTCAGGATATTCTACAATTTATACTTTTTGGGTTTCATGCTAGCAATGGAACTCACTGCCTTTCCAAGATGCCTGCTTCAACACTGCAGAGAAGCACCTTGCTGCCAAAGCTGAGTTCCAGACACACAGTTCAGCTGTGCAAACCACAGCCCCAGCTTGTGCTAAAATGCCAGGCTCACTCTAGAAGCTGAGGAGCTGACACTGCACGAACCCTGCCATGCATGCTGCAGGCAGTAATTTCTATACTAGGACCATGAGACACCCCGAGGTAACAGCTCAGCCTCTCAGAGACCATGAACCCTAAAAAAAGGAAGTCTGGGCTGCCCTTGCAACAAAAGCAGGAAACAGCGCAAAGTGTTTTTGTGTGTCTGACATAAATTATACAGCTAATCCTAGATTTCAGATAAAAGGAATTCTCAGTGCAGTCTATGGTATTTGCATTAGCAAAAGCTTTTACTTGGGAGACCGAAAAAATGGCCAGGCATGTTCCACATCTGTAGTTCGTGTGGAGAACTCCACAGTAGTGGTGGTAAGGGAGTTCCTGTAAAATAAACCCTTCTTGCTATTTCTAGCTTGTTTCTAACAAGTAAAAGAAAAATTAAACTGAAATCAACAAAAGGAAACCCTTAGTTTTCTATTCCTAAACTTTAATGCCAAGCTCCTGGGCAAGAAGCAAAATTTTTTATTCACAGGCTATTTCAAGCTAATAGTATATGAAAGAAATGAACAAGACATCCAAAAATCAAGAGGAAACCCTAAGTAGAAACTGGAATTTGGAATGTACACTTTCTGAAACACAAGGAACAGTCTTGCAATAGCCTGATTCACAAGTTGCAAGTGTCAGTAACAGCATCATTGTTGAACAGTTTGCAGTGGACACACAAGAAACAATAATAATCCAGAAGGCTGCTTTTGATAAAAAATATTTCTTGTGGCTCTGAACATCCATCTAGGCTACCCTCAAATATTAATGATCTTACAACAGTTTTCCATGTGGGCAAACAGAAAAACAGAACCACTTTATTTTACTATCCTTGAAGCTAACAATTACAGCTTTTCTTGATGGTAAATACGCAAGTAATGAAGAAAATGCAAAGAAACGCTGAGTAAATTTGTAGAATTGAGTTTCTAAGCTATAGTGAAAAAAATATTTATAGAAATATATTCTCATCCTTCCCTAACAGGCCTCCTTATATGTAATTCTATTAGCAGTTGAGAGTAAAATACAAGAAAGGTGAGATAAGAAATGGAACATAAGAAATGTAGTATAAAATTTCTTATAAAAATATAATCCCTGGTCTGTTCCTCTTTGCTGAAATCTTGTTGAGTACTTTAAGCAGCTGTCATGCAACATCCAGTGTGTCCTATGGACTGATTTTACATTAGTTTTGGTATTGATAAAACTAAATAACATAATGCTGCCCTGAAAACATCTTAATATTGCTACATTTATTATTGATTTTTTATCTTTTTGGTAATTAATTCTTTTTTTTATTTTTTAATATATTTAGAATAATGGATCTAATTGCAGCAAGAAACAACAGCTGGTCATCTGAAGAGTTTAGGAAGACTTCACTGAAGCATCACACAGTTCTTTCATTAGAGACTTCTCTTCTACTCAGCGGGAATGACTTGTGACTTCAACTTAATGGCAAAAATCAAGGGAAAGAATACAGAGATATCCATGGACATGGGCCATATGATGGCCACTACACATCATCTATCAGCTATTCCAAAGAGAGGGCCTTTGTTTTCAGCCAAACACATGACTGGTCTCCAGAAAGATCATGGAAACAGCTGAAGATTTTAGGCACACAGAGCACAACCTCACACTTTCTTTCACAGCCCCACCTCTTACCAAGTGTTCCACTCTGCATGGGTGCACACACTTTTTGGCTCTAATACACACCCTTTAAAAATAGTCAGCACCATTCAGCTCTAGCTTTAGTGAATGTCACGTACGAATTTCCCCTCTAAAAACAGGTTTGATTTCCACTGTTATACAAACACATCGCTACCTTGAGAGAAAAATACAGCTGAGAAATTGCCTGACCTAAATATTTGACTTTTTTTTTAAGGGGTATTTAGTTATTTTAAAGATCTTTCTAGTTCATTTCAGCATGAAGTTCCTTTGCACTGCACCAAAGACACATTTGTAAGTTTTCTTCTATCATGTACCAGACAGGCTTTAAGTACAGGCAGATTTTTCTTATTTAAAGTCTTTTCTGGCTATTACAGTATCATTACAAGCAATAGTGAAATCCTATACAGTTTAATTACTGATATTTAACAAACTAAACACATTCTTAGCTCAGTTCTCTCCTCAGGATATAACTCAAATATAAAAGCATTAAATATGTAGGCATTTATCTCCTGATTGCCGCCTTAACACTCACAGTATTGAGTAAAGGAAAACACTGTCACTATCATGTGCCTTGTGTAAAATGTGCCTGGTGATGGCAGAAAAATCAATTCTCTTGGAACTGAATGGAGATTAACAGAAATATAATTATTTCTTTAATAATCCTGAGAAGAACAGAAGGTGAAGCATCCCTCCCAAATGCTGGCAACCAGTTCTGGTGTGAAAGGGCAGATTCTACACTGCATCCAGAATCTGGGGACACAACTTAGCTGCTTTGCTGCAGCACAGAGGCCAAATTCATGAACCTTGAACACCAACTCAGTGCAAAATCAAGTGAAGCATGCCAGCAGCAAGCTGCTAGAACTAATATTGTGCCAGCTATGCTGAGGCTGTGCTGGTTCCACAAGGTTTGTAAGGAGCAGCTCAGATCCCAGCTACATTCCAGCCTCCTCCGCCATGCCCCAGCACCCTGGAAGTAGCAAGCAGTAGCAAGATATTCCTTGATGTGGGGCACTTTGACCTGCAGTCACATGCATTTAGAGGGAGCTAAAGGAATAAATGGTTCTTTGTAAGCATGGTCAGCTTTGCTTCAACCTAGAGATTAGTTCCCAGGAATGTATGGTCTTCAAACAGTAAAAACGAAACAAAAAAAAAAACTGCTGACGATGAGGAAGATAGTGGGAAGGAAATGGAAAAAACAAGCCATACTTAAGGAGTAAAGAGCAAAAAGTAACTTCAGCAGAATGTGCACAAAACGATGTTGTCTAAAGAAAACCTTTGTTTCAGCAAATTTAAGGGCATAAGGAAAAGAAGAAGCAATTTACACTGAATCGCAGACTCAGGTTGGAAAGGAGTATAGTATGTTATCTGGTCCAAACTCCCTGCTTAAGCACAAGAAAACCTTGCAGAAAACGAAGGACCCCAAGCCACCAACATAGCCAAAAGCTTCCCACCAGAGTAATTCGCCAAAACTCATCCAGCCTGCTGCCCCGTACCCCCGTCCCTCGGCGCACGCCGCAAACTTTGGTCTCTGCTTTGCCTGCCCATCTCTGCCCCGCGCTGGCACGGGGGGGCAGGCACCGGGAAGCGCAGGCCGGGGCCGGGGCCGGGGNCGCTGGCCCGGCTCCCGCCGCCGCCCGGCGCGGTGCAGGGTGCGGCCCACCGGGCAGGAGGAAGGGATTGTTCAGCCCGACCCCGGCTGCATCGCCGCCCGCGGAATCGGCCTTCGCACGGCAGCGTGATTTGCATGGGCGCGATGAACACAGAGCACAGAACACAGCGCCGCGGGTGCGCGGGGCCCCGGTAAAACCGCCTTGGGACACGCTGGTGCTGGGGTAGCTCGTGTAGGTGGAACTCCCTGAGCATCAGTCGCTGCCCGTTGCCTCTGGTCCTACTGCTTGGAGCCACCGAGCAGAGCCTGGCTCCTCAAATGATGCACTGGAAGTTCCACTTGGAAGAACTTTACTGTGCAGGTGACCGAGCACTGGAACAGATTGTCCCGAGTGATTGTGTAGTCTCCTCACTGGATGTGTCCACGAACCATCTGGGTGCGATCCTGTGCCGTGTGCTCTAGGATAGCCCTGGGGCACAGTGGGTTCCGAGCAGCCCGCGGTGTCGGGCTTGGCCCGGCTCTCCCACGGGCACGGTGCCCGCGGCCCGAGCGTTCGGGCAGTGGTTCCCAGCCGGCAGGCACGGTGACTGCTCCGGCCCTCCCTCAGCTGGGCTGCCCGAAGCGTCCGGCGCTGGGGTATGGAGACATGGGATTGGGTGTGAACAACTTTTTCCAGAGATTTCCGCTGTGGTCTGTCTGGTCTGTTAAGCTCTGCCCCTGTAGGAAGGGGTGGGGGAGAGGCCATCACGCTGCCCTGTGTCTTAGCTTCCCTGCTCGTTCCCAGCAACACTCCATTCTCCATCCGCCCTGTTCAAGCCTGGTCATTTCATGTAAGTCTTCCCTGTCCTGCTTTGTTCGGACGCTGACCCTGTATCCTCTGGGGCTTCTGCATATGTGTGTGTGTCTGCTGTGTGACTGGCCCTTGGACCACCACCTCAGCACTGGCCTGGGTCTTTTGCAGGGGGAATGAGGCTGGTGGCTGGAAGAAAGGATTGAATTGTCATATGCAAAGTGACAGCAGGCAGCAGTGTGGGCTGGGGCAGGAGAGGGAGATCACAGAATCACAGAATAACTAGGTTGGAAGAGACCTCCAAGAGCTCCCTCATCACCCTGGGATGCATCCCATCTGTTCCCATGGATTTATGAATATCCAAGCATCTCAACAGTTCTCTAACTGCCTCCCCCTGGGACCATTCTGCTCTCTGACACCATTTACCAACCCAGGATGACAATTATCCTGACAACAAACTGTCTTCCCACTAAAGACTGAGGCAAAGAAGGTGTTAAGCACCTCTGCCTTCTCATCCACAGTTACTAAGTTCCCTCCCTCATCCAATAGCGAACGTGTTTTTTTACCCTTCCTTTTACCTTTAACATATTTGTAGAAACATTTTTTGTTATCCTTTACAGTAGTCGCCATTTTAAGCTCAAACTGAGCTTTGTCCTCCCTAATTTTTTTCCTACATGCCATAGCAGCCCCCTTCAATACTTCCTGAGAGACCTGACCTCCTTCCAAAGATGGGTGATAAGGGCTGTGTAATCTGCTGCTGTGTGAATGGAACTTGATAAAAGCCAGGCAGAGCCCCCAGTGAGGCCCTTAGGACAGAAACCTTCCCTTCCCACCTTCCTCCCCACACACACACTCTTAGGAAGTTTCCTATGTGCCTTTTACCTTGGCTTTTAGGTGAAACATTCAGACACAAACTGTCCCTTTTCAGCTTGATGACAGGCCATTGGCATCTCAGGAATCTTT
>VYXF01005657.1:1400213-1417479 GCA_013397295.1 Polioptila caerulea
CCATGACCCTGCAAGAAGGGGAGGAGAAATGGGAGAAAGAATGGAAAGGGTATATGAGTGTGCACAAATCATTTTTCTTAGTAGGCCCTAAAATTGTAACAAAATGATTTGTTACAGAAGTGTTTTAATCCCAAAGCATATGTGACAGCAAAATATAAAACCCAAGAAAGTTCTCCTTGGTTTTCCCCCCTTCCAGTTTATAGATAGATATGGATAGCTGCATACAACTTAGATCTGAGTGTAGCCTTCTGGTCTGCATGACTTTAAGCAGTAGTTGGCTGTGCCTTGGATTATTGGTGGCTTTCAGGGAGTACAGGCAGGTAAGCAGCTGGCAGAGAGCAAGCGGAAGCTATTTTTTGTTTCTATGTGAACAAGTGCACAGAGAAAGCAGAGAAGAGCAGTGCACACCCAGGCAGTGTGGGGCATCCAGCTTGCATCCTGCCGCTGTCCCCTCTTCCCACCTGCAGCTGCCTGGGCTGCGCAGTATGTCTGGAGCCCATGGCTTTTTCACTCCTGAATGAGGCAAAAGGTGAGGGTTTTTTTTGCTATTTGCTTGAGCAGAAGGTTGTCAACGTATTTTTCCCAGTTTCTCTGCTCAACAGAAATTCTTGATTCTCCGTACTATCATAAAATATCCTGAGACAGTCATTATCTTGCCATGAAAAGTAGGCAGTTTGGAAGGCCTATGCTGTTCAGTGTTTCTGTGCTGATGAACTTCAGCTGGTAAGGCAGCAGGAGCAAAAAATTACTCTGCTTTTCTAAAAAGGTAACATTCTTTTGCTAATACAAGTCAAAACAGCTGATACAAAATGTCATTATGCCTTTAGATCACAAACCTACCACATCTGAAGATATTTTCTGTTTTTATGACAGTGTTATGGATATGCAAGCCTCAGTTGCCCTATTCATAAGGGATGGGGTGGTTTGCTTACAAGTTTCATTGCTTCTTGACCTTACTGGTTTGCATGTATCTGCATCTAAATTTGAAGCTGACTAGAAAATCTGCTTAGTAATGTTATCTTCCTGAAAAATTCAGCCAGCTTACTGAATTGTTGGTGTATACTTTTAATGTACATAGAACAGCATCTGTACCCTTCATTCTTGTAGCTCGAACAGCTGTAAACACTTATTCCACAAAAATAACAGTTCTGTGATTGCTCTGGTCATATGTAGAGCTCTAATGTCCTGTATCCCTCCCCACCTTTGCATTCTTTACCTTTGGAGATTGGATATTTGAATGAATACTGCTGAAAGGTTAAGGTCAGGGGTTATAAGGAATGTTAAACAATTGGTCTTACCCTCTAGAGACCTACTGGGAGCATGGTAGAAAACAAACTGTAGAGCTGCCTTGGGGACTTGTCTATTTCAGTTGATGAGACCCCACCTCAATCCTGCTGTATGGTGCAAACATCTCACATTACACAAAGCAGCAGCTTCTGAAGGCCTCTGAAGGGAAGGGAGCTTAACAGTGGGGAATGGATCCTCTTTGTATCTTTTGAAAAGAACCTGTGCTCCTGCAAATGCAACTATGAACATCTTCCAAGAAGCCTGCATTGCTGACAGTGATAGGTAGTGGTGATCCAATAAGAAGGAACAAAGAAGCAGAAGCTGATAAAGGTAACCCCTTTCTTATGCCTCAGTTCAGGAAATCCATCTCTTCTAATTTGTCTGCAGATCAGCCTAAGTCACAGGCTACGGGGTGGCTTCCCCCAGCTTCTTGGTAATTGTTTTTGCTGTGACTCAAACCTTTCCAGATCCAGTCATTACTTCTCCAGTGACACAAAATAACCTCACTCATAGGTCTCTGATGGAGAAAACTGAGGCATATAAAAGCCAGCTACAGATGAGCTATTTCCCAATGTGCTTGGCAGGCACCTGGTAGTAGCCAGGTGTCTATGTGATTCACAGAAATAGTGAGCTATTGCAACACTTTGGAGGGAAAGGTAAAAGCCTTTATTGGCTCCCTGTGGCCAAAACAGCACATATGCAAGCAACTACCAAACAGCCTTGTAAGCTCATCTCTGTGTGGCATCATATACTCAGATCAGGTAGTGCAGATGGTCAGCTGATACACTACTGGATACCCTGCCAAATTTTTGAACCCGTTCCTGTTACTAACAATAATCTGGCTGAGAGCTGATGCTGATGTTTACCAAGTTATGGTATAAGACACACAAAGTAATAGGTTACTGATCACACTGCTGGCTTTCTGCTTTGTTTGCAGGTCACCCATAGCATCAAGTGTGTACAAAAATACCTCATAATCATTGCTTTGCATGGCTTCCCCATGAACAAACACAGCAATTGTTTTAGGATTTTAAGTCATCCTAGGTGCAAGAATATGTGGTATATCCGAATCTCTAAGACAGGAACATTTGAGATGATCTTGCTACTCCCTTGGCACTGAAACAAGTTAAAATGTGGAGATCTTTCTCTCCTGAAACTGTGATCTCAGATCCAGTCAGACTGCAGTGACAGATTAGAGGAAATTAATATCTTGTCCTGTCAGGAGATACCTTTAAGGTTTCACACTACCACATTTCCTCTTGAAAGAGGCTACTGGAATTATTTACATCACTCAATACCACTCTGAGAAGTTACCCCTTACATACCTTACGACAAGAAACACGATATGAAATTATTCCCATCAGCCTATAAATCAACAGCAATTAGAGCAAGTTACAGCAATGGTTCTCCACAAAGTTATGTACTAAATGCTTTTGAAATTATTAAATAATTTCCAAATTTTAAGTGGCTTACATAATATCTTTACATTTTTCTAATACAATGGGCCAAATACAGCCACTGTGTAAGTGCTGCCATAACTGACATTGCCTTCTCTTGCATGAAAGGCTGGGCTTGAACCAGTTATCTCCATACAAATTTCACTTAATGAGAAAGATATGACCCAGATTTCAGACAAAATGAATAAGCGGAAAATTCCTAGCCTTGTTGCCATAGTTACTAGAAACCTGCTGTTAAAGAAGGTGGTAAGAAAGAGAAAAGGATGAAAAGTAGGAAAAGAAGAGAGCAATATCACGTTCAGGCTTAGGCCTTGTGACTAAGAGAGGTGATGATCTGGAAGAAGCAGGACCCCAGTGATGACATTCAGAGCATGTTATCCAGAAAACCAGTATTTCTGCTTTCTGGATGCTATTGAGTTCATTCCATGGACATTGGTTATTTTTAAGTGGTTACCACAGTGACTAAATGCAATGCACTGGTAGGCATTAGATCTGCAAAGACAGAAAGGGGTAGGGTGGGGACGGACAGACTTCTCCACAATTAATTTAATAAAGAAATTGCCCAATTTTAAACACCAGATTGATTGCTTTTATAGAGATTGTAAAACTTGCAGCAATGTCTTGCTCAATCAGAATAAACTTTTCAGCCTTTGTGTAAGTTGGCAGAAATACTCCAGCTCTATGGAAGCAGAACTGCAGTCATATTGCATAAGGCAGTGAGTGCTGCTATTCCCCAAATGCAGATAGGACCAATGCACCCTGTGAGACACAGGCTGAAAACCTGAGAGAGCTGGTAACTGTGCTTGTGACTATTTCCTGTATCACTGTTTTATATTCTACTGCTAACTTTAATGTCTGTCACACGAGCATGAAGAAGCAGACTGTATTCATTAAGGGCTTCGGACTAAGTGATATGAATGTATCACTCTAATAGGATTTTTTATTACTTGTCTCTCCTCTTTTTTTCCTGCTCTTTTTGATTGCCTTCGCATTCTAGAACTGGCACGTAAAGAAATAACCTGTGTCTGCACCCGTAGCAGTGTAATACACATTCGTGTACACTGCAGACACACACTGTTGAAGTAAATGCATTTGGTAGTTTGATGCTCTACCATAATAGAGTTTGTTTCAGCATTCATGCAAGAACCCAGGAAAAACACTGAAGTAGTTATAAAAATAGTCTGTCCTAGAATGTATTTTCTAAGCACTTCATTTTCATGTCAAAGCCTGTCTTGGTCCCAAGAAGAAAATGCTCCCTTTTTTTACTGCCTTCTCTGTCTCTAAACTTACTGAGATTTCCCCCACCCCAATTCTCTGCTGTGCTCTCCTTGCTCAGATGACACCATTGTGCTTTGTATGGAGAACAAAAGGTAACTCTCAATGCTATGGAGAACTATATTTTACTACGACTGTGTTTTCTCTGAGAGCCAGCAGATTGTATTGGTAGCACTATGGCCAAGAGATTTTTCTGCTGGTGTTAGTGTAGGGAACATTCACTTTATAGAGAAGTCTTAGAGGTAAAAAAACCCTCCAAAACAAAAAAATAACAAAAAACTCAAACCAAAACTCCAAAAACTCCCAAAACAAACCCCCTCTCCCAAAACCCCCCACCATCCACATATAGCAGCATTGGCTAAAATTATTCTAAAGCATGAGACAGTTGTGTGAGGTTGAACAAAATTCACTATCAGTAGGTTTTATTACACTCATTAAAGAATGCTTGCAAGTAATTCCTTCTTTTCTAACCACACAATTATGGTTATTGCTCTCTGTCATGTCAATTACCATGCTACCAAACGATTTCCAGATTTGAATCATACATCATCAAGTTTACAGATTAAGGACACTCAATCTAGCAATAGCAGAAGAGATTGTGAGCTACTTTGATGCCATAGGCAGTCATAGTTTTAAGTCTTCCCTTCAGAAAGTGACTCAAGACATCTCCAGCTCAAACTGGGGAGAAATGGGGGAAAGACAGACAGACTGAGAGGTTAGCTGGTACTCTCTCCCACTTGAATTCCTAAGGGTGTTGCATTCCTTACCAGCAGTGTAGCAGGACTTGCTCGGAAAGGTGAGAAATTCTTTTCTGTCTGAAGACATGAAAGAAGACAGCAGCTGTTGCTATAGCAGTAACCACTGCAGCAAAAGGGTAAAGGCCTCGTGGTTCCCAGTGCTACTGTGGTGGAACAGAAGCAGAACACACAGGGCAGTGCCTGGGTGCACAGCAGCACAGGTTTCTAGTGACAAGACACAACCTACAGATGAAAGTTGTTATTAAACCAAGCTGTGAAATCAAAACCAAGTAGGTATTTCAGAATTATGGCAAGTACAGACAAGCCCTATAATCTTATAAATCAAATGCAAATATTGAGCTCTAACTTATAATTATATCAGCAAAATGCACATGGCCCCATTCTTTCATCCAGTGCTACCTGAGTGGAATAAGAAAAGAACAAAAGGATGCCATTAGCATCATTAAGGTATTCAAACTGAAGAATACACCATCTCCAGTCCTCTTTAAGCTATTGTCTCCCTTTTGGATTATCCCAAGCAGCCCCATCCTGAAAAACATCCAGTGTGTTTCAGTGGTTTGTGCCAGAGGAATAGGGTGCAGACTAATCATACAATTATTTATTGCAATAATTCCTTTTAATAATATTCCAATAATCCCCTTAAGTCCCAGCACATTTAAACAAAAAAATGGTATGTGAATGGCTTGATAAACAATGCCTTGACTGACACAGGCCACAAGCCACTTGGTGGCACTCTGCCCATATAAACTATTTTTGTCACTAGGCAGACTGACAGGCAGTAGATTTTCCTTCCCAAAAAGGGCCCCATCCCTTCAAGTCCCATGAAAAATGCTTTGCTGCCACCCCTTCCCCTTAAGTCTGTGTGGGCTGCAGGGAGCATCCCTGGTTTAACATCTAATCAAAGCAAGGTAAAGCCCACTTTCCACCTGCAATTCACTCTTGCTCTAGTCCAGTATGAAAGAACTTGAGCCTTGTCACAGTGAGTGGCTAAGGGGAAGACAGAAGGAGAAACGTAGAAGGAAATAAAGTATGGTAAGGCTACCAGGAAAATGAGAGAAGGAACTCCTGCAAATGGTATTATCTGGGTAGAGAAGCAAAGACAATCAGGAGCTAATGAACAGTGATGAAAGCAGGTGAGAGTTGAGTACAGCCTGTACTGCAAGCATCCTGCTGGGGGAAGAAGTTTTAGGTATTAGGGTCCAGAGGACACTTAAATTCAGTACATACCATTTACTTTTTCAGTCTGTTTTTGCTTCATGGTATTACTGTAATAAAGTGACACTCAGCAATAAAATTTCACTTTTGGGTCCGTTATCACAGTATGAAAAACAAACTTTTCCAAGTGTTCTAGAGTTTTATTGCCATTTGGAACATGTTTATTGTTCAAAAACACTGCACTGAAAAAATCTGTAACATACATTCTCACATTCTTTGTCAATTTTATCTTTACAACAATGTAACTTCCAGGCAGATCATGCAGGAAAATCACTCTCACACTGAAGTCAAAAACGACTGAAAGGCACTCTGTGTCTTTCAGATCTTAGACTCCAAACAAGTTTCGTTTTTGCCTGTGTAAGAATTACATACATCTAGAATAACTCAAACAGTAGGAAAAAAATAAAATCCACTTAGAACTTCTTAAAGAATAGTATCAGGTTTTTTGCCTTCCTTCATTCAGTGCTATGCTTTTGTTTTTGCAAGCCTTGTTTAAATAGTGTGCAACATAAAAACGGATGTTAATGAAGTCTCTTTACTGAGAAAAGGCATGCAGTGGGGGAAGAGGGATGGCTGCTCGCTTCCAGGCTGCATATCTACACATTTGTTCTTGTAGATCAGCAAGCCACTGCTTAAGTTAAAAAAAAAAAATAGGAATGAATGCACTCAAGTTAAATGGCTTTTAAGAATATGTTAATACATAAACAATGATACCACCTACAGTTCTGTTTACTGACCTCTGTTCATGTTGATTTTAAAATGAGTTTTGTCAAACCATCATGGGCCACTTTTGTAGACTGTTAGATAAAAAAAGTTGGTTTTCAAATATTGCTTGTTATTTGGGTGGCTAACTTTTAATAAAAAGGGTAGTTATTAAAGATCAGTAAGGCAACAAGACTTCAAATGTAATGGTTTACATTGCTGAATAGTACTTCTTAAAAGGCAAGATAAAAAAATTATTAGAAGAATTCTTGGTGGGGTCATATTCATAATGGGTGTTTCTGTTTCATCCCCACTGTAATTGTCACAGCAACTGTAGATGGCATGTCTTCCTTGGTTGTCATTCAGGATGAATACATTCCCTGGCTTATTTCAAGTAATATATTTAGTTCTTTTTCTCCAGCCTGCCAAAACAAAAACAGCTTTTGTAAGGGTGAATACTGAAATACAATTGCTATTAAAAAAACTCTGAACTTACAGTAGAACTTTATGAATGAAGGACATTGGTCAGTAATTTACACAGAGACAAGTTCACTTGCAGTTTTGCACAGTCTCATTTTTTAACTTCTAGTTCAGTACGTTTCATCCTCTATTTCTCCACAGTAATTTCTTGTGGCAGAGCAGAGAAAAGCCATAATCCTGACTCCCCAGGATTGCTTGGGGCATTGTCTGCACTGCTCTCTACACAACAAGGCTGTGAGACTGATTGCAGTCTGTTCCCCAGGCATACTCAGTTGGCTCTATCTCGTATATGCAATGGTCAGTTCTGATAGGTTTTGTGTGACTTTCTTTCAGATGTACAATTCCTTCACAGTTTTATGGATGTTTCCATCTCAGGACACACACAGACAAGCCAACAGACGTGCACAACAACCCCCAAAATAGCCAAGAGCTGCTGAAGGCCCTGTCTACACTCTCTCATGACCGTAAGGGCTTCCTGCCTTTTCTATGTGCAGACCTCGGGAAGTTCAAAGGAGGTGCAAAGTAGAAAGTTCTGCCAACTGACAACAAGCTTGGTAACAGGTTTGCAAAAGGTAATGAAGTTAAACAAGTTCAGAAACCATGCAGAGCTTTGCACCACAGTTAAAAATCACTAACAGCATATTCCATCAGTTTATTTCCCCATGTAAAAATGTGACTTGCCTGTATTTGATCAGTCGTCCTCCTTGAATAAGTTGTGCAACTTCATTAGTGAAGTGGCATGCAAAAAGAAGCCAGTTTCTTGGCTGCACTTTGTAGGCAAATCTCATGAAAGTCAAGGAGTAACAACATAGTGCTGCAAAAGACGATAGATCTTGTTCAGAGACTGTAAATATCTGCATTTTGTTGAGTCATAATTTTCCTACTACTAAAATGTAATGACAGATAGAAGATTTGTTGCTGCTTATGAGTTTTCCAAGAGCCCTACAAACGTCCACTTTTAGGATCCAATGCAAGAAAACACAAAACAGCTCATTTCTGCTACACAAGAAAATCTAGATGGCTGCAGCCTTCCATAAAAATTCATTTTACTCATACACTATCCTATGATGCAACTGAAATCTTTTTAGTTTATTATCTAAATTATCTCAGCCAGAAAATACGAGTTTATTTCAATGAGATGTAGTCTGTCCTGTACTATTATTCTGACAATTTCTAAGACAAACTATTTTTAAAGACAGTAATCACTTAAACAGAGTTCTTTCCGGGAACATTTTAAAAGGGACTTTAGGATCAGGAGCTTTCAATGTCCAGAAAATCATGAACATTCAGAAACATGAAACTTTGTTACCTGCTTTCCAGAAAGATGAGAAACTATTTTGATCTACTCTCCTACCATAATTAAATTTAAATACAGGAAATTACAACCCAAGAATTCCCTAGTTTTGTAAAGTTCTGACAGGCTTAAAGGAAAAAAAAAAAGGGTAAATTAATTGTTCAGAGAAAACAGCCTTTTTAAATGTACAAATATTTCTTTTTCATCTCCCAGGTTCTGTCCACACACCAAACTATATATACCTGCAAAAATTTAAAAAATTGTCTCAGCACTGCTGAGCTGGGTAGCTGCCACCAAAACACTATTTGCAAAACAGTTTTGCCATACTGGAGACTATTTAAACTAGTCTTCTGTCTCAAGGAAGCTGATTAAGGGACTGAATGACTCTAAGCAGAGCCTAATGATAATGATGCTATAAAATTTCTTAAGCCAAAGGTATTTTGCTTGTGGGAAGAAGAATTAGTCAGAATTAACTTAAGTGAATTAAGGAAGAGACATAATGCCAAAATTAGCTAACAAATTAAACTAGCAAGGTTTCTAATCCTAGAAAAGAATTTTAACATAGAGACAGACATTAGGGAAAAGCTATACATGTTCCAAAGAGAGGTGGAAAAATATTGCTTATGCATTTAAAAAGAATTTCTCATTAAGAGTCACAATACTCTCACATAGATAACTGCTTTGCAAGGAGTTAAAGTCGTCTTTGCTGCTTCTTGCACCCTGCTGACCAAGCATTACCATTTCTTCACTTTGTCAGTGTTGATAAATATTTAAATCTCACACTAACCACAAAGGATCATTGTTCTTTTTACAAAGAATAAAATTCAGTAAAGATATACATTTTGAACAAGTGTGTGCAATAGAATAAGATAACAAGAGTTATACTTCAGGAGACAGTCTGGTCTTGAAAACTGCTAAGGGACAAGAGCTGCCACACTCTTCCCCTCCCAAATTAGTGGAAAGCTTTCCCAAAAAGAGCCCTGCAGTTTTTCACGACTCCAATTTAAATG
Organism: Polioptila caerulea; assembly: GCA_013397295.1. NCBI lineage: Eukaryota > Metazoa > Chordata > Aves > Passeriformes > Certhiidae > Polioptila > Polioptila caerulea. The sequence continues at coordinate 1,409,692 of VYXF01005657.1, forward strand.
GCCTCTGAAGTTATGTAACAAGATATTTGATATCTACATCTGCTTTGATCAAAAGTTTGCAGACAACTAATAATACATCACTGCTTAAGAGACAGAAAATGCATTCTGGAGTCAGTTTCTTAACAAAAAGTTTGTCTCAGATCTTACCAAATGTCATTCGGCCACTAATAATTTCTGGTGATTTCTTCATGTCATTAAAAGCAGCAACAGGAAGACCCCAGTTGGCAACAGGCCCCCAAAAGTGCTGTGAAGAGGGAACACAAAAATAAAGTTAAACAGAAACAAAAATCTGCTGCAGTATTTTTGCAGTTTTTTCTTAGCCACAAAAAACTAGAAGGCACAGTTACGGGTAAAATTCCAAGAAAAGACAAAAACTATTTTTAACATAAGAGGAAAACTCAACCTTCCTTTTAGCAATATCTACTCTTCAGAAGCAAAGGTAAAGGAACCTACTCTGGATCTTCTCGCAGACTGGAGAGGAACTATCTAAAGCCATTGAAACAGAATTTTGTGTAATTTTATAGCTCAGCAGTCATTAAGCATCTGATTGACTTTGTCAGACACTTGAGATTTATAGCTCACTTCTGTGCAGAGAATTAGCATTTACTCTTTCAAATAAGACTCCTCAAAAATATAATGAAAACGTAAGGACTTGATGAAGAACTGAAGCTGTTTTCATTTTATGCTGAGGATGAAGAAAAGCTCAGCCAGCATCTTGCTAGTGCTTACACCCTCTCTGTGAAAGAGCAGGGCCAGCAAGCAAAGCAAACTGTTACCCTGAGCTTCATCTGCAGTTGATGAAATGACTTGGTGATTACTTAAAACTCAGTGATTCAACAAACATCAAAGAGCAGTTAGCAACAGGCATGTACACAGATAGAAAAAACAGAGACAAGAAGTGGAAAGGATCAGATCAGAAAAACTGATGAGTTTATTTTGACAGGCATTATCTAAAAGACTCTAAACTGAGAAAAATAGCATCATAAGTTCAATTTCCACTAGTGTTATGAGCAGCAAGGCTTCACCAGAATTCTCTCTACAGAAGATGCACACAGTATCTGCCTCAGCTTCCTCTGAGTAGAAACTCATTCTTGCCCAGATGTAACAAAAATGCTAGATGCACCTAGCAATAAAAAGCTTTGCAGATAACAACTATATCCATCACTTTCTGTAACTGTAACATGTTTAATGATTTGGAATTCTCAGGGGATATTTAAATTTCTCACAATTTTAACTCTTAAGATACTCTTGCCAGCCTTGCTTTTAACACAGCAGTCAGACTAAAAGCCACACTTGCTTCCTGCAGTGGCAACAGAAGAAACTTAAATAGAAAAAAGTGGGTTTAAGTCACAGACACAGTTTGGATAGTTCAAAATACAGTATTTCTGCAAATTCAGATTTATGACAGTATTCTGAAGACCAGGATAAAAGCACTTGTCTGCTATGTTCCTAGTGACAGGAAAATTGTTATCTGTAATGGCTAAAGCCTCTCAAGCATGTCAGAGGTAACGTGGCTTAACTTAGAAGAGTTGCATGACTACATGGCATTTATGCTGCACCACCACACCAAAGCACACTTCAAGCAGAGAGACACTACCTGTACTGGGTAATGGTTTTATAGTAATTTCAGGGGTCTCATATGAACAACTGTAGCTTATGAAAAATAAGCTTTTTTTTTTTTAATCTATGAAATATTTACAGCTTTTAGGAATCTGAGTGACAACTTCTGTTTTGAAAAGTAAATTAAATCACCTTGGAATTTTTACTTAATCAATTGTCATTAGAACATAGCCAAATAATACACCATAGATTATGGACCACTCAAATCCAGCTGTGCAAGCTGAAGACTCATCAGTGAACAAAACTACTATAGCAGTAGCTTTTCTCTGCTGACAAGGAGTTTTATTTGGAACCTTGAGATGGCTGGCTATCAGGCTTTAAGTGCCTCAAGGCAGGCAGCCCTTTGAAGTCTCATAAGAACGAAAGTACACCTGTAAGTTTTTCTTTTGTCTAGGCAGAAGAGCAAATCTTCCATAACATTATGATTCACAGTACAATAGGCATAGAAGTTCCACTTCCAGTTTCAGGGGCAAATTGAAAGGTCCAGGACAGAAGAATGTAGAGTGAGTTATTTTGTACATTTATTGTCTGGCCTGAAGGCCATTAGAGATAAGCCAGGTAGTTTGGTTATGTAACAGTATTGCTGTTATGTAGAAGAATGGGTTTCAAACTGCTCTGATTTCCTTAGGAGAATAGAAAGAACAAAGCCCCTTTAAGACATTAAAGGAGCTAACATGTGGTCACCTTGACCTCAGACTTGCAATTAAATATTCCTAGTCCATCACTCCTGGAGGTTTGCAGTATGCTTTTCAGGTGCAGACAAAGTCGTAACAGTATTAAGGGAAAAAGACAGCACGTTACTCAAATTAGGAAAAAAGTGAAACCAGAAATCCCCTCCCTTTTCTTACCGTACTGTTCAAGTGCACCATCATTGTTTTCCATTCCAAAAGCACATGAAAGAAAGAAGAAAAAACCTACATTAGTTTATTTCATAATATACATAGACAAAAGTGTACCACAAATAGAAAAGGTAGAAGTCAGGAAGCTGTCACGGCTTTAACTTTGAATAATCTATTCATGTTTAAAAAATCCCATTTCCCACAAGAGCTATCACTGTGACAAATGTTTGCTGCTCTTTTTCCCAGCAACATAAAATCCCGTTATGGTCAGTGGAAGACATTCAACCCTTCAGAGCACCCAAGATCCCACCCCAGCTATTTTAAAGGATGCCAAAAGATGTCGAGCTTTGTCATGTTCAGTTCAAAACTGAACAGCTAAAATTCCCCAGTGAAAGCTTTGAAGTAACTTGGAATTCTCTGTATACCTCTGTAAGTAGGTCAAACCAAAGACTGCCAGATATCTTCCTGTTACTAAGTTTGGGCCAACTGTGGCTGTACCAAACGTGAGCTGTAACACATTCTCAGTGATGTATGCAATTACACTTCAGTCGTGTATGGGGTTCACTTCAGTGACCATCTAGGTACCAGTTTATGTAATAACTTAATGATCTATGCACTAAAGAGAGACTACAGCATACATTTAAGATTGTTTGTTATGAAGCTTTTGTAACTAAAGCTTACCAACTTTTAAACACCTTCTTTCTAACAATGCCACTGATAAGACTCAGTCTGAATTATGACAAACAAGAAGGCATTTCTTATGAGAAATAGGGAGGCTAATAGAAAGCCTGGAACTGCTCCTGGTAGCAGAACACTTTGTAACTATCACTTCCCTCACACTGATTTCCATGTTCATAGATCACCATTTTATAAATAGCTATGTTAAGGGACCAAACAGGTCTACTTAGGAAATCACACAGGATGTGTGTTTCAGCAAGTCTTCGCTACAAGCTGGTTCAAAGTGCTTAGTCTGGATGCCCTTGACTAGTCTGACCACTTGTTTTTTGTTTTCTCTTTAACTGATCTGCAGCAACAGTTGACTGAAGTTCTCAAGACAAATGTAAACTTAATTTTTTCACAAAATCTTAACTAAACAAATTCAGATGTGTCTTCTGGCACCGTGTTTTTATGCCAACAGAAGTCAACCTTAATTTTTAAAGTGTAAGTTGCTTCCAGGGAAGTGAAAGCCTAAAATAGAATTAAACTGATACTATTTTAACACAGCAGGCAGCTCTGGCTAAGGTCTTACAAGGTTGTCCGTACAATCACATGGGAGCGGAACACTTATTATACTTATGGAAGAGGGCAAACCAAGGGCACATGGACTCTTCCAGGAAACAGGCATCCAGCCCCAAAGCTCTGCAGCCAAGAGAGTTGCAACAAATGCACTGCATCCCAGAGTGATACTGCACCGTGTGCACTCATCTACTTCTGAAGTGACTCCATTCCAAATTAGTAGTTTTCAAGGACTAAATTCAATCCCTCGACAAAGAAAACATTGTACTAATGTTTTCAGAACTGTGGACAACAATTGTTAGATTTACTCACTCAGTTTCCAAGTGTCAGTTTTCTGTATAAATGTTTAGACATGACAACAGGAACCCAGGGCTGTTCAATACCTTGCATCGGTACTAAGTTCATTCCAAAAAGGCTAGAGTAGAAAAGATTTAGTTTTTATAATTTCTGCATGTATTTTCCTCATTCTGGCAATAAGAATATTAATAGGCCAGAGACGAATAGTCTGTAAATACAGGTGAACTGTCACTATGTGTTTTCCCTGTACTGCTGTCCCCTAAGTGGAAAGGGCACTACCCTTCTGCAAAAGGGCAGATTGTTCAGTTCAGAGCACACAAGACAAGTAGGTGTTGTGTCCTTCAGTTTGTAGCAAAATCACAGAGGACTTTAAAATAAAAAGTTCTTACATCCTCATGTTCAAAGATTTACTAAAGAGAACTGAAGATCAGCTAATTTTAGTTCTATTACTGATGCTAACTCCTCTGAAGTTTGTTTAAATTAAGTTCCTAGACAGCTCACATCAGTTTAAGTGCTCAGGCTTTCCAGGGAATGAACTCTCTCTGCTTCAAAGTTCTCTACATTAACAACGTCCATGCTTATTTTTCTGTTACCGGGAGAGTTTTGGATTCCTTCGAATTCACTATGTGACAAAAGCAATTTAGGCTTCTACCACAAGAAAATGACAGCTTGTCTAGAATTATGTCTTCTTTTTTAAAAGAGGAGAGAACCTGTCTTATTAGATGTTTTTCAGATGTTTTAAATCAATAGGATAGGAAGTAAGAGGATGCAGTTGCCTACTATTAGTGGCTTACATATCTAATACAACTATAATGACAGCTGCCATTTTTACAATCTTGAGGAAAAAGGCAACTTCAGGTTCATAATACATAGAGCTACCAGGCTTTAATATGCTAATTTAATATGTTAATTAGGTAGCTTTAAATTAACATTACTGCATTTTGCAAGACGCAGGAAAATTCTACCTACAGCTTATGTTCTTACTGTGCTCATTTTGAAGCATTAAGACAGTTAGGGTAAATTTGTATTTATATGATTTACAGTCATTCAGATCCCTATTAATAACCACTAGAGAAAAGCCAGATGTGAAACTGGCAGAACAATTATTTTTTAATGATAGTTCTAAAAGCAGTTTCTCCTGTTTCTTTGTGCAGGATCCAAACGCTAACCCATGACATAATGTAATTCTAGTGCCAGATATATCCACCTGAGCAAAGCAGCATGCTTTCATTACATTTGCTTTTATGTTTGCAGGTTATGAAGCTGAAATCAAAGCTGTTTATTCCAATAGATGCCTGAAAGTTTTGATTTCCCCAAGCCATAATAATGGAGCACTTAATCCACCACTTTGGGTAACTTCAGTCATTCTATTGAGGGTCAAGTAATCTAAAGCCTATCACTGGAATCCCAAACAACACCTTAATTCATTAATTCCAACAAAGAAGTTTCACGTTTATAAAGCCTTGATTCCCTGCAGTGATTAGAAGCTGATTTTTAGAACAGACACCAGAGTCTCAGAGCTTCAAGGACACTTTTGCTCCATGAGCAAAGAAAAGGACTTTTTTTCAAGGCAGAATCCTGTAGTCTGGGGAAGAAATCATCTTCAGGAAGAAATGCAAAGAGGTAACTCTCCATTTCTTCTATGCAGAAGACAAACAAGTCTTTTACTGACAGCTATTGAAATTTTAAACTCAACAAAAAGCCAGTAACTTAGACACTTATCTCCTAGTAAGCAAGAAACAATGCTGAAAGGCCAGAGCAGATGGAGCAACTGACTTTAGCTCTTCATGACACACCAGTAACAGGAGTACAAATTAGGCAGGTATCTTTGTATATAGCAAGGCAAAACACATTCCATCCACAATGGCAGAAACCTGTGGAATGCTCTTTTTACTGCAATACAGTCACATATACAGCTTGTTTGAAGACTAGATGAAATACATCTGAAAGTTTACTTAAAAAAAACCTTCTCAGTCTTTGGTGAGGACAGAGGTACTTCCAGTGGCTGTGATGGCATTAGGAAGCAGCTGTTATCACATCTGTATGTTTGTTTTTCTAATTATGAAGCAGATTACTGGTGTAATGGCCATTTACATGCTTCACATGAATCCTGTTACAATTAACCAAATGTAAACACTAGTATGTATCCATCAAGCTTACATGGTATCCTCAAGACTTTCAAAAAAAATCACAGAAGCCTGCTCTGGACTTTTTGTTTTGCTTAAAGGTTGTACTCTTCCTTCTCATATTGTTGTCCTACTGATTCTGTGGATTGTGATTTTGTGAATACCAAAGAAAAAAAGCTTCCCAGTGCCTCACCATCCTCACAGTAAAGCATTTCTTCCGAATATCTAAGTCTATCCTCCTGAAGTTTAAGGCTTTACTGCACCTTTATAATTATAATCCCTTGTCCGTGCAGCCTTACACCATCTCCTGCTAGTTTAACCAAGACTGTGTTTCTCAGATAAACAGATGTCCTCCTACAAGCTTGCTCAACGTCAAACAGTTGCAATAGATGTAGGCAAAACAGCAAGCAACAGCTATAGCAAAAGGTTGCTCAACCACCTTTATTAGAAGAGACCATTTTTATTTGTTTAGTTTGTCAAACAGCCTGTCAGCCAGAGAAATTTCAGCCTGCTCACCCGAGACTGTTCCTGCACAGTGGTTCAACAAAATTTAAGTATTCCCAAACTGTTCCTTAAGGCAGTCTTGTAGTTTCAGCCTAGAGCGCCATATCCCTTACCACAGCATGAAGACAAAGCTTGACACAAGCACGGATCAGTCTGGGAGGTATCTTAAGCCACATTGCCAGGACAGCGGGGCTCTAACAAGCCTCTGGAAAGAGGTACCTACTACACGTACTCAGAGATTCAAATAACCCATCTTCAGACTGCATCCACGATCAAGCTCGCTTCTGCCCGCGGCAGAGCAAAGCTCTTTCTGCCCTTGCGGCAGGCGGCGGTCAGAGTGTCCTGGTCCCGGGCTCCTGCGCCCGCCGCCCGCTCTGTGCCGCAGCGAGCCCCTGCCCGCGGCGGGGCGGCACTCGCGGCTGTCACAACCGGGACGGGAAGGTCACGGAGGGGCGCAGCTGCCGCGGCAGCTTCAAAGCGCGCCGCGTCACTTCAAGGTCAAGGCCGGTTTGCTCGGGCCGGGGCGGGACGGTGACAGCCCCGACGGGCCGAGGTGACGACAGGCGAGACAAGGCGAACGACGGGTCCACGACACCTCCGTGCCGCCTCCTCGCTGCCTTCTCCGCCCGCCCGGCCGCCGGCGAGGGCGAGGCTCACCAGGGGTCAACCGGTGCCAACCGTCCGACCCCGCGCCGGGCGCCCCGGGGCTGCGGGGGGCTGAGGGGTTGGGGGACCGGACGCTGGTCCCTGTCGCCCGCCCGGGCAGGGCAGGGCAGGGCAGGGCAGGGCAGGGCAGGGCAGGGCAGGGCAGGGCAGGGCAGGGCAGGGCAGGGCAGGGCAGGGCAGGGCAGGGCAGGGCAGGGCAGGGCAGGGCAGGGCAGGGCAGGGCAGGGCAGGGCAGGGCAGGGCAGGGCAGGGCAGGGCAGGGCAGGGCAGGGCAGGGCAGGGCAGGGCAGGGCAGGGCAGGGCAGGGCAGGGCAGGGCAGGGCAGGGCAGGGCAGGGCAGGGCAGGGCAGGGCAGGGCAGGGCAGGGCAGGGCAGGGCGGTGGGCTCGGCGATGACGCCCCCCGCGCCGCGCTCACCTCATCAAGTAGTCCCTGAACTCCTTGCTGCGCAAATAGTCCGCGGCCTTGCGGCCCAGCGCCGCCGCCATGGCGTCTCAGGGC
>VYXF01005659.1:9594-29495 GCA_013397295.1 Polioptila caerulea
TGAGCTATCACAGCCTCTCCTGAAGCAGCCCATTCATGTTGCGCTGCTTGACCGGGTGAAGGAAAAGATCTACCGCAAAAGCTAGCCGGGCAAACTGCAGTGCAATAACCCTCCTCATTTTTTAAGAGGTAACCCCCCCTGTTTTTGAAGGGCTAGCCACTAGTCACTGGGAATTCCACTAAATTGCTATGGCTTCCAAAATATGGACAGCAGCTTAGCTACTTCCTTCACCGGTTTCCTTGGGACCCACGCATTTGTCTTATCAGGTTCCATGGGTTTGTGCACTGTCTTGTTTCTTAGATGGTCTTGGACCTGATCTTCTCCTGTAGCAGGTGGTTCTTCATTCTCTCAGTCCCTGCCTTTACCTTCTGCGTGTGTAGCTCAGCCACTGGAGCACTTGCCCTTAAAGTCTGAGACAAAAAATTTGTTGAGCACTTCTACCTTCTCCAAATCCCAGAAAACCAGCCCCCACCATCAAGTGGGGCCATATTTTCCCTAGTCTTCATTTTATCACAGGCATAACCCATAGGAGTTTTACTTCTTTCATTGATATCAGTGGCCAGGTTTAATTCTCTCAGGGCATTAGCTTTCCTAACCTGATCCCTGGCTTTTCAGACAATCATTTATATTCCTCCCAGACTACCTGCCCCTGCTTCCATGCTCTCCAGGCTTGTTTTTTGTGTTTGTCTTTGTCCAGGAGATCTTTTTTCTCTCCATCAATCTCCTGGTCATTTCATCTGTCTTCCTCTTTGTTGGAATGCCTAACTCCTGAACTTGGTGGAGGTGATCCTTGAATATCAACCAGCTTGTTTGGACTCCTCTTCCCTCCTGGACCTTATTCCATGCTATTCTACCAAGCAGACTCCTGGAAAGAAGAGCAAACTTTGGCCTTAAGTCCAGGGTGTACAGAGTTTTGTGTGCACCCTCCTCACAGTCTTCAGTGTCTTGAACTGAAGAGATGCACCTTCCCCAGAACATCTCTTGGTGAGAACAGGGTCCAGCAAAGCATATCAATCACATGGAGAATTAAGCTATTTTTAATGTATTCCAGGCACCTCCAACAGATACTGGGGCAAATCTCTCCTGTTGGCCAGTGGAATGTCTCTCTTTCAAAGAAGCACCCTCCCCTTGCACGTCCTGCTGTGCAAACTGCCTCACCATGCTCTGGCTTACATGCCAGGTCCTGTTTGCTCACTCTGCTCCTGATCACTTGTGCTCCCCAGGGCTGCTCTTTGTGGGCATGGGGGGTGACACCATTCCTCCTGGCCCCACACCTCAGCTGCTCACGTGAGGGCTGCCACTTCTGTGCAGGTCTCAGCACTGCCTGGGGTTTCCCTAGGTCAGGACAACTCCCTTCCCCCATACACTAGGATACCCTGCTCCTCTACAGAATGCGCCTGCTGATCAACTCTGCAATTAATGTTTTATTAATAACAATGTGGTCTACAACCCTAAACCCCAGCATGATGAATATTAATAGTTCGAAAGATTATAAAAATTTCAGAGCTAAGCACATGTGGTTCATTAATATGAGGGGATCGTCATAAAGGTCTGCTAGACTAAAATTTAAAGTTAAAACTTTTGTTCTTTTTTTTTAAATGCCTTTGTAGTGATCAAAAACATTACTTGGTGCATTGATATTCATACTAATTGATAGTAGTACAACCAATGTTCCTTTAGACCTGCTGCTTTCTCCCTCTCTACTCCAACTTGTTTCTTTGCTAGGTAGATCTCCCATAACTAAGCTCTCAGCTTTATATTGGTATTTAGTTGGACATGCAAGATACTGTGTTCCCCAATCCTTATTCCCCTCCTCCCAATAGACTACACTGTTTTTTCTGCCTATAAATAGATATATGCATTAGATATAAGCAGGCTTCTTAAATTGCATTTGTTTCAGCTAGATTCGGAATACAGCATGAATCATCAAAATCTAACTTAACTTCCTTGGGTGACATAACTATGCAAGAAAACAAAACTTTTAAGGTGCCTTTCTCCTCAGACCAAAACCAATCTGAGCATCTGCATTGCATTCTACCTGCCCCAATTAGGCTTTGTTTTTGATGTGGAAGATAAGTAAGCATGTTAAGCTTAATTGCATTAGAAGATATGAACCGTGAAATACGCTGAAAAACAGTTTTAAAAGCTAGTTGTGAGAAGTTCTGAATTGGACTACAATTTGAAACAACGTATGTAATTGGAAAAAACATGCTTTTGTAGAATTACCTCTTAGAATTAACCTTTCTTTCTTCTAAACCTGAGGATTTTTAGGACAATACCTTGGATTTTAGACATTTCAACTCCTGTAACCTGTGCTGCTTCTGTAATTTTTCCCTAAAACTTTGATTCTTGTAGTTAAGTATTTATTGTTTTCATTGAAAAGGAGCATTAAGCCTTTGTAAGTAACAAGTCAGAGAAAATCTCAGCAATTCAAGACATAATAAAATAGGGAATACAATAAATGTTAAGAGCAAATCAACATGACCGCATGTTACTTTTATGTTGCATTGTCATACATATACTTCTGTTTGTCTCTGAGATAAAGCATGCTCCATTAGTTTGGTAGGGAGACATATACTCAAGGAAACATTTCAACAAAATTTGCACATTTATGAAATTGCAGAATGGCACACAATTACCATTATATATTTTTATACAGATATGCTAGAGCTCATAGCATCCCTGTGTGAGGTCTTCTATTTTTATTCTAGCATAGAGAAACAGAGAAAGGTATTTTTAATGCATGCATTTACTATTTTTCCCGAATTTTGAAATAATGCTTACGCTATTTTTTTTTATTTTTTTACAGTAAATTTTATGCTAAAGTTTACCCTGCCATACTCAAATGTCCAAGTACATATTCACATTAGTCAAAAACACAAAGCTATCCAGGGTCCATGATCTCACAATATACATGCTTGCCTTGTCTGTTTGTGAGTGTAGAGGGGCTTGCAAGCAACTAACTTTTATTAATAAATATCTGTAACCTTGTCTCAGTGCATAGAAACCAGCCAAAAGAAACCTGGCTTAAAAATAATCTTGCCCCCAATAAGTAATGTGCTCTTGCAGTAAACAAAAGAAATATAAAGAATCACAGAACCCTCAGGGTTGGAAAAGGTCTCTAAGATCCTCAAGTCCAACCATCAAGCTAGCACTTCCACTTTCACCACTAAATCATGTCCCCTGGTGTCATATCCACATGTTTTTTGAATGCTTCCAGGCACAGTGATTCCACCACTTTTCTGACCAGCTAGTATCAAGGCTTGACAACAATCTCAGTGAATGAAATTTTCCTAATACTTCATATAAACCTTCCCAGGCATAACTTCAAGCCATTTCCTCTGGTCCTGTCACTTGCTTCTCTGGAAAAGAGACTGACCCACGAGTCTCTACAGCCTCCTTTCAGCTAATTGGAGAGAGCAAAAAGGTCTCCCCTGAGCCTCCTCTTTTCCAGGCTACACAAGCTCAGCTCCCTCAGCCACTCCTCAGAGGACCTGTGCTCCAGACCCTTTAGCTTTGTTGCCTTTCTCTGGACAGGCTCCAGCACCTCAAAGTCTTTCTTGAAGTGAGCCGCCCAAAACTGAATTCAAGATGCAGCTTCACCAGTGCTGAGTACAGAGGGACAATCACAACCCTCATCCTCCTGGCCACACTATTGCTGATACAGAGCAGGATGCCTTGGCCCTCTTGGCCACCTTGGCACAACTGGCTCACATTCAGCACCCCCATGTCCTCTTCCACTGTGCTGCTTTCCAACCAGTCCGCCCCTCGCCTGCAGTCCTGCCCGGGGTTGTTGTGATGTAATGAAACATTCTACATAGAAAAAAATACTGTCGCCTTCGAGGTCTAGATAGATTATAGAATTAAGCTTCAAAACTGTAACATAATTTTGATTTCTAAATTTTTCGTGTGGGTTTAGCAATCCTCAGAAAATCTCCACCATATATTTCCTACAGAAAGACAATTTATTTGCATACAGAAGCACGAAGATTTCACCTTCTTTTATCAATATCAGAGAAATGGAAAACCTGTGCAACTAGGCTAATTTCTTTAACTGAAATAATCATATTACAATATGCTTAAATGAATGGCTTTTTAAACTGCATAAATATTACAGCTCATAAAAATATCCTGATTAGAAATGTCTATAAATATCACATTTATTGTTGCATATTGTCCTATAATCTTTTCCTTTCTGAATCTGATAACAGCACCAGGGACTTTGAGTTTGAAAAGTTGACAGCTATATTGTGATATTCGATTAGCCAGGTGAGATCAAATTATGAAATACCAGTTTAAAGTGCTGAAGCATTCCTTAAAACAGCTTTCATTTAAGATATTAAATGCCATCATATTCATACTTCATTGGCACTATAATTCAACATGGAATAACTTCTTTCACTGCACCAAGTTTCTAATATCGTTTGTGTCTTGATGAGGTCGTGTTTACATCAAAAAGCAAACTTAAGTAATGATCCTATTTAATGAAGTACTAAACATAGCAATAAAAAATATTTGTTTCTTATGTCTCAAAATCTGTAAATTTCAATATTTAAACTTTGTTCACTCAGAACTCTTTAATTAGCCAATTAAGAAAGTAATTTATTCAGCCCAGTCATTTTTGATTACTCAAAAACTGAAATTATTAATATTACAGATGTTAAAAAGCAAAGATAAGGCTGACACTGGGAAACTTTTCCCTTAAAATGAGATTAAATCATGTTCTATCATCATAGCTTCCTTAGGTGATTACAGGTAGCTAAGAGTTAGATTATTTAAATTGGAATTTCTAATGTAGATAAACACTCAATATTGATGACAGAGAACAACCTGTTCCTACCAAATCCTAGTGCAGTCAAAAGCTTTAAATCTCAGACTTATAAACATTTTCCCAATATCCAAGCACTCAAAAACTATACCAATGAAATCTGGGTGCATAACTCTTTAGAAGCCCCTATCACAACTTGCAACCACAACTGACTATATTGAGGACTAAAATAATTATTGAAGTGACATATTATAAGGACATATTTACTGTTTCCATAAATTTTAAGAATGGGGTAGAGATTATACTCATTTATGTCTCTCTTCAATCAGTCTTTCCCAGGTTAATTACAATTAAATAACATGATTTTAAAAATCTGAACCTGTCACCAGGTATATGATTCTCCAAGAGACTCCTGGAATATGATGGCTGACAAATGTATAGCTTGCATTAAATAATCCACAAGAACTTTTGGAAGTTCCAGGAGAGAAAAGTGGCTAACTGATAAAGTAGTACTAACTTCTTATTATATGCAGTACTGTAACATCCTGCAAGTCCTGCTCAACACTGAACTCCCAGTATGCTAGGTGTCCTGAGTTCCCCTCCTCATGACATCTGTGTGAGAAACAAAATCATCAGTTAAGCTGGGCCAAAACTAGAAGTTCTCAAGTTCAGAACAGGTTATCTCTCAAACAACGAACAGATTATCTCTCCCATGTCCCATTCAAAGGAGTTACGACCATTGGGAATATTTATGCAACCCACTCTTAAGTAAAGGCATATCCAGTGAAACAAGAAATGTATTTTGCTGACTAGTCTCCTAAGCTATTCTCATGGAAAGAGGAGGACAATTGAAAACAAAAGAAACGGCAATACATGAACTATATTAAATTTGGCTTTATATTACAATGGTTAAGTACTCTGCTTTTACCACTTTACTACTTATTCTTTTTTGAATCCTACAGCTTCAACCGAAAAAAATAAGAACCTTTCCCTCCAATTCTTCTTTCTGTTAAATTCTAGAGGGAGGAACAAAGAGTCTTTCAGGTAGTGAAGCTTCTCTGCTTAGTGACAGAGCTCTGGCGAGTAGGTAGAGGAGTCCAAGAATGATCTGCTATCTCTGTATCTGCAAACTACCTTCCCTGGGACAGGCCTCATGGGAGAATAGGATGCATGATATGGAGGATTCCCTGTCCTCACTTCTCTGGCTGAGCACTGACTTCACCTCAGGGAGAAGAAGGGACTGTGTGGGTGCCAGTAGGTTGTGTAAGGATATCATGAGGTTTTGCAAGGGGAAAGTTAGAAGAGTCAAAGTCCAACTATAACCCATAATGGTTTTCAAAGTAATTTTTGTTTCTTTTTAAAATCCACCAATGCATAGAATGGATGCACAAGTAGTGCAGCAATGGTAAAAGTCCTGGTAGAACAAGAACTTCTGTATCCTCTGAGAGTAAGAGCTGGTAAATTTAGATTAATTGACTGCACCCTTCTATTTCCTCCCACACTGTGTATGACCATCTTGTACGATCACCTTATTACACATTGTCACAGGATGGCAGAATAAAGCCATGAGTGTCACAGAGGTACAAAAAAGTGAGTAGATACTGAAAAAGGACAAAGTACTCTAAATAATTCAAAGCAGATTAGAAGAGCTGTTATATCTGATAATTCAGGCTTCATTCACCATATACTAGTTGCAATTACAAGCTTTCTTGTCCTTAGTTGAACACTACTGAAGGCAGTAATCAGCAAATGAACCCCAAGTTCAATTCAGAGATGAAGTTCTTCTGGTTTTATGCATTTTGAACATTTTGAATATGATTATATTGGACTTCACTAGGACAAAAGAAAGATGATTGTCAGGAAAAAAAAAATATGGTCCACTTAGAAAATAAAAAAAATAACATAGGATTGTACTGATTGTACTTTAAGATATAGTGCACTCTTCAAATCTTATATTCATATACGTCATGAAAAATAAATATATTTAGATAATTATTAAATAAGTAAATAAACTAGTAAATTAGCAGATTTTTTTTACTTTGATTAATCAATTATCTTATATGAGCATAATATTCCTCTTGGGAGTTTGAGGTTCAAGTACGTAGCCCAGTATTTCACTGCATGCCACAAACCCTTTAGTGTTACTACAAGTCAGTATTAAGCTTGCTCCTCAAATCCTTTCGAGCCAGATCACACTTTGTAAAGTATTTGAAGATATACATTCAGGACACCCTCATGTCAGCAGTTATTTAAAAAAATAACTTATTACTTATTAACTTACTTGTTACTTATTTAAAAAAAAAAAATCTTTTAAAATATTCAGCTTAATCCAAAGTAAGGAGAAATAATTTTTTTGTTTGTTTTACATGAAAACAAACCCAATTTTAAACATTAAAGACAAATAAGAGCCTAAGTACAGCACGCTCACACTAACACATCATAAAAATCTTCACTGCCTTCCCTATCCTCACTGTATGATCAGAATTAGGACTGTGTGCTTTAGACTTGCTTTATGCTACAGACGATATTTATTCAGGAAACTACATAAGGCAACAAACCATTTAGCAAGCCATTTTTAAAGATTTCCAAGGTATTCTTGCACGGATATTGCAAAGGAGCCCCCTTCTCAAATCTCCTGGATGGTGGTGGCATTAACTGTGGTCTTGTTTCTAGAGCTGAGTTTTCTCTTGAATTCCTCTACCAAGAGCTCCTAAGTCCTTCACCCTAAACCAATTTTTTGTTCCTCCTGCAACATAGTCTGGTCACCTCTTAATTAAAGAAAGAGTACTTTAGTTACAAAAGGGGTTTTCTAGTATTGGCAATTTACCTCCTTGATTAAAATAGCAAATTCTTACTTTAAAGAAGGGTAAAACCTTGTTCCTTTGAATAGTTCCTTATATTGCTTTAGAGAGAGTGCATGTAGCACTGGAATGTATACTCTCCTCAACTGAAGCATTAAAAACTGTACAAGCATCTTAAGAAATTATTACTAGATCATTACCAGTAAGAACTAGGCAGTGTGCAATTGAATTTGGGATTACTGATCCTCAGCTTCTGTTTTACATGAAGAATATCAGTACACCATTTTCTTCTAGTAAACAACATGGATCATTAATTTTGCCACAGGGAGTAAATTTCAAGTAGAAAGTTGAACTAAAATCCAGTAAATTTATTTGTTACGGTAGTGTTAAGTATAATAATGTTTATACTTTGGCTTTATTTCAAGATAACAGTGGCATGCATCAAAAGCTTTATTACTACCACTTAGATGTTTCTATACTTAAAATTCTTTTTTTCAGCCTGGGCAAGTTTTTGAAACCTAGTTGAAAATACTGTTTGCTGGAAAGGAATTTCTTAAATTCCAAAGTTCCATCAAAAGGCTAATAAAAATAATGTGTGATTCAAAAAACACCTAGGATTTCTAGCAGAAAGGGGTACCTGCTGATACAAGATCCTATTTAGTGCTCAAATAACATTTTTTTAAATCGCTAGTAAATAACAGGTGCTAGTTTCTGCTTCAAACAAACAGAACAAGAGGTGGAAGTATCATGAAATCATCAGTAATCTTACCTTTTATAGTGCTTAATATGAAGAATTTTATTTCATAAGACTCTGTTTTAACTACCTTTTATCATACAAAAAAACCCTTACAAGATAGCACAAAAAAATACAGCTACAGCACTGCATAGTCAAGAAATTCATTCATGTTTTAAGAAATATGAATCACTGAGATGAAAATTTCATACTCAACATTACACTCAATTCTATGCTACCTAGTACTTCATCACAAAATAAGCTTCAGTTGAAAAGTCACTTGTTGGAAAAGGATGTGATAAAGCCTCTCAATCTCAAACATGTCACTAATAGATAATGAAAACGCTAAAAACAAACTTAAACTTTCCTACTTTTCACACGATGTTGCAAGTCAGATACACAATAAATTACTTTGTAAGTGAAGAGCAAGGCAGCAGCTTTTGTCTAAGAAGGGTTACTGTCACCACTGGTTTTATTTACAGAGATTAGAGCTTCTTATCAGGTGCTAGCTCAGGTTGCTGCACAGGCATACTCTGCATTTCTTACCGAGCCAGAGGGCAGTGCTAACAAGCCATAATTTCTCACCTGCAATTGTTACTTCTTTGCATTTTTAACATTTGCAAGAAAACGCCTGTTTAACAAAGTGTTCTATTATTATGTTTTTCTTTTTTCAAAATTGTTTTCTAACTAGCCAGACATTAAGGACAAACTCTTCACCATGTATCAAATCACTCATGAATAATGAGGAATTCATGTTTATCAGTTTCAAAAAAAACCCAACATAATTTGCATTTGAATTTTTGTGTGCAGTTTAATGATTTGCAATAGTAAAAGGAGAGAGGCTTCCAATTCACTGAAGATCTTGGTTTAAAGCCTACCCTGCTGGTCACTGATTGCTATGTATGAATATGTATTCTTGACTCTTGCGTTTCAATCATCCAGTTCACAATGAACACGAGTCTTCTTTCCTTCTAAACTTTTCCTTCTTAATTACAAATCTTTTCATGGTGCAACTATTCTGACCACACACTTCTGAAACCTCACAAATTGATTTTTACCCTTGCAGGCATATTTACAGTACAACTTAAAGCCTAGTGGAGGGTGGGGAGGAAAGAAAGGAAGGAGAGCAGAGGGGAGGAAAGCACAAAGAAAACCTTTCCCACATGTAAATTATTCTGACAACTTGAAGGACAGTCAAGTTAGAGAATGAGATGCAACCGCTGCCAATGAGATTGCAGAGACATGATTTGAGTGTTATATGCAGAACAAGAACACAGGTGTATATATATCCTGGATGTAAGAAAAAAATAACAGCAAATAAAAAACTGGAACGTTTGAAGTGAACCAATGATTATGCTTCATACTCTCCTCTGTATAAAACATCCAGGTGTCAGACACTATTGCATTCAAGGACTTGCATACTTCAAGAAAGGGATTCAGGGAGGGAGAGGGAAGACTGAAACACTGTCAGTGAAGCAGGAATACAAACAGGGTTATTCTGTTCCTTTGCTGTTACAGATAAATAAATTTTGTAACATCAATTCCCTCTCTTTTGGCTGAGAAATTAGTCCCAAAAGAGTAGGAATTCCAGTAAAACAACCAAAAATTATCCGCAATATTGTACAACAACATTTCACAAATTTCATATATAAAGTGAAGCTTTTGACAGTTTTTGAGGGAGAACCTTATCTCTCTCTCTCTCTCTCCAGCTATCTGAAAGGAAGGTGTTGCCTGATGGGTGTTGGTCTCTCCTCCCAGGCTGCAAGAAACAGGGCAAGAGGAAACAGTCTCAATTTGTGCCAGGGGAAGTTTAGATCTGATATTACCAAAAAATTTCTGCACAGAAAGTGTTGTCCACAACAGGAGCAGGCTGCCCCCAGAAGTGGTTGAGCCACCGTTCCTGGAGGTATTTTAAAGGCACATAGATATGGCACTTAGGGAGATAGTTTAATAGTGGACTTAGCTCTGGGTTAACAGCTGAAGTTGATGCTCTTAGAGATGTTGTCCAGAAAAAAAACAAAAAAAAACCAATAAAACAACAAAATCCAACAAAACAATTCCTTAAACAGAATAACTTTGTTAAAACTATGACTTCTCAATGCTTTGCAGCAGTGTGCAAGAGTGGCAAGAAAAGATCCACACTAGTTCTCTAGAGTATCCTTCAGAGCTGCAGATGTTAGGGCTGACAAAGATCACAAGATGCAGAGACGCTCTTCCTGTCGCAGTACACTGTCTACAGTACAAGTTACCAGTAAGGCCAATCAGGAAACAGCCTACCAATGCCTCCTTCCTAAATGGAAAATCACTTTCAACTGCCTTAGTCTCTCAGCTTACAGACGGGGAATAAAGGGAAAACCTAAGAATATTTTAAAAATTGTTTTAGGCAGAAATATGGATTCTTTTCACTAACACTACTAAGCCTGTGTTTCAGTCCATACACTCTTCCTATGCTCACATTCTAGAAAGGACTATTTCTTACAGTACAAAATTACAAATGGATTTTACTTTTTTCTGCAAGGTCATGGAAAGACAGGAAATATTGTTTCTAAAGCAAAGCCAGTACACTAGTTTTTGAAGCATGGTGTGTACAAGTACGTTGTAATTTGAACAGAAAAGCATCTCTTAGAGGTCACCTAAAAAGCATCCAGATCTCTGTTATTAATCACAGTACAAATAACCTAGCTATTAGAGCTCACAATTATATCTCAATTATGACACATTTTGTTTAAATGTAAAGAAGTTACACATCATTTGGCAGAAAAGAAGATGAAGTTTGAAGCAAAACGTTTAGGTTGACTTTTTCATAGAATTATGTATTTACCAAGGTGTTTAATCATATCTTTAAAAAAAAAATATTCAGGAGATTGATCTTTACTGGAATATCTTTGCAGTCTGAAAGAAAACCAAATGCTCTTCCTTCAGAGAAATGAAGGAGTGATGAGGAGTCAATGAAAAGAGTGAGATTAATTCTGTTACAACTAGATGATAATTAGTTTTTGTTTACTCATTATGATACTTAAGCTGGAGAATAAGTTAATTAGAATGGTTTACAAATAGTGACACGTCCTACACACTGCCTGGAATATAAATGTCACTGTTGCAAATAAGGATGTATGACTGGCAAGACAAAATCAAGAATTGGTGGTAGTGTTCTCCGTGAAATAAAAAAAAAAGGAGAGAATGTAAGTCTAATGCCTTCCCAGCTAATCAAAATGTCAGCAACTCCACTTTCTAACTAAGTTCTAAAAAAAACAAACATTAAAAAAAAACAAAACTGGGATATAATAATTAAATTTTCAATCTATTTTTTGGACTTAGTTGCATATAAGTTAAATTTAGAGGGAGAATATTTTTAGAACCTATAGAGAGTCTGGAATCAAGTGCCCCTAGCACTCGATTTAATATATGAGCATAGATCCTCAGTAATCATGATGCTTGCTCATGATTACCTTTATCTCAGGACTAAAAATACTATGAAGTACCCCAAGTCTGCTAGAAAGTAAACATCCTTTTTAAAGCCTCATTTCACAGTTAGTAGGTATCAAAGTATTTTGCTCATTATTCATTCAGTAGTTAATGGGTTGAAGTGGCCAAACTGAATCAAGTTTTGTAAAAGTAGGGGAAGACAAGAGGGCATAAGAGAATCTCAGCTTCTGTGAATTTTGCAAACCAAAGGAATTGTGAGAAAGTCAGCAGAAATATTTGCACAATAAGGCATGATTCAGTATCTTCCAGTGACAGAATTGGAGTCTTTGTTACGTAAAGACAACAGATGGTGTAACTGGTAAATAAAAGCTATCAGATCCTTAGAAAGTGTAACATTTTTTTCCTATTGCAAATATATTGAAACTTTAATGGTCTACAGATCTTATGAAGATCCATGTGTTTCTGGTGTATAGCTCCAGGGTACAGTCCAAAGCAGTACTGAATTAAAAGAGCAAATGAAGCAATACCTATGTCATATGAAAAGTAGCTGAACCTTAGCCTGGTCAGCACAACCAGATTCCTTGAAATGCAGGAGGTAAATTAGATCATTTCAACTGATAACACTATATACCTTTTGACAAACACCATCTTCTGCTTTAGAAACTCACTTGACTTCTGCACATTCCAGCTGAATTTCCCAAATCAATAGGATGGACACTATTGCTGGCAGAGAACTGTGTCTAGATAGGAAAAATATTGGCCTGGTGTTAAAAACAACAAAAAAATCCTTAAAACGTGTCACAGAAACACTTAATAGTGTGTGAACAAAAGAGTTGAGTGAACCAAATGAACGACTACCATATATGAATGTTCATCCTAACTTCATGATCAAGGAGAAAATAAAATGATCACTTTGAAAAAGCAAAAAAAAAAAAAGCTAAACAAAAAAACCCAACAATCTTACCTTCTTCAGTCGGGGTCCTCCAAGGGTAATTTCTCTGCTGCGATAGCAAGGGATAGACTTTCTAATGCCTAAATCCCAAGATGAAAAGCATGAGCAAGACTGAAGTATTCTGACTGTGACCTTGTTACAGACAAGGAATATAGGAGATCGAGAGTACAGGAACAGCCAGAGAAGGTTGCAAGCAGCTACAGAGGGAGAGAAAAAAAGGTGCAGGATTCTATACCCTTGACAAGAATGTGAGAGGAAGATAATTGAAAGCTTTTCTATTATTTAAGGCTGAAGGACTGACATACCTATTCCTCATTTGCCATGAAATTACAGCATTTAAAGACATGTGGCATTATCATTTGTTTCCTTACATTATTTTTTTTGTCTGCATATTTTCTATGACCTGCTTATCTACTTCTACTCCACGGTTAGGAAGCTACATTGAGGCAATTCATTTCAGTGCTTACCTACCTAAGTATTTTGAAAAAAAAATTAAAACATCTAACCTTTCTTACCATTTCATGAATTAATTATCTTTTATCTTCTCACGGACATGGAAAAGAATTATTCCAGTTCTCTTTGCAATAGTGTTTTACATATTTAGGACTATCATCTTAAACAGACTGACATTAATTGAATCATATTTTTGTTGTAAGCCATGTTTAGTTGACCTATGGTCACCCTTATTATTCCCTCTGAGCTTTCTCCAGCTATGCTGTGCAATGCTCAGAATTGGACAGAAGCCAAGACCCTCCTAGTATTCTGTAGAGCAGGATTACTTCAAAAGGCCTTACAGAATGTGGATTCACTTATACCAGAATATAGTATTTACTTTTTTCCAGAACAGCAGGATATCCCTGAGTTAGGGCTCAGCTAGAGGTCCATTATTGAGCTCTTTAGAATAGCTGTCACCTGAATATTTGACTTGCTGTATTTGTGCTGTTTTTAAATCCCTGATTTAATGTATTTCCTCATTTTATGTATTTCCTCATCTTATTTTTTCCCCAGTAACTTCAATTTCAACATTTTTAATTACCAAGTGTGTTTTATTTCTCAGTTCAGTGACAACACATTTTATTCTGCAACCAGTTACCCAGACCACAAGTGAAGCTCTGAAATAAAAGCATTTTAGAAATGTAATTTGCATCAGTGCTCAAACTTTGATACTTAAAATCAGTTCAGGATAGGAGCAATGACACCTATAAGTTATCAAAATATCTTTTTTTTCCTCCTTTGGTAATATTAAGATCTGACGCATTATTAATTTGATCTTCCAGCTAATAACATCTGGTATTTGGGTTTTTGTGGGGGTTTTGGCTGGTTGGCTTGGGGATTTTTTTGGTTTTTTGCTAAGATAGAATGTTCATGGTCTTATTACAGCATACTCGTCAGTGGCTCCAGTCTCAGTAGCAGTGCAAGCACTCAGATTTCATTTTGCCATTTCACTTTTTTGGCAAATTAACAAGATTCTCTAAAGAAAAATAGTCTAAGAACTACCTGTCCAAGGACAAACATGTATCCTTGGAGAATAATTAGATATTCAGAGATTAAAAAATTCCAAATAAATGTTTGGGGTTTTTTGTTTTTTTTTTTTGTTTTGTTTTTTTTTTTTTTTTTTTTTTTTTTTTTTTTTGTTTTTTTTTTTAAATAATAGTGCTTAGGAGCTCAATAATTAAGGAATATCCGCACTAAAAGTTTTCCCTTCATATTCAAATCCTAAGGTACTGTCCTTACTTCAATTGTTATAGAGCCATGACTAGTTCAGGTAAGTGGGATACATACATGCTAACCTATTTGTGATATAACTAAAGATCATCCTTTTCTATAGTTAGTGGCAAAGATATTGAACCTAAAACCATGCTGAAATTCTGTATCTTAAACATATTCAGTGCTTCATAAGGATAGAACACAGAGTTGTATCAAAGTAATGCTTCCTCTGAGCAATATGTTACCTTAGTAGGACCAAGAATTGTCCAAAGGAAAAAAAACCAAAAAAACTGAACTAATCAAAAGAAAAAAGGTTAGAAAAATAGATTCTAAAATAAAGCTTAAACATTTTCTTCTCAAATTTGGAAAAAAAAAGATTTTTTTTTTCCTTGTAATCTGGTAAGCATGAGTAAGATTTCTAGATTTATCTGTTTTGCCCTATCTAGCTCTAAAATACGTTATTATTTACTCCTTGAAATTATCAAAGTATTTGGAGATGTTGACATATTGTATAAATAAATATCCGACTCAGAAAGGATTTGTCTTGTTTCTTCTTTTTGGCAATGCGAGTTCAAATACCTCTCGTGTGAAATAAATGCATTGCAGTTGAAAGAAATTGGAGTTATTATTCCTTTTTCAGATCCTAAACTAAGCTAGCTTAGATAGTTTTGCAACCTGTATATTATCACAGCATGCACACGGGTGGCTTTAAATGAGCTTATTGTCACCTCAGAATGGTTTCCTTGTTTGCCTGAGCTCATACAAAGGGTTTCATACAAGCAGTAATAGTAGTGAAACATACAAAAAAAATATTTCCCACTTAAAATTATTCAGGAGTATTAATAATCTAGGTTTATCTTAGACAATTATATTAAGATAATATTATTATAATAATATTAATTATATTAGTATCACTTATAATAATACTATTAATCCAGATATTCTATTAATTTTAATAATACTATAATAATTCAGAATATAGGAAGAAGTGATCTATCAAGTGTAATTTATCTGAGAGTCAACATGAAGATCTTGACACTGCTAGGTCATGTCTAATAGTGAGGACCTGAACTAGAAAATACCTTGACCTTGTCACCATTCTGGACTCTCATCTACTAATTTCCACATCTTTTATCTTTCATATGGCATGTCAGAGATATTCAGCTGTTTACTGCCAATACACAGACTATTAAAAAGTGAGTGATAGATGCTAGTATTTTGACTATATTACAAGTTCAAGATACTTTCAGGAGATAGAATTAAAGACACTACAACATTTTTAATAATAATGTTCCTAGGAGATAGTAGGTGGTACACAAGGCTGACCATCCTCCTCAATCCTGTTGCTCTGCAAAAGATAGTCTATCTTTTGGAAAGGCTGCATGAATGCTTTTCCTTTTTTTGTAGTTCAGGTTTTTGTTTGTAACCACAATCTGTTGTTAATCTCTTTTGATAACATATCACTTTCTCCATTAAGGAAACAGTAGTCACCTCTTCTCCCATTCAAAGCCCATTAATGATAGCCTTCACAGCGTACCTTTTGTTTTTCTTCTTTTAACTATTTCATACACTTTGCCTAAAATTATTTAAAACAAACTATCTTCAAGTTTAATAAACTGTCACATGAAATGACTAGGTACCAAATTAAATTGATGAGCACTGTGCAGGAATGTTTTCTTCTATCTTTCCCTTCTATAATACAATGCTTTTTCTTTCTCATTTGATCAACAGAACTCCATTTTCTCTCTCTGTACTAAACAGAACATGACAACTCTGAAAACAGTGGAACTTACCAGCTGGAAAGGTAAATTTCTCAATTGAAAAGTTCAGAATTTCCTCCCACAAAGCAAGAAGAAAAATATTTCCTTCACTATTTAATAAACATTGTTTTCCTCTCCTCCTTCTCCCTCTCTGAGACTATAACAAGTTTTTCTTAGACTAAAAAATCCAAACCAATGACCAGGTTCTTATCTACTTGAGAAACATTTCTAGTATGTGTACTTGAGTAGCTTTTCTCACTTACGCTAATTTCATGCTAATTATGCTAATTTTCTCCCTTTTCTCACTAATGCTCACTTTTCTCACTGTAATGCTAAGTATTTCATAAATTTCCCTTCATGTCAGGACAAAGAAGATTTATCTAACTATGAATATAGACAAAAATCTAAGTTCTTATATATAATGGAGTAAGTAGTAGCTTATAGGAGTAATCAAGAGGCTTAAAGCTATTTAAATGAACAGACTAAGGGAAGTTTTGGTCACTCTCTAGCAAAAGTGAAGGGCTAGAACTCAATTTCGCAAGCGTCTATTGCAATTGAAATACTTCAAAGTTGAGTCATTCCTGTCAAAAGACATTTCACCATGCTTTTGCTAGAAAGAACAGTCCACTGTTAAATACCTTAATTTCCTCATTTGAGCTGGCAATGAGGGCACTGTCCATGTGACAGAAATCTGCTGTGCTAATGTGTTTGCAATAGTACAAAAATGTATTATGGAGTAAATACTTCCCCAAAAGTTTTCTATGGATAAGCCTATAACTTCACTGCAAGAACAGGATGTATTCAAGAAGCTTCACTGCACAGTCAATTTTCAATTGAATGGCTCAAGGATAGTTTTATGAATGAATAGCAATAAAAATTTAATTTCAGAGACTGGATATCAATGACAATTTAATTTCAGAGACTTAATGTCAAACTTAAGTATAGTAAAGCTGCAGTACCAAAACAAGGCAACTGCACTATATGGAGCATGTTTCTCTCCCTTAGTGGTTGGAGTAAGAGATATAACAAGAGGTATAAAAGGCATCATCTTATGAGAAGAGTATCTGAACAATTTCAAAATGCATTCCAAATACACTAAACATCTTCTGAAATTTTTTTTCACATGTTGCTTGTGTTCACAATGGCTGGGTATGGCTATGTCACTGTGTTACAATAGATGTCTAGTTACCTGATAAAGAAACATCTGAAGTGGATTTGAGAAGATTGTCCCTGCAAGACACCCAGGAAAGATTTTTCTAGAGTTCAAGACCGCAAAAATTAAGAATTTTTGTACGGCTCATGGATTACTACAAGAGTAAAGTACAATGAGATCCCAGGCTGGACCAGCTACATAAAAATCAAAGAATCCAAGACAAGCAGCAACTCAAGGAAATAAGTTTAGGAAAATGCTGACCTCTGTCATACTGATCCTCTCCGGATTATTCTCAAGTAATTTAGCCACCTTCATTGAACTATTCCTCCTCCATGTAGAGCTGCCTTAGAGATGTATGGTAAGGCCAAAAGCATGACAGAAACACAGCTTGCCTACAATTTCTGACTTATCTTTTTAAAGTTCTTATTATAAACAATAATGACTAAAACTGGAACCAAAAGCTTTTAGATGGTAAGTACAGAGATATCAACCACTAAGAAACACAAATTTTAAGTGTAGCAGTATAAGTGTTCTTATCCTTCTAACTAATACTTTTTTCCTTGATTTTTTTTCTTTCTTCTCCACCTTGTAACACAATAGTAATTCTCAGATTTTTGTTTGATGCACCATAACTAGCAAATAATAGTTCTTATACCGGATTTGTGGATTTCTTCACGATTTCAGGTTTGCCTCAGTTCTTATGCTTAAGTCAAAACAACATTGCCCCACTCCCTAGCCCCTAGTACCATAAAGACAGAAAGCTACCGAAAGAAGATTGGTGAGCATCAAGTAAATTCATTTAGAAACAGTACCTTCATTCAAAGGTAACATTAAAACAAAATGAAACACATAAGTATCAAATCCAGATTAAAATTCAGCCGTGATGCAAATGGGAGTAGGGGAGGAATCTGTATAATGGACTTGGGTTTTCCAAGTGGTCCATTTGGTTGTCCTCGGTTGCCCAGGACAGCCCAGGACATCATACTAGGAAAAGTAGACATCATCGAGGTGTTTTAGCACATTACAGAATTTGGTATTTTACTGCCTTCAGTTTTGTCTCTTCCCTTCTTGTTGTGGTAAACTCACATCCACATTCAGTTTAAAGAAATAAAACCTACTCCACAATGTAAATTACCTGTGCAGTTTCTCAATATCTATAAAGTCTATGAACGTATAATATGAATTTTACTCAGCTAATACTGCTTTCTCCTGTTAGTTAACTATTTCAGAACCTTTAAAACTTGATTCCAGGAGACAGCCAAGTACATTTCATTGATGATCTTAAAGTCAGCGTATGATTGCCTTTGATTTTCAAAGCCTTCAGTACTGGTCTCAAGTGCCAGCTAGCATATTTTATTTTCCTCTTAATTTGTTATTTTCCTTTTAATTTGTTCAAATCTAATTGCATCGCCTTATCACACTGATTCCACAGCATTATTTTGCATCGAATTTTGCCCTTTGTAATATATCAACTGAACTGGATAAGAATGGGAGAGACAAACAAAACTAATCAGGAACAAAATTAGTTTACTCCCAAGCATAATTCAGTGAAAATAAGGATAAAAAGTCTGAGTCATTACTTAAACTGCAGAATTTCAGGAAGACAGATTGCACTGGACTCCTGAGCTAGCAGTGGCTAAGACCAACAGCATCCAGGCCTGCATCAGAAATAGTGTGGCCAACAGGATGAAGGCAGTGATCATAGCCCTGTACTGGTGAGGCTGCATATTGAATTCTGTGTTCAGTTTTAGGTCCCTTAATTTAGGAAGAACATTTAGGTGCTGGAGCATGTCCAGAGAAGTACAGCAAAGCTGGTGAAGGGCTTAGAGCAGCTGAGGGAGCTGGGGTTGTTTAGCCTGGAGAAAAGGAGGCCTGGGGAGATTTTATCACTCTCTACAACTGCCTGAAAGGAGGTTGTAGCCAGGTGGGGGTCAGTCCCTTCTCCAGGTATCCAGTGATGAGACAAGAGAACCCAGTGTTAAGCTGCACCAGGGAAGGTTCAGGTTGGACATTAGGAAGAAATTCTTCACATAAATGGTGACTGGGCACTGGAATGGGCTGCCAGGGAGGTAGAGTCACTATCCCTGGAAGTGTTTAAGGAAAGACAGGATGTGGCACGTAATGCATTGATCCAGTTATCAAGGTCGTGTTTGGCTACAGGTTGGACTTGATCTCAGAGATTTTTTCCAACCTAATTGATTCTATGACACAACAGAACATATTCCTATATGTGCAGACTTTATGTTAATCCTGTCCTAAGGAAGATTTGGTTTTTGCTTTAAGGGCCAAAATAACTCCCTGGCAGACATTACAAGAGAGATTAATCTGACTAAGGACAATATTGTGCGAGGTAATAATGTCAGTACTGTTGGAAATTCAATTCCTGCTAGCCTTGCAATTTAACGTGTAAAACCACTCATACACAGGAGTTGGTTTTTTTTTCACAACAGTGGTCTGAATAGAAAATGGACTAAAATGTGCGACAAATTTTACAATCTGCAGATTGTATTTAGATTGTATAGATCTGTATTTAGATTTTTTATTTTTGCTTTAAATAAAAAAAAAAAAAAAAAAAAAAAAAAAGGTTGTCAAGCCCGGCAA
>VYXF01005659.1:35484-86630 GCA_013397295.1 Polioptila caerulea
TATATATATATATATATATATATAATGTTCTATATTACTCAGTATCTTCTCTTTTTGGAGTAATTTGAAGCAGTATTACTTCCCTTGTGGGAGTCACCTGAAAGCAGAAATAAGAAACAGTTCCTTATTGAATTTAGTGGGTTTTTTTAATGGACTGTTTCAAAACCATTTAAGCATCACCTTCCAATTGAAGCAGTGCAGCATATTAACCTAGGTGCTAAAAGCAATGCTTCAAAGTAGCATTCCTTTCTCCCTGTGGACTGAGAAGTCAAGCCAATAAAATTTCTTCATGCCAAAACTGTCATGACAAGAATTAATTTTTATCTTTCTAGGTATCTACAAAATCTGACTAATAATAATAGCTTAATGCATGCTGATCCCCTTCAACAGAAATGTTTTGCTCCATAGAATATTTAGTAAGAAGGGTTTGGAGTAAAAATCACTGCAAGGGGAGGCAAAAAATCTAGTAGAATAAGATGCATAGGAAAAAAACTTATATTTAATACATTTCAATAGTGGTCACTTACAGGTATGTGCTCTGCTATCTTTATATGAATTGGGAAAAAAAAAATAATTCTTAGTCTTCCTATCTGTAAATAAAGTGCTAACAAAGATATCAATGGACTACCAATCAAATTAATAAGCAGTATATTACCCAATTCTGTAGGGCTGTTTCCAGAGGTCTATTGCAAGCTGCCTCATATAAATTTGTACATACTGGCAATAGCTTCCAAGAAATTCTAAAAGTTTTATGAGGATATTTTTCCTGAAATGTGTAATATTTTAGAGAATAATTCCCTATGCTTCACATGCTAAATGTTTAGTTTTGCAGAACACTACAGATCATGGACATTGTCCCTCATATCCCTTTCAGACTTCCCATATTTCTTCTCAAGCACATTCTTGAGGTCAGAACTCTATCTAATCAGTAGATCTTTCAGCTCTTGTTTCAATTGAAGCACATTAACCTATAATTCAATTTTCTGTGCTTCACTTTCCTGTTAATATTTTCTTCTGATATTCTCTCAATAAGTTATTATTTCCCTGAAGACATACACAGAAAACTTGGATTACCCCTATGTCTAAATACTTTGAGCTGCTTTTACATTTGCCCAACTAGCCTTCATGATTAGAAATGTTGATCATTCTTTCGTATTCTAATAACTCCTATAACGTGCTTTTTGCCTTTTAAAGTTCTGTAAACTAGTAAAAAAACAACAGCATAGCTGTGTTAAAGGAACAAGCAATCAATGAAAAGAAAATTAGATTTAAAATAAACCTGAGAAAAGTTGCATAAATGCAAGGTCAAAAAGCCCACAAAGGGAGGGAAATTGGCATGATAAGAGGGACTCTTTCATCTTGCAGAATTTGTCTCTTAAATGCCTCAAAGCCTGGCTTGTAGCTTCACCCTGTGTCTTAGGCAGACAAAAACTCACCTCCTCCCTCCAGGGATGCAAACTGGCCTCAGCAAAATACCGTGACATGTCTACATAGGGACAAATGTTTTGAGTCAATAATCTTCAGTAGTCCAGTCTTTTATGCACTAAATAGTACAAATTCAAATCTGCAAAACGCTAAAAAATAACTAGAGATGGGGAAAGATGAATTTAATATCAGTGGAAGTCACTTGCCTCATGAACCTGCCACAACAACACTATCATGGTTTGCAGGTACAGAGCACAAGACCAGCAGTCTGGGACTAACAGCATGAGAGAAATGAAAGAAAAACAGTGCCACAGAGGCCTTGGAAAACTCTATCTCTTAACAGCTTTAGTCCTGCCTTAGTAAAGAGCTTCAACCTTACTAATACCAAGGGACCCACTATGCCAGACATCATGTTTATTTTTACATAAGAAGGGATTTCCCTCCAAATAAACAGTGTGCCATCATAGCTAGCACTGTGAAAGAATAGTCAGTCCTTTGCATTAATCGTAGCAGGAAAGCTCTGTCAATATTGAGAAAACTTTAGTTTCCATATGATAGCACATATACTCCAAATGCCTCTTGATAGCATATGGGTCATACAGAGAAAAAACAGTAGAGGGCTTCCCTTTGCTGCTGTTTTTTGATATGTTGATATGACTGCCTTGAGAGAGATGTGTTTTCACCCCTGCTTCAAAACTTATATTAAACAGATAAAAAACCTCCCAAGAAAAACCCCAGTGCAGTATGTTAAAGGTAAAAAAAGGTGTTGACCCAAATCAAATTAAAGCGGTGATGAAGAAGAAATTACTAAAGCTGTATTTTCTGAAAAGTTCAGTATTACTATCAGGATACATTTTCAGAATAATCCAGCAGAAAGGAAAAAAAATCTCCTATTTGTTAAGAAGGCTGTTAAGTAGCATAACCCATAATGTAATAACACTTCTCACAAACCAGTATTTACAGAAATAAGTAAACAGGAACTGAAATCTTAAAGGAGAAACTACATATGAAAATGATTTTTTTTAAAAAAGGTGGATTAAATTTCTTTGGCAAAAATAAACCCTCTCCATTTCAGGCAATTATATAAAAAAATAAAAGGTTTCTAGGAGTTTTTGCAAAAGCTCTAGAGGATATTCAGAATACTGTATTTAAGCTCAACTCTCAAGTATTGAAGACACTCAAGCAACTCAAATATTAAGCTAATTCAATTCCACCTTCCATGTATTAGTTAGGCCCAAATCTACAGGATCTCCAATGATCTTCAACAAGCAGTTATGATTAAGACAGGAATTCAAATTTAATTATAGGATAATTAATCCTAATACTATTGTTCAAGTTTCAGTAGCCTAAAAGTGGCAAACTAACAAAATTGTTTCAAGCTTTCCCTTTAGTTTGTAGATCTCTACTGCATAAGCCAATCTTCACTAGAGTTGCTTGTACTCCGTAGAGGTTTAATACACTGGGGAGGAAAAAAAACTAAAGCACAACAAAACCACACATCTCATCAAAAAATACATTATGCAGTTACATTAACAATTTCAGTAAATAAGCCAGGTATTTACCTAGCAAGAGAGAATGAAGCCTGAATAGTCCAGACCATGTTCCAGATTTAAGAGTAAAAATTTAGGCATTGCTAAAAATACCATAAAACCTCATCACAAAAAATTCTGGAAGGCATTCTGTCTAGCTATGTTTATGACAAAGTATCCATGCTTGCTTTCAACTGAATTTTCAGTCAAAATTTTTAAATGTCTGGCCTTGATGTTTATTGCTTTTTCTATTTAAAAAGCAAGAATATTACAATTCAACCAGCAAAATCCTCTTTACTGAGGATATCAGCCAATTAATGGTCAAAAGACATCAAGACATTAAAGTGACTACTTGCATACCCCAGAAAACAATAAGACAAGCAAGACTTATTAAGCTCCTGTAAGTGCTAAATTAATATTAAGAAACAGAAAGAAAATTTTAGACAGCTTATTCGAATGAACATGATAAGCAGTTCATTTAAAGAGCACACAAAAGATTGCATACAAAATATTTTCCATCATGACCCTGTAAAACAGTATTTATTTTTTTTTTTAGCAATTATGTTTAAGTCACAGACTGTGCTAGGTAATAATTGTGTCATTCTAAAACAGTTTCTAGGCAGGGTTCTACAGCAAAGGAGCACTCTTCCTTGTTAAAGGTCACACAAGGGAAATGCTGAGGCTGGAAGAATCCTTGCACTGCTTCAATTATTTCCCACCTTGCCCTCTAAACAACTACAAATACATCTCCATGCCTTTTCTGCTTCAAGGGAGAAAGTGCAAAGAATAAATATCTTGAGTGTCAGAAGAAAACAAACAGTACCACTTCTTAAAAAAAATGTAATGGAAAATAACTACTATCACAGGCAATACAAATCAAAGATAGAAATAAGATGTTTCAACAAGGATATTGAAACTGGATGGAGATTAAGCGTACAGTTATTTCAATTTACTCACACAGTGAGGAAGAATTGAAAGTACAAATACAACAGGCCTTACATACTTTAGGCACTACCCCTTTTCAGCTTCCGTGTGTATGCACAGGGCAGACATGATTACACTAATGTCAGACAAAATTTAGGTTTTCTGCTATGTTACCTGAGTCTAACGGGGTTCCTAGGCAATAGCTATATTTAGGGCAGTCAATACTCCACAGCTGAAGGGTCCACACCAACATGGGAAGATAACACATCTCATATATTGCCAAAAAAAAATTGAGTAAAGGAAAAAAAAAAAAAAAAAGGAAGAAGGATGCACCTCACGTCACAGTATAAAACTGAGGTGTTACTTTAAACACATTTACTAAAGGAAATGTCTACAACTGTACATAAGCAATCTTCCTAGCTCCCTAGACCCCTATTTTATCTCCTTTTACCAAGGAGGTTAATCTCCTCAGCACACAGAGGAGATTAAACGTAGATTTTTTCCATTATACATACAAGCAAGACCTAGGGAGATAATGAAAATAATATACAAGTTTAATACCTTATAGATACCTAGATATATTAAAAAGTCAACCAACCAAAAAAAACCCAAAACAAAACAAACAAAAAAAACCCCAAAACAAACCTCCTAGTTCTCATAAAAAAAAAAATGCATAGATCAGTCAGTGATAATATGTGATAGGACTATCAACACTTCCATTAAAAATTCTATCACATATTTCATAGAATTTAATATGGAGAGCATCAACTATCTAAAAACACTGCATAGAGAAGGAGTGAAAGAAAATAATTTCTCCCATCTACTTTTGCTTCTATGAAATTTTCAGGAATTTGGTTGTATAGATCAGAAGACATTTCTTGCACATTTAGTACTTCAGTCTCATCATTCATAGTAATTCTAAACAGTGCCAAAAACAACATCAAACAAGTTTTCATAACTGTCATACAGAAGCATTTCAATGAAAAGGGCTCCAACTCTTCAATATGACAAATAAACATATCACAAAGAATCTCCTATTTTACACAGTCATTTCTGGAAAGATTAGGCTTTGCAGTGAGTTGAAGTTTGCAGTTCTTAAAAGGAAATTCAGGCATCCATTGTCTTGTCTTTCAGGAGATCAAGGACATCCAACATAGGATACAAGTTCAACCTTGTGCAAAAGCCTAGTTTCCTCCTCTGCCTTCCTAGATCTCATAGTTAAGATCGCTGATACCTTTCAAAATAAAATAACCTTCTTTTTCAGCAAAACATTTAACTTCCACATCTCCCTAAAGCAAGTAATTAGGTTTTGGTTTTTTTTAATCAAGAAATATCCTTTTTCACCAGGAGAACTATTTGGACCACATAATTGCATCCAGTTATTAACCTACCAGACTACAAACAGACTTTAGGACCTTTATAGCCAAATAATATTATTAGCCTGCTTTGCTGACTAATGAAAAAACTCAACAATATAGACTACCACAAATATGCATTTTCCTTCTGCTTTCTACAACAGAACCAAATTTTAAACTCAAAACAGAAATACAGGTTGTTTTATTGAGACAGGCAATAAATATCACCTGATCAAAAAGAAAAACAAGAAACTCTAACAATACCACCATGCAAACACTTGCAAAAACAAACAACAACAACAAACATCTTACCAGAGGGAAGACTCTTCACTCCATAAACAAAAGCATTTCTTTCTCTTATTCCTTTCCTTAGAGAGCATCTTATGGAGTGGCCTGATTTCCTTAAGTATTTCTGATCAGGCACAGCTGTGCATCAGTACCTTCCCCTGAAAACCTGTGAAAGATGAGGCAACAATTGGTACCCTGACTGCTGATATTAGTCAGTCTCGGCAAGCTGAAGTAGAAATGGGATTTGGGGGAGAGGGGGGTGGTGAGGGGAAGAGTTTCCTACCGAAATGCAGTTAATAGTCTCGTGTTTAAAGTGTTCTTTTATTCCAAAGTATGTTATTCTTTTGGTTATTTGCAGGGATAGATTAACTAATCAACACAAGAGAATGGAGTTGGCCTAGCTGTTTCTGTGCTGTATACCTTGAGACTAGCTAAAGCCCCTCCTTTGGCCTATTCTTTACTTACCTTCCACCTCACTGTCAAATTCAATGTATATGATTTGTTATGTTATACAGAGGACACAGCAACGGAAGCCTCATTCTTCTAACATAACTTTTCTTTCCTTTAAAATAAAGTACACCACTAGAGTCACAGCCGGAGTGCCAATTCCCTCAACACTCTAATGAGAAAGCTCATCAGTCTCTCCTCTGAGCACATATTGAAGGTTGTCTTTTGTGGGTTCACATGCAGAAGGGTATTCCATTATTAGACTGGAGTGCCTAAGGCTAGTGGATGTAAATCTGTGTATTCTGCTTCCCACTTTTCTGCCTACAAAAACAGATGTGCATTAAAAACTGTTGGCAATGAAAATCTAGGCTTGGACATATCTGCAACCTCAATTTCTGACACATGCAAGCATTGATTCACCCCATAATCATGATTAAGTCCTGAAAGAAGTTAAGAGCAGATCAAAGAAATGTAGAAGAAATAGATGAAAATAAGTGGTGATGTATGAGAAACTTGCAGAACGAAACAGAGTAAAGAACACAGATGGCACTTAAACCACTTGTACAGACATTCACTGTGAAAGAACAGGGCAAGAGGTCCAGATTTAAACAACAACAAAAAAAAGATAAAGAAAATATACATACAAAGTATTTTAATAATGCTTTAATATTTTAATAATGAAAATCAGGATTGATATTTGTTACAACTCAATGCTTTACAAAAAACTAGCCACCACAACCATTATTTTGGTATTTATTTGAGTGAACATGGGTATTTTAAAAATTGTTCAGAGTAATTATAACACCATTAATGACTCTATAAAGGGACTACTGCTTGCAGCTTTGGAGACTATTGCTAGCTTTTATTAGGTCCCTGAATGTGTTCAGCTTTCCCAGAGGCAATGTCATGTTTTGACCTAGCTGGCTGTTCTTTCTTGATAAAAAATTATATATATATTATTAATTTTCTTACAGATATTTTGAATCCAAATATGTATGCTCTGTGTTTCTTTGACTTGGATCTTCAATTTTATATTCATATTGACTTCTAAGGAAGTTCATAATTCTTTGAACAGGGGTCCTCACTCACATATTAGATGACCATATTAGATTTAATTCCATGAAATGAAAATTTCCCTAAAAATTAGCAAAACTTACTGGCTTCAGGATCATTCAGCTTCCAATATATATCAGGCAGATGATTTTCTTTTGTCTTAAGTGCTTTTCTTTGCAATTCACTGACATCTTCCTGTTTAAGGCACATCTTGTGTATGTGCCTTGTTTTTTTTCCAAATCTCTCTCTTCTTGAAGGAGAAACTCACTATTTCCTCCTAATTCTGGCAGTCTTTTAATGGCTTTAGGAAGAACAACAGTGATCAAACTTTGGGTGAATAGAATGTTTGGGGTGTGGGTACAGAAAAATAGGATGGATCCCCCGAAACACAGACTGACCCTGGTGCAACATGATCCATCTTTCATTCAGACCAGCTTTAAATGCTTTCAGGTATTGAAGGATCAGTCAGGTCACAAATACTTGGACAAATCTAATGTTGTGTATTTTCTTTTAGTCTCTACCATTCCAAACTAGGATGCACAGACCATTCTTTTATGCTTATTGTATATTTGATATCAGGGTGACTAAACTGAATGGATTAAGGACAGCTTTGATTTTTTTATTTACTTCTCACAGTATCAGCCATGATACATTATTATTTCAGCTTTTACTATTTCATAATCTGCTAGAGTTTACTAATGCCTTGGTTCTGGTTTTGTCTATCCAACAGTTTTCCCTGCATGATGAGTCAAATTTCACCCTTTCTTTTGACTCCAGGTATGAAAGCAGGAGTACAGAAGGCCACATAAGCATTAGAGTCTTCCATGATGCCGAAGCCTGAGATGTGTAACAGAGGAGCCATGCAGACACCCAATGCCCAGTGTCAGGTGGCACTTCTCACTCAGCTTGGGTGGGTGGGTGTGTGTGAGGTGGCACAGCATGGGCAAGTTGAGGAGAGTTCTTATGGAATCAGCACTCCTACATTTCCAACACCTGTAAAAACACAGGAATCCTATTTACCATAGAAAGTGTAGAAGTTAAATAAGTAGAATTTGTTCTCAGAAAATATGATGGGTTTTATGTTATTTAAGCAGTGTAGCATCCATGGTAACTTTCCTAGTTTTATTGTTTACATTCTGATACCCTGTTTGAGTAAAACTGATTTGCATAGCCTCTTTGACAAGATCCACATTTCATAGATGACACTTCGGAATTTTGTCCAAAATCAACATTATTATTTTTGTGTGCATTCTTTTTATTACTTACTACTGTTCGAGTACTACAGCAACCCGAAAAGTCATTCACTTTCCTTGTTATACTCAAGTGTTGCAGTGAGTTTTGATTCATGTGAGTCAATGCTAAGTGAGTACAGTTTAACTTATAAGTAAATCTTCTTGGGAATATAGAAGATTTATTCTTGGGAATAAAGACATAGACTTCATACTCAGGTAAGACAAGCTATGATCCAATTTGATACTAGATTTTATATAAATGAATTTACCTAATTTAATAATATAATATTATTATCCAGTAAACTTATCCAGAAACCTGAATGATGTCTTTGATGGCTATAAACTGGCTTTTATCACATATTTAAATTTCAGCTTCTGCCATTTCATAAGCACTGACAGCGTGCTTATGCTCGTACATTCGGTCTA
Organism: Polioptila caerulea; assembly: GCA_013397295.1. NCBI lineage: Eukaryota > Metazoa > Chordata > Aves > Passeriformes > Certhiidae > Polioptila > Polioptila caerulea. The sequence goes on from VYXF01005659.1 coordinate 44,164, forward strand.
CCAGAGTAGAGATTTTTAAGCTATATTCTGTTAAATTTGTTTTCATTACACTTACAAATTTGTGTTAGAGCTCCAGAATCAGACATGCACTGCTGACAAGGCACTCAAAGAGAAGGTCATTTATACTCCAGGCAATTTCTTAAGATAAGACAGTAGGCCAAGAAATTATACTTTGCCATTCCCTAATCATATAAGAACTGAGACATTAATCTAAAAAGATTTTAATTTTTTTTTCATTAAATTAATGAAAATTTGTTTGATACTGAATTTGTGGAGCTATAGTTATTAAAAATAAGAGGATAAATTATGATTAGTCATACATTAAGCAATGTGAATTGTTAAACATTCCTTTTTGTTCTCATTTTTCAATGTGTCAAACATATTCTGCTATTTATCAACAGAAAATAATTTTGTTAGACATTAACATTTATGACTTTTTGTCATATAGAAACACATGAAAACTAACAGCATAACTGCATGTCTTTCAAGGCACTATTAATTGTTTTCAGGTACAGTATTCTGAAATGCATTTTTCACTTGTAACATAATTTCATAGCTTAAAATGTGTTTTAATGTGTAAAAATTTATCATATTTTATATATATTAATTTGGCACTTTTAAAGCATCTTCTTTATGCATATAACAAAACTGTTGCTCTCCTGCTTATGCATCTTATCTCTTGGATTTTTCATGTGTATAGACCATTTCCTGAGATTGCAGGCACAGAGCCTGTATGGATGGTCTGATCTAAATTTCATGTAATTTGAGGAGAGAAGACAATAAGTTTAAAAAAGCTTGACCACGGAGAAAGCAGGTTTTTCAGTGACTGCTGTAGATGACATTTACAATAACGAATAATGAATTTTACATCTTCACACAGAGTAAGATCACTGCTGTAACCAGAGAATTCCTCTTCACGGCATAGATTTGCTTCCATTTTTTGCCTGGCACAATGGTATCTTGATTGCTGAGTGATTATTTAAGTATTATGGTGATACAAAGGACAAGGTTGTTTGGGAGACAAGAATCTTTTCTATAGACACATTGATATAGTTGGGGGAAAAAAAGCATAAGATTCCAAGCACAAAAGCCTTTCTACAGTCCATCTTGAGAGAAACAACAAATAAGTAAAAAGAATGTGGAGTCAGTAGCATTTTAGAGAGCTTCATCCACTAAGGAAATTAACTGCACAGACGTATTTCATTGCCTGGTATCATCTGATCTTTCATTCAAAGTGGACAGCCTAAAATCTATGTCATCTATTCTTTTAGCAGGCCTGCAATTCCACATCATATTGCCACAAATCAGGCACACATTTCTTTGTTATCATATGTTCCCTCATCTTCAGATGACAGTTGGATGTAGTTTATGAGCTTCCACAAGACTATTCTGTATTTTTTTTCTGACAGACAGTTGATTTTTGGTGCCGTACATAGATTCAGCACTTCTGAGTTTAGAAGCCTAGCCTTATAAGGACCCTCAAGGGAAGCAAGCAGCGTTTTTTTTCAGATTTATGGGTGAGAAATTGTGCCAGAAACATCTCTTTTATAGCTTAAAGAACCCCTTACATATTATAACCTTTTTGCTGTTGACAATATTTGGCAGAAGATAGTTTAAAGGAATGCCAAGGCACAGATTTTTGCAAAATTGCTGGCTATACATCCTTAACTTGTGCTGAAATGAAAGCACAGTTTTCTTTGAAGTTACTGGCTCAGAAAGTTGTATCCCTGTTGGCATTCTTGTCAGTGGTCTCAGCAGACAGAAGCACCTTCTCTGTTGAATAGCTCTTGGTTAAAGTCCAACAGATAACTACAACTGTCCCCACAGTTGAACTAATTCAGTGGATAGATAAAGGGATTTAATCCTCCAGCTTTCCCAAAGCTGTTCCTTTCGAAACAGTAAATTCAATGAACAGAAAACAAAATGTATAAGCCATCCTAAGATAACCCAGGCAATGATCAAATTAAATCTAAGTATTATGTAAATGCATTTTTGGTATTTGACTTGATGTATTTCAGGATATCGCCTTTAAGCTTCCTAGTTCTCTATGTATTATAGTCTTTTTGACTCTGATAAAAAATACTGCAAAGCCATATTTCCTCCTGCATCTTCAGGGCTTGAGGAATCTGACTAGGTTAGGCTTTTAAACTAAAAGGCTTTTCGGCTCAAGGTTAATTATTGGGTTAATGCAGACAGTAAAGAAATTTGCTTACTTCGACTAACAGGCCTAAATAATACTGCAGTTTGCCTCTTCTTATGGGATTATAATCAGTATACAACAAACCACTAGCATGGGAAGCTCTCTACAGGCCTGTGGTGCCCAAACTGGCGCTCAGCACTCCAGAGGTCATACACAGACCCATAACCTGAATGAACATCAAGGCCAGTTTATGTTTAATATCCACCACAAGGGTCATGCCTGAAATGCACTCTGCATGTTACAGTTTGGGGGAAATGAGGTATTGAGGTGTGTTTGCAATTCTGTAGATCTTTTACGAACACCTCATCCATATGTATTACTGTGGTCTACCTGTTGTATTGCTGACACTAATCCTGAAGGTGTAGTTCTCTTATTACTGATTAATTACTTGTTGCTCATAAATTGTTTCAACTCTGATTTGCTCAAATCAAGTGAAGTTTTCCCCTGTCTGAGTGGTAATATTGAGTTTTATGCCATACATCATGCAACTCCTTGGAGATCAGCAGAGGTCCTGGGTCACCTTTATTTCCAAGGAAAGGAAAATGTTTGGAAAACCTCTTTAAGTAACTGCTGGAATAATGAAGGCACTTAGAATGGAAGAGTATAGAGGAGTGACACCTAGGATGCCTGGCAGTTCTGGAACAAGTGCAAGGGAGAGAAAATTCCTTGAAAGACAGCAATAAATTTGGACCTCAGAGAGACGCTTATAAAAAAAAAAAGAAAGGCTAAATTTTGACTGGGAATTCAATCAGAAAGCTGTACTTTACTGTGAGCAGTGCACAGAAGAATAATAAAAGCCACAGACAAGAAGACCATTATCATTCTGACAATGAGATCTGTCTAAGAAGTCCTAATTTTTTTCTTGACTTCAGATTCTGAAAACAGACTTTAAGGAAGCTACAAAACACAGACACTGTCTGAATTAGTGTCCTTTCTGTTAAGTTAATCCTATTTTTTATTGTTTGTGTAATATGAATAATAAAGTATAAGAGGCTAACCTGTGGTTTTTCTCAAAATGAAAGATCCATGATGTGCTGATACATGCTGGTATTTTTAAGGTTATTCTCCTCCTGCCTGGACAGGATAAACTGCATTTAGGTCAATCTGAGGAACTGATTTATATTGCCACAAGAACAATGTGTTTTATAGTGTTGTCTGGCTTTGCCTATCTATTTATAGTTCCTGGTCCAACTCACTCCTAGACAAGCAGCTTGTCATGCCTTTTCTTTTCTTAATGTGCTCAAAATGGTGACTTTGAGCTGTCCTTCCTCTTTCCCTTCCAACAGGGAGATCAGAATTGCGCTAGTTTCTAAGTAAATATATTTGAGTACTGCAAAACTAGATCCCATTGAAATTAATTTGTTTCACAGTTTGATCAGTGCCCTAGATTTACGTTTCCTAGGACTTTATGAGATAAATTTCATAGCATTGTATCATCACTGTATGAGGTACATTCCAAACCTTTTTATCAAGATGTTTTATAAGATATACTTGATAGCATTTTATGTAGACACTTTATCAGATAGACTAAATAGCATTTTTACAGTAAACATTTGGGGCATATATCATGGCATACAGTTGCCTACAAATATATAAACACAGAAACAGTGACAGAAGACATGGAGAACAATGTTAACTCTCACTATTCTGAAGAAAATAATTGCAAAACTGAACTTTCTGTACAGTACATCTTTTTGTACAAGGCAATGTATTGTACAATGATTCAAGCAGAGAGTTTTTCTCTTTTGCTTCCTACATGATAGAGTTGCTCTCTCCCAAGTGTATTTCCAGTCTAGTAGTACTTGTAACATAATATTTCTGTATACCCTGCTATTATATATACTCACTTTTTCCTGATTATTTTCTGCTTTTTCTCCTCAAAAATCAGTTCCAAGTCCTCTGACATAAGACGTTCCTGCAGAATTGCAGTCCCTGTCCTTACTCATCCAAGATCCCTGCAGTCAGTGCACTTCTGCATCATTCAAAAACGATCTGCAGCCAAGCTCCCCAGGCAAAGTCCACAAAATTAACTCAGGCATTAGACAAAGTAGGGTATCAATATACAGAAATAAGAGGGGTAAAATTCATATGGTTTCCCTGGTAGTGGGAAGAAGTCAGAAGAAAGGAAACACAAAACTGATGATTTATTTTGGTATTTGTTTCCATGGAAACAGAACAAAAATCCCCAATAACTTCTAGGTTTTTTCCTGTACTTCTTACAGGTCTACCATATTTGCTAGGATAACCATGAAGTACAGAATCATTAGTAGACTTCCAATGCTTGTAAAATAGAGAAAGGAAATAAGGAAGGCAAAGAGGTTATATTTGGAGAATTTAAAGTGAGGTTAAGAAGGGTTGGAAGGGGTTTCTTTAGTCTAAAAGGGAGAAGGGTAGAATATCTAAATTATTGGAAGCCTATCACTGAACAGTCTTGATATGACTTGGTAGGACAAAATGCTCAAAAGCCCAACCCAAAAAATATTTTTGAGCACAAAAAAAAAAAATCAATTGAAAATAATTAATTTAAATCACCATTGGATAAACAAACACTGAATGTGGCATAAAGGATAGTGCTAAATGAACATCATTAGAGTCTCCCATTTACCAGTACAGTTACCTGTAAGAGCAAGGAGTGCTAGAAGTCTATCATCCACCTCCTAGAGTCTTTCTAAACCAGCATCTCAATCTACTCATTAGGAGTAACCATGCAGAAAGCCACACATACATATTTACACAATCAATCAAAAAGACAGAACTTTAGAGGCAAGACTTTAGTTTATGCTGTAATGCTTTTTTAAACAATTTATGTTTTAAAAATATACTATCTTAAATCACATTTTCTTGTAAGATGCACTTAATTTTTTATTGACTTTATTAAAATGTAGAAGAATTGTGGTAAGAAAATTTTATTTGAAGGTGTACAAACCCCCTATATACAAAATACCAGGCCTTGCAAGTTCATTAATACGTCAGATAAAAATAATAATAGTGCACCCTGTCTTGAAGGCTGAAGCATAAATTGAGCAAGTAGGATCTTGAAGGCGACATCCAGCTACCTATCTTGAAGTTCTGCACAGAGAGAAACTTCAGAGAGATCTCAGATTTCTCATAAACTCTTCCATCTCAAGGTTAAGGAGGAAAATATAATATTCAAATTTACTTCAGGGTACAGACTACAAAGAACTTTCTGGTGTGGTACATGGAAATGCCACCACATCTTCTAAATATATGTTTTTGACTTATTTTATTTCAACCAATTAAGTAATTACTTGCAGCAATGCCTAGTGCTCAGGGTAAGATTTCATCAGCCAAAATTGCAGAGTACAAACACCCTTAATACTTACAGGACTAAACAACAAATCAAATAGATTTAAAGACATGAGTTCCACAGTATATGCATGATCAGAGAGAACAGTGCTTATAAACGTTGCCAAAGGAGAGGCTGAACAACAGGAACCAGGTTTCCTCCCTTGTGTACTGTCGTGAAAACATGTTTCACTCATGAACTACTATGTGAGTAAAGTACTGCACCACTCGAGCACGGCAAATTATGTAATCTATCCCTCAGCATTTTTTTAGAAGTAATTTTTTTCTCATCATTTCAGGCACATTAATCTGTATAGTAAAGTCAAATCATCTTTCTGCAGGCTGATAAACAGAAATTTCAATACTGGTTTGCTATTGATGCATAAGATAAATTCTCAAGTAAGCTCTCTGTCATCCTGGTGCTCCACAGCAATTGCTAGATTACCAAAGTCTGCAGCAGTTTTCTCACACCAATAGCCCTTAATCTAAAGAAATTTGACCCATGAAGAGCAAGTCCTTCACATCCTGGTACTACTGATACTGCCAGGTCAGTTACTGGAACGTCTACTGAAGCTGCTGTAAAAACTATTTGATAGTAAAATGGTAATTTCCAGTGTGAAGACAAGTGAAGATGTCATGATTGTGTTCTCATGAACTTCTTCATATCATGACCATTTAATGGCACTGAATATTTTTTCTTCAGGTCTGATAGTCATAATTTGCAAGTAGCACCTTCTGCCTGCCAAGCTGTTGATGAAGCATGTGTCTGAAAAGTCACATAACTGTCTGGCTCACATTATGCTTCCCATGGTGCATCACAAGATAGAAAATAAAAAAATCTCAAATTTTGTCAGACTGCCAAAATTTCACATATAATTCTGAAATCAAATCAGTTTTGTTGCTCCAGGATCAGTTGAAGGGACAACACAGCAGGGTGCAATCCATACAGGATACATGCACTGATGACAACATTCTGACAGAGATGATTGAGAAGCTGATGTGTCCTTACAAACAAGAAAGAACTGGATGGGAATGTGAAGGTCAGGGACAGTCTTGACAGCAATGAGATGCTGGTTTAAGATCTCAAGAGAAAGCAACAAGACAAAAACCAGGATCAGAATCCTAGATTTTATGAGGGCAGACTTTGGACTGTCCAGGGACCTACCTGGAGGAATTTTATGGGATATAATTATTACAGAGAAGTAAGAGCCAAGAGAGCTGACTGATTTTCAATTAAACATACAAGCACATGTAAAAGTCCCCCCTTTATACATATCAGTATTCAAAATTTTTTCACTGGGAGAACATACATAGGATTTCCCTGGGAAAACTTACATTGCCTTAATCTAGTTTTCATTCCTATTCAAAAAGATCCTTTAAAATTATCAACTTTTCCACATTCCAAAACTTTTTTATGGCCTCCTTCCCTCCCAAATTTCTCATTTAGAAATATTAGTTTTAAATGAAAAAAAGAAAGAATTCTCCGTAAGACAGATGACAAATAACGCAAACCATAAAAAATGGTTATCATAAAATATCTTTCTGACATTCAAATTGAAATCTGATAATAAGTAAAGTAGCAAAAGCTGATTACATTCTGATCCATTTTCTATGAATATATGTTTAAATATCATGCAATATCCTATTAGCACCATTTTTCAAAAAGAAGGTTCTTTCCTGTCTTTCTTTTATATTCATAACCAGAGGAAAACATTAAACTCTACATTTCCCATTTGAAATTGAAGTACCATCTGGCTTATTTTATTATTCTCCTTTCTTTATCTTGTCATGTTGCTTACCTTGACTGAATAGGGAGAGAAAAACCAACAAATATGGAGAAAAAGCAATTTAAGCTCAACATATGAGTGGATGTACACAGATACAAGGCCTGATTCTGGAACTTCCCCCTTATACAACTAGTTTTAGTCATGTCAGAAAGAATCTATGGGGTCAGGGCTAAGAGAATAAAGGAGAAAACAGCTTTGCAAACTGTCTAAAGGAAAGATAAAAGCTGTAATTTTAGTTCTGTAGGGGTCACTGAAAGGGTTACTGTAGAGGTGTCTGTTTCACGGAATCTTAGCTGCAATCACAAACAGACTACAGAGACACAGTAAGACCCATATTCTCACAGATTTAAAACGAGGAAGCAATGAGTAAGTAAAAGAAAATGCACAAACATGGAGGCTGAAAGACAGACTATTTCAGCTATGCTAATTACCATAACTTTTCTGTCATGATATAAAAATTTCATTAAATACATGGATAAAACAAAACTCTGGCTGACGGACTTGTAAAAGAAATTCCTTGCATGGTATGGGTAGCAGCAAACAGAGATAAAATAATAGCAGCACTCTAAGACCTCCAGAAAGGTCAAAGGCTGTAAAAACTCAACAGCACGAGAAAAAAAAAATTGTGCAGTTTTCTGTTTTCACTCTAGTATGTTACAGAAGATGGACTGCAGCATTGAAAACTTGTTTTAGTATGTGTTGTGTTTTTTTTTCTTGGCCTAGCCTGGAAGAGAAAAGAATAAGTTGAATATCATTCTAGTAATTTATTAAAATCCAGGTTGGTTTGGCTCTAAACTACAGTTACAAATAGTCCTTCTATAAAATCAGCTCCTGTCCAGGCAGGACAGTACTTAAAGTGATCCTCATTACATTCGATGATCTTTAAAAAAAAAAAAAAAAATCTGGTTAAACACAGTGGATCAACACAGACAAAAGTACTTTGTTGGGTTTGATAATCAGGAAAGAAATAAAGATACTTTGCTGCTTTTTTTTTTTTTAAACTTATTTCAGCAAGTATATGTGTAAATGTACACACACACATAACTAACTATGTTAACATTGTATCTATAGATGGAGAGTAGTACATAAAAATTATTCTTTTCTTGTTTATGAGCTATACAATTTATACATACATATGCATGCATGAATGAGACAAGATCTAGCAAGATTTGTCAAACCAAAACTAAAAAAACCCCTTAAATTGTAACCATTTGCATATTTTTATAAATTTTTATAAATACTAAAATCCCTAATTACTTTTTTATTGTCAATGCTACATTCATCTATTAATGATCAGCAAACGAAACAGCTGGCAGTATTTCACAAGAAATATATCAATGTGTTTTTCTTGGTAACCTATTTTTAATCATCCTTGTATTTTAAGCAAGAGACAGTGTGGGAAATAAAAGAAATTGAGTGAAAATTTGAAGGTAACTTAGAAACAAGCAAGGGCTATTCTATTTTCTGCTTTTATGTACTTTTACAATCTTCTAAATTTCTTATTATTGCTTTTATGTTTAACTTTTTCTTTTATGTTTTCCTTTCTCCACTCCATGGCTTAATAAAGCTACTTTTTTTACTTGATTTTTTTATATGTAAAAAAGGAATCATCTTAACTGAAATAGATCTTCTTCCTTCTTACATTAATTTACAGCCATATGGTAAAAAATTGAAATGATTCCTCAATGTTATAAAGAAACAATAGCTTTGACAGTTAAAGACATTAATGACATCTCAGGTAACATCTATAATGACACCTTGTGACACTGCCATAATTATTTCGGTCATCATTAAATCCTATCAGCAGCCTTTATATAATCTTTTTACTTCTCATTTATTTCTCATACATAGATTCTTATATAGCAAATGGTAAACGTATTGGGACATTAAATTTTGAAAAAAGCTTGTATTCTTCTTCAAAGCAATTAACTCCTACACATTTTTATCTGATATTGTGATATCTCAGATTTCTTTAAATTCCACATTATACTTGAAATTTAAAATATAGACTTGAGTCTCCTCTGTAATAAAACATTGCACATTTAGCTAGGACATGAATGTGCTACAACTGGAAATTTGTTACTAATCTAGTACCAGTTATTAGCCTGATATTCTACTGCAGAGAAATTGTATAGACAGTAAAAAAGTAGTATTAGAACCAGTAATTCAAGCCTAATGAAGCAACATTAGCACTTTTATGTTGTACTTTCTAATTAGAAAGTCTGTTAATGAAATTGGGGCATTTACTTAATTGCTGTGAACAATTATTTTCAAATTAAGCCTAGCAATTAAATAGCATGATTAAACTCATGCTACAGGCTTTTTAGTAGAGATATGGTAAGTACCTCGCCTGTTGTATTATGCACGGTAGTCAAAACTGCGAAAATCTTCTGATTAGCCAATGTAAATTAAGTGCAATGCCATTTCACCAAGAACATGAATGAATATGCAAAAAGGGGAAAAAACCACCTCTGTTATGGAGTCCAAATAACAGCCAGAAAACCTCTTGTAAAAACTAACTGTATTGGTGGTATTTTCTCCTGATTTCTTTTGTACAAGGGAAGGTCAAGGAGATGAATGCAAATTTATCACATTAACTTGCATTCCATGTAGCAGGGGTGATCAAATAAAATTCATTTTCCCATTAAGGCCACAGTTAATGCTGAAACCCTTTAAACCATTTGATCTCTCCTAGCACCACACATAGTAATTTTTCTGGTCAACAAACTGAGATAATTGAGTAATCTGAATTAGTTACATAAACAATACTAAGATTGTAAGGTGATATATATGACTTCATAGGACATACATGTCACATGTTTCTTTTTATAAAACACAGGACCCCATTCATCAATGCAGGATACTGGATGTAGAGTTGTGTCTCACATGAGATACACATCCTGTTGTATACTACTGCTTTGATTTTAATGATAAAAATACATTGAAACTTGGAAACAGGTATTTTCAATGTTCAGCAAACTAGCTAAGAACTTATTAAGAATATATGATGTTTGCACTATTAGAATCCCAAGGAGAAAGAAATACTAACAGCAAGACAAAAACTGAGATAGTGCTCCCTTTCATCAAGTAATATTTAGGTGTAATTCATTTCCTAATAATAGCACACTAAATTAAAAAAAAAAAAAGTAAAAAAAAAAGATGCACAATTTAAATAACAAATATTCTACCCTTTTCATGAAAACTTTGGAAAGTGATTAAAAATAACTGACTTCACAGCATTAGTTTTCAGATATAAACAGATCCTAAAAGAATCCTAAATTTCACTTCATTGCAATCATTCAGCATCTGTTAGCTACTATTCTTAAGTACTCAAGAAAAAATATAAGAAATTGAACATGATCTAAATATCAAGCATATTCTGAAATAGTTTGATCAAGGACTTAAAAAGTGAAGACTACAAATTACCTAAGGTGAAAGGAGGTTCTAAAACATTTCAAAAAATTAAATGTAGAAGTGGAAATGGAAAATTTCTGGTTATTGGCAAAAGTTGCTTCTGTTCCTTTTTTTAGAAAAAATAAGACTCACACTGGACCTGGAGCACTATAGTGCTGTATTATTCATAGATTAGAAGCAGTCATGCAACTTACTCATTACAAAAGTAAACACATTTTTCAGATTTGAAATGAACATAGAAAAGGAGGAACCTATGATTAAGTGCTATGAAAAAGTTGAAGAAGTTAATTATTGTTGGAAGATAAAAAGTTACACACATCTTAATGCTCCAAATTGCCTGCAACCAAGGAAAACACATAAAAATCAGGATCTCTACAAACACTTTTGTCATGTGAATTTATTTTATACATCCTATACATTTGTATATTCTATACATTTCTTCCCCTTTAGAGTGACCATAGTTTTCTTCCCTCAGCCAGCAGCCAGAGCCCCAATGTCACCACAGGATTCTCCAAGCCCAGCCTGGGCTGGAGATTGACTTGCTGCAGGAAGACATGCTCAGACCCTGAAGACAAAAGCCAGGGTCTTTCAGGGAATGCTTTCCCCACCACAGCACCCAGCTTCTGCTGAGCAGTGCTTTGGTCACACAACCACCATGGTTACTGTCACTAGACATGTTGGAACACCCCAGACACTTAAATGTACAGGGTAAACTGCAGTTCCTCTGCTCTAAGTATGCACAAGGGAGACATTACAACCAGATATTCTCAAGAGTTTTTCTGCAAAATACAAAAAATCAAAGGACTTCAGCAAAAGACCTAATAAAACATTTAATAAAACATTTATCACAGCATTAACCTAGCCCATTCAACTTAGCAACTTAAGTTTTTTTTGCTCCCATTTGATGTTACATTCCATAAAAAGAGTGTTAGAGGAAGAAGAGTAAAGAGAGAAAGATAAAAAAACAGGAAAGATTTAGAAAGACAGACATATAGCTACCAGCTCCTGGGTTCCAGTGATGTAACAGAAAGAAATCTCCAAGATGAAGGAAGTGTTAAAGAACAACGTGATTGTCTCTTGGTGACCCTTCTTAAACCCTTGGCCCTTCATGGGCCTTCCTCCCAGGTGGGACTTCCAGTCTCTCAGACACTCAGGGGCTGGGTTAGAAATACTGAGTATGATGTCGAATTTATTTTTGCCTTTTTGTTTTTATATATTCTCTATATTCCTTACATATATATTTGTAGCTCTGTACCTTATTCTTGCATTCACAGCTAGCATTTTACCTACTCTATGAGACAGAAAGACACAATAAACTCCTCAGCAGTTCCAAGCCCTGAGGGTCCAAGGTAAGGTTCTCTGGGAGCCAAGGTTGAAACCAGCTCTCTGAGACATATTTTCATAAACAAAGTTTAGTTCCTTATGTAAGGAGGAAGTACATGGGGAATCCAGAAAAGGACAGAACCAGGGATGAATTACCGTATCATTTACGTCTCTAACTGGGAATTCTTGTCAGTTATGCTAATTTTCTAAACATATAAAAGTTGTATCCATTTTATGTCACGTGTGCATCTTTGGCGCTTTCCATCCAGCAAGCTGTGCGCCATAAAGATCCTTATAAAGGTAATAACTCCTTTTCATCACCTAGATACGTCTGGCTCATGATTTTGGGATCAGTGAAAAGGCATCAAGGGGCTGCCTCCAGTGTGCCATGGCTGACAGACACTGCAGGGCTGCGAGGCCTGGGGGACAGGGCACTTTCTCACCAAAAGCCTGACCCGCCCCCTACCACACATGGGCATTCCAAAGTGTCTTGAAACATCAGTCCATCCATTCTCTGACACCTGTTATGTGGGACTGTAGTATCTCAACAAAGCCATCGTGCTCTCTTGTCAGCCTTAACCCCTTGCATGCCTCCTCTTGCACAGCATAACCATCATTGTCCTCTGAGACTCCAGCACACCTGCATTCACCATAGAAAGAGTCATTCTTGTCAAAAGGCAGACAAAGAAGAACAAATACTCCAAATGGGTATAGTTAGTATATGGTAAAGCATTAGATAAATGTACCATAAATTTCCACAAACACGCTACTTTAATATATTTACATAGAACATACCATGATGGAAAACACGCTAGTACAATTACTGATGTCACAAATAAAAAGAAAATAAAAAAGCAGATATTACTATCTCTTCAGTATGGAACTAATTAGACTACAGATTCAAAATAAAAGCAAGTTATGAATACCTTACAAATGAGTTAAGATATATACGTATATATATTTTAAAGCCTAATTATATAAGCACTGCATCGAGACATGACAATGACAATACACGAAAATTACAATATACTTTATACTCTGCTCTACTATATAATAACACCGTACAGTATTTACAATTACATAACAAAACAGACTTTTTATGGTATCTTCAACCTGAGTTTTATTACCCTGTAGCCCGGTAATACAGAGTATTGTCATTGATTTTAACAAGCCACAGAGTTTTACTGACTTTGGAAGTCTCAGGACTTGTCAGACTACCTCTGTCTGAAATTTTCACCTGCCTGCACCTTTGTTTTCTTGGCTTAGTTGCAATAATGCTAATTGACATGGGGTAGCTATGGCTAGTTTGTTTTGTTGGTGCTTTCATGGTGTGATCAGAGTTCTAGAGATGACAGTAGCAGGCAATTATGCTACAATGTGATATTTATGACTCAAATATAATGTTGCAGTATAGAGAAAAATAAGCCTGGTGTGAGAGCAGAGAGCTCATACCAGACGGTGTCCTCATCAAGAGATCCAGGACGAAGCACAGGGGAACGCAGGCATGGGATGGGAAGAGCTGGGACACAGGCTAAAGGCGAGACTTCTTTGCCATAAGCAGCTTTCCACTGGCCAGTTAAAGACAGGCAGTCTGGGGCCAGACAAAATTGGTTTGGTTTTAGAAGGAAAAAAGGGAACTCACATCTAACAGCATCTAACATCCACAAAAGGCATCATATCTATTGAGATGTAGCATGGAGCTGCAAAATAGCAAAAAAAGGGAAGTTTACAAAAAATGTTAAAAAAACACATAAGAGTGAGCAGACACAGATGAACCTAAGGCATGTAAGAAAGAAGGAGTAAGGAAGAGGTAGAAAAAAGTATCAGCATTTTACTGTAGGAGAGGTGTTCTTCCCTCTGATCCTCCCCCTGGCCCTCCTCTGGACTCACTCCAAAAGGTCCATGTGTTTCTTGTGCTGAGGACCCTAAAGCTGGATGCTTTACTCCAGGTGAGGTCTCATGCAAGCTGGCTAGAGAGGGAGAATCACCTCCTTTGACCTCTTGACATATCAACCTCCTGACATAAACACCATCTCAGACTTCGAATAGCACTTAGCAATGCAATCTTTCTGCATCTTCCAGGGACTGGTAATCTGTTCTTAAGGAAGGTCAGTTTTTGTTTTTGTTTGAGGGTTTGAGGTGTTTGGGGTTTTGTTGGTTTTGCTTGTTTGTTATTTTTGTTCGTTTGTTTTTAAATAAGACTTCAAATTGTTTATGGTTCTGAAGAAACCTGTGAAGAAATGCCTCAGCAAATGGGGAGTAAGGAATAAAGTTGGTATAATCTGCTCCATTTATTTCACTGATTCATATACTCTGATGCTTCCTAAGAAATACAGAAATATGTATTTACTAAGAGTACAAAGGGAGAGGAAGCAGAATTTATTTGCATCAATGATTTTCCTATTGAAGTTCTAAGTATTTATCTACCCCAAAGGCATTCCTACTGCAGGCAGAACCACATCTGAGGACCTGAAAACATGCTCTGTTGTTACAATGAGGAATTAATCTAAAATAAAAAAATTAAAAAAAAAGCATTTCAGGGAAAGTTACAAATATAGTATTTTGAACCTTAAAAGAACTTAACAAGGCAGACACATTTTTGAGGTACTTATGCTGTGAGCTAGGTCTGAATCACTAAATTTGCTTTTCTAGTCTGAATTTTATATTTACTGTATCTACCATTCCTTTTCTTTTCCTATTGCTTGAAATGAAGAGCTAAGCTGAGGAGAATATGAGTCATGGTTAACAGTGAATTGTCCTTACACAGAGCCCAGAAGTTTCTAGATTTGGCAGCTATGTTTTTATCATAACAGCCCATCTACTACAAAGAAGAAAGTCCTTGTAAGCCATTTTTCATAGATGTCTTTATTTATTAAAACTTCCCCACTATTTGTCTATGTGGAAAAAAAAATCAGAGCTTGAAATGATAAAAGTATTCAAAGGTTTGTTACACATCAAACACAGTGAGAAGAGAGATCTGAGAATTAGAAAAAAATCATGCTAATTACACTCAGGAGCAAAAGACTTTAAAAGCACAATATCCAAGAGTAATAAATGAAACAAAAACTGAATTATGCTTTCCAAAAGTTTTTATGCATATGCCAGCCAAGTACAGTATCATGACCTTAATATAGGAAAAGTACTAAATGAATAAAAACTATTCTGACAAAAGAAGAACAATTTTACTGACAAGCACTAAATCAATTGCCTTAGCTGATTTCTCACTCCTTCAAATGAGCACAGTCTTTTAGTTCTGCAATGAGCTAATAATTCCAATTTAACAAAGAAAAAATCAATTTATCTCTGTCTGGTATTTCAACTTTCCTTTAGTGTGTGTGCATATATGTGAGTTAGAGCTTTTTAATTCTTCATATAATGATCCTTATGTTCTGGAATCACAAAGTATACAAAAAATCGACTGAATTTCTATCAGAATATTTTTTTTCTTCAATACATATTCTATAATATATACTTCTAAACCTGGTATTATGATTTTTAAAAAAAATAATAATGTTGACTTTTGAGTTAAATTCAACTCATTTTTTTGGGTTTTTTTTTTTTTTTTCCTGTAATTATTTCAGTAAGAATGAAAGAACTTTCAAGAGAAAAAAACATGTTTGACAACATGGTTTATCCTAGATAAAAATATTTGACCAGAGCAGCACAGATTACACTTCAGGAACCTTCCTTTCCTTAATATGATTAGAATTTTGGTGTTTTAAAAGTTGCATATAGAAACCAAACAGCACAGAAGAATCCTTACTCTGAAACTGTTACAATTAAAGCTTAATCTAAAACTCTGTATCTTTGGAGATACAGATGCTACTTGGAAATCCTTTACTGGAAAACTTGGATGTAATCAATAGATGCATCACTTCTGACCTCTGATATAGTTCTTTAAAGTTCTTTAAAGTATTTGTGACAGCATGCTAAACTTTGTAATATGAAAAACAAGTGGTGGACTAAATAAAATTAATAATGGATTATATATATTTACATACATTAAAAAGAATATTTTTTAATAATGGAAATCTTAATACTATACAAATACACTATTTCCTCAATTCTGTCTGCGTGATTAGTGAAAAAAAAAATAGACAAACAAATTTATTTTTGTATTATTTGGGGTTATCAATTTTTTGTCTAAATCATTGTCTCGTAGATTTTGTAGCATTTTATGTTTATGTAAAGTACCAGGTACCTTGACAAATTAGAGCATTGTTCTCACTAGTGTCATTCTTTATGTCAAGAGCTACATTACACAGTAAATATGACTATCCTTATATTTACACCAGTGTCAATAACATAGATATTAAATATCTGCACTGTTATCACAGATGAGAAGAAGTTACGTGACAGATAACAGACAGCAAAAAAAATTTAAAGCAATGAATGCCTCCAAAAAGAAAGTCTTATTAGGGGTTAATTTTTTAGGGGTTAATTATGAAAGTGTTATGACTTGCAACAATCAATATTTTCATTAGACAGAGATGATCTGTAGACAATGACAATATAACATGGAGATCTTTATCAGTCCTCTTTGAGGAGTCCCTATGGACAGTTACTAATTCAACAGAAATGTTGTTTGTGTTTGCACAGCACCTTCAGAACCATTTATTAAACTAGAAGAATTAACAAAAATTTAATTTAAGAAACCTTTCACAAAGGGAAATCATAAGAATAAAAAAAAAAATTATGAATATTTAAACAAATTCCAAATTAGTGACTATTATGGAATAATCTAGAGTTAAATGACTCAAAATATGCAGTGAGCAAGTTAAACTTACAACAAAGATGGAAAGGAATTTTACTCTTCCAGTATGCACATTTATAATGTACTTGATGGAAACAACAAATTATGTACCTCGGTAAAGTATTGGCCATTACTTAATCCTTTAAATAAGAGGGAATGGCTCTAGAAAAACTGAGGTAAAAATGTTTTCTTGAAAAGTCTCTTTTAAGAGGATGAGAGTAATGCTCTATGAGCAACGATCAAGAGGTTTATTCCAAACTGAAGGAATTTAAGTGTATCTTAAGTGCATCTATGATGGCCTTAGAGTATTCCACAAGACCCTTAACTGTTATTTTTTTATTATTTAACTTGTTTTGTTTTTTTTAATTGGGGAAAAAGCTCACATGAAAATGTTTTAATTAAAATACAAGAGAAGTTAATCAAAGACAATGAAGTATTTGGTTTTTTCTTTCCACAGGCACCAGTGCATTCTATATGGGGAACTCTGCTGTAAGGTTTAGAGATCTATAAGTCACTGATATGTATGGCATTTTACAAATTGGATGTTTTTTTCCTGTGATCTAACTAAGACTCCTTCTGTGCTGTAAAGTAATCTGTCTCACAAAAGCTGTAGGCAAAAATCAACAATTCTAAAAAGGAGAAGTTAGAGCATGAGAGTCCAAATGGCTGGGAGAGATGTGTATCTTGAAGGAGAGAGAAATTACTTCAATAGAAATACATTATAAGCTCTGTAACATGCAAAGGAAATGGTGGAGTAAAATAAATTTAAGAGATAAATACTTCATTAAAAAAACCTTAAACCAAGCCTTAAAAAGAAGTAAAACTGGCATATAGAAAATGTAATATGGAGTGAATTCCAGCAGTATTGTAGTTGTATGGTTTAAGGTTACAGTGTTAAACATGTGGAGTTGACTTCTGTATACAACTCTTCCTGCTCTGCATCATTATTTGAGTGAGGCTGTCTCATCAACATGAGATCCTTCATTATTCTTTCAACAATAATTCTGCAAAATTTTAGTCAGTATCTACCTCAGATTACTATTTTAGCCCCAACTTCATCTTGATTTCTAGAAAATCATTAAATCAGACATTGACACACTTTCATTTTCATTATCTCAACTCATCCCAGAGGATTATCTATGAATATCATTCTGAATATCATTCTGAACCAAAAAATCAAGCCTATAGAAAGACTGTTAGGAAGTTCACTGTGGAGCTTGGCATCTGTCTTATCCAGCTATTTCTTTCTGTATTCAGACGATGTACCACAGAGGATTGCTGCTGCTAAATGAGGTCCTGGATGGCAGAACATCTTACTAGCATCTCAAACTCTGTCAAGAGTTCTTACTGCCTGCTCAATTTTTCTGTGCCATTTAAGGACTGACGCGTTCTGAAGACAATTGTTATTTCATCCACTTAACTTTTTTTCCCGAAACATATATATACATATATAGGGAAATTTGTTCTTACTTACTTTATATTATCAATAAATGTACTGTAAATCCTAAATAAAAAAAAAAAAAAAACCAAAAAAACAAGATAAGAGAACATAGGAATTTTCATCATACCAGGCATTCCTTATTGCAGTCTTTCTGATTTCTGGCCATTCTGTTTTTCACCGATGAATGGTATTCTACAATTTGTGAAATTTTGCACAAATTTTAGATCTTATCATAGGTCTGTTACTAATCTCTGTTTAAATCCATGCTCAATGGTCTGCATTCTCATCCCTCCCTTGAACACCAACCTACTCTTCTCCCTAGATATTCCTTAGAGCAAGGCATGCTTGGATCCCTTCTCAACTCTGAATATTTACCTTGAGAGTCGTTGACATTGTCCCTATCATACAAGTTATTTCTCTCTAAGATCTTCCCTCCCAGTTCTCGGACCTAATTATGTAATAACTAAAATAAACTGCTCGGTCCCACAAACCTCTCAGTCCATTGCTATTTCTGTCCAATCTTTTTTTTTCCAATTTATCCACAGTCCTTAGCTGTACAAGACTTCATTTGGAGAAGGAAGGCTTTCTAGACCTTAAATAGGATTCAAAATAAAGGGGAGAGGGAGAGAGGTAAGACCATCTATAATATTCCACTTGAACTGATCAGCAAGAGGGAGGAGAGAGTTGCTAAAAACACAGTATGAGTAACTAATGGAAGGATAAGAGAATGGTGGCTGTCCAAGTCTCCACTAGTGTGACAGCTGGTCAGTGTACATAAAAAGATGCCTCTTAAGACTCTTTCAGGCAGTAGATTTCACCCTCTGTCATGTCCTCATCTGCATGTGCCACGGTGTAGAGCGTCATTCACAGAAAGGCTGTTAAAATCTCAGTTCAACAAAAGAATATCCTGGTAGCTGCAAAGATAACATTCAAAATGCTCAATTTCACAGAAAAAGAAGTGTTTTCAGATGCCATTCACAGTTTATACATGGTGCGAGATGCATTGCATCTTAAAGGTTTTTGGAATTCTATGCTAATCAAAAATAGTACAGCTTCCCTGTGAGAAGATTTGTACAGTTCCCTTGGAATCACAGTAGGACAGAGCATTTGTTTAATTCCACTGTGAAATCTCTGCAGTTCCCAGAATTCCTAACAGTGGCTGCTCCTTGGCTGCATCACAGCAATAGTACTAAACATGAAAAATCCCCATCCATGAGAGTCACTGTGCTGAGATTTTTAATGGAAAAATTTACATCCTGTCATTACACTTCCTTACCTCACACAGTCTCGTGCTGATGGATAGTCCATACTTGCTCATTTTACAAGTAAGGAACTGGGGAGTGGGAATGACATTTAACCTTGAAATCATGTTGCACTTTAGAAATGCCTGTGAGCCTTGGGGAAAAACAAAAAGAAGGTAAAACATTTCAATCTTTTTGTTTGCCTGATGAAATCTCTGGTAAGATTTGAACTTCTTCATACTGTTTTCAACACTCAAAATCATATGAAGAAAAAGTCCATTTGACCACAGGCATGCATAATACTTATTATGCTGCTCTAAGGCACAAAAGTAATGGATAATTATAATTGATGAGGTTTTCAAGCACTTTCTGCTTGTGATCTTCAACATAAACTTAGATACAAATGTTTCATCTTTTTATAACTCACATTTTTACCGTTTGCCTAAAAGAAATCAAAATAAAATAACTAAGATATATTTTACCAAGGCATTATACATAAACCTACAAGCTAAACTCCAGACCTTGAAATAATTCTGACAGATTCTTGCACTTGTAAATATCTCTGTAACATCAGTAGGATTCTCCAGGGGCCACTTCCATGAAGTGTATTCAAGTATATCTCTATCTTTTCCATGTTTGGGAAAACATTCGGTAGATTGCCTAAACTACAAAGAGCTGAAAAAAGTTCTCCGTCCTTTTTGTCCACATGTTTATTGGGAGGAATTTAAGGAGTTAGATAATACTTAAAGAATACGTGAATATTGCTCTTTTTTTTGTTTTCAGAATCCTTTTGGCTTTGGCAATTACACATTATTTATTATAAAGATCTTTCTCTAGTTTGCCTACATAAAGACTGAGCAGGGTATCAGATCAAATATGTTATTTTAAACTAATATTATGATCTTAAATTTTGATCAACTATATTTGATTTACCATAATAGCCATCTCTGTTCCCACTGTTCCTTCTGTAAATAGCATTATTATAGCATAGATGAAGAACATTAATTTTAGATTTACCTAAAAATACTTTTTTTTTTAATATATGTAAGGAAATTGCTGGGAAAAAATCACATAGAAAAAGAGACCACATGGAATGATTTTAAAGGAATGTAGTTCCCTGGTAGGTGCAGCCCAGGAATCAGACCAGCCGTTGTTCTGCCGACTCATGCTCAGCTTGCTGCCCACCAGGACCCAGATCCGTTTCAGCAAGGCTCCGCACCAGCCACACACACGCTGACCTGCCGTGGGCTTTTGGATTATTTCATCCCAGGTGCAGGAATTAACACTTTTCTTTTATTAAAACTCCATACTGCTCTCGCTAGCTCACCTTCCATCCTGCCAGGCCTCCCTGTGAGGTGGCTTGTCCTTCTGACAAGTTCACCTCACCACCATCAGGAAACCTGATGAGGTGAGCACCTGGTGAGGGTGCTCTCAGTCCCATCACTCAAGTGATTTATGAACATGTGGCATAGAACCGGGCCCAGTATCAATCCCTCAGGGATCTCACTTGTGACAGGTTGGCAACCTAAGCAAAAGCCATCGATTACCACCTTCTGGGGGTGAACTGTTAGCCAATTTCCTACACTTTTCACATACAACCCATTCAATCTGTATCTTTCCAGTTTGTTGAGGAGAGGCCATGGGAAAGAGTGCTGAACACCATACTGATGTCCCGGTAAAGAGATTAAGTAAGGAGATACTTTTATGTCTCTCAGATGTCAGTAAAGGCAATTCTAAGTGTAATTTTATTGCTTATGTTCCCAACTAAAATGTCAGAAAACTAAGAAGGCCACAAATGAAAACAAAAAGCTAGAAGGCTTTTGTAGGTTGGCAAGAAATATTTTCTAAAGGGAAATGTAACATAGGAAAACTCAGTATATGTGGCTTATTACAAAATGAAAATAGATAGAAATTGAGAAGTAATTAGTTTGCAGTGTACAACTGCCTTCACAAAGACATGCTGGACACTGAAAGTATTTGGAATCTAGAAGCTAAAGCCAACGGAAAAGAAACAATCAAAAGAAATTAAAATCAGAAATAAGGATAAATGTATACTTTTCTATTTGTTGGTCAAGTTTGAAATTCAGCTCGTCAGGAATTGATTATCCTTTTCCTATTGATGTCCCTAAATGGACTTCATGGTTTTCTAATTTAGCTCTTTGGTAAATTCAGCTCTATGTAAATTATTTTCTACATTTAACGAACACTTGTGTAATATATCAGTAAGGAAAAATACTTTTTCAACCAACTCAGTGGTATTATTCCAATTTAGCTTCAGAATATAGAGGGAGCAGGTCAGAGCTGCACTGAACAATTTTTTTCTCTTATGATTTGGTATGTAATAGTAACCCCGTGTTTGTGTTCAAAGGAGCTGTACTGCCACAGGAGGTCCTATTCAAACTGAGCCTCAAAGAGACACTCAAACAATAATTACCTGATCCTAGAAAGGCATTTTTTAAGTATCTGGAGGGCTGAGGTTGCCAAAACCTTGTGGATACTGTATTTGCAGAAGGCTTTTAGACTGTATGAGAGGTAAAAAGTAGTGTCAGCTTTGAAACCTATGACTGAGCAGAATGCAATTCATGGATATAAGATCAGGTAGGTTTTATTGTTCAGTCATTGCAACACTTTTTTTTTCATTCCTTTTCTGTGGTACCATCATGGCCTCCCCATCCTTTCATATTGCTTCTCCTCTTCTAATACTAAGGTCTGAGCCTTTTTCCTATACTTAAAGGTATTCTACCTCTCCCTAATCTAGCACCCTATCTGACTTATGTTACACCAGATGTTGAGCAGTTTTTAGAGTAAAACTCTCTGAAAACCTGGACTTGATATTCTCAGAAATTTAAAGCAAGAGAACAAAACCCTAGACTTTGTCACTGCAGATGACATGCTGGTTTGGTTTGTTACTGCATTAATTTTTTTTATTGGAAAGACCAGAGGGAAGTGAAGAACATCAACATGCTGAATATCATTTCACAGCATGAACAGGTGTTACCAGGAGTTGATGGTATATAATTGAGGGAACAGGAATATTACTTAGTCTAAGCCTGTGGAGTGTCTGTACTTCTGCAAACACTCTTTTGTGAACTACGTACAAAATAAGCAATTTGAATGAAAACCAATCAAACAAAACAATGAAAAAAAAAAAGCCCCAAGAAATCATATTTTTGCAAAAATAAAGATGCACAGTGCTGTTGAGACAATGTTTTTCCTTACTCTGAGCTGCAGTGAAAGACCAAAACGACCAATTCAGAAGCCAAAGGGGAAGCAGGCCCTGTTGTGTAACATGGTGCAGTGCTTGCTTGCAATGAATTGTTTATACTGGAACGTGATCTGTTTTTAAAACACCTTTTCATAGAATCCTAGAGTCCTTTACATAGAACAAGATCTTTAAGATCATCAAGTCCAACCATGAACCTAACACTGCCAAGCCCACAACTACACTATGGCCCTAAGAACCAGATCTATGGGTTTTTTAAATACTTCCAGGGACCGTGACTGGGCAGCCTGTTGCAATGTTTAACAATCCTGTCCATGAAGAAATCATTCCTAATACCACTCTAAACCTCCCTCAACACATCATGAGACCATTTCCTCTCATTCTGTCACTAGTTACCAGGGAAAAGAGACCAACACCCACCTGGCTACTACTTCCTCTCGGGGAGCTCCAGACTCTCCTGAGACAGGCTAAACAACCCCACCTCCCCAAAACATCCCACACAGGACTTGTGCTCCAGACCCTTCACCAGCTCTGTCGTCCTTTTCTGGACATGCTCCAGCACCCCAATGTCTTTCTTGTAGTGAGGGGACTGAAACCCGACACAGGTTTGAGGTGCAGCCCCACCAGTCCTGAGTACAGGGGACAATCACTGCCCTTGTCCTGCTGGCCACGCTACTGCTAACACAGGCCAGGATGCCATTAGACTTCTTGGCCGCCTGGGCACACCCTGGCTGATATTCAGCCACTGTTGACCAACACACCCAGGTCCTTTTCCACTGGACAGCTTTTCAGACACCCTGCCCCCAGCCTGTAGCCTCGCACCGGGTTGTTGTGACCCATGTGCAGGAAGTGGCCCTTGGCCTTGTTGAACCTCACGCCCTTGGCTTTGGCCCATTGAACCAGCCTGTCCGTGTTCTTCTGCAGGGCCTTCCTGCCCTCCAGCAGGTCAACACGCACACTGAGCTTGGTGTCACCTGCAAAGTTACTGAGGGTGCACTTAACCCCCTCATCCAGATCATTGACAAAGCTATTAAACAGGACTAAACAGGACTAAACTGAGACTTGTGGAACCCTGCGTGTGACCGGCTGCCAACTGGATGCAACTTCATTCACCACCACTCTCTGGGATCAGCCATCCAGTCAGCTTTTTACCCAGCCAACAGTGCACCTGTCCAAGCCACAAGCGGACATTCTCCAGGACAATTATGAGGGAAATGATGTCAAAAGCTTTACTATAGTCAAGATAAAAAACATCCACAGACTTTCCCTCAACCATTTAGTGGGAGGTCTTGTCATTGGGGCAAATCAGGCCAGTCAAGCAACACTTACCTCTCATAAACCTGTGCTGGCTGGGCCTAATATCGTGGCTGTTCTGCACACGCCATGTGATTGCATGCAAGATGATCTGCTCCATGACCTTCCCTAGCACTGAAGTTAGACTGACAGACCTGCAGTTCCCCAGATCCTCCTTCCAACCTTTCTTGTAGACAGAAGTGACATTTTATAACTTCCAGGCAGTTAGGTATCCTCCCCAGTTAGCCAGGATTCTAGGAATGATGGAAAACTGCTCATTAAGCACTTATGTCAGCTTCCTCATGTTATGATCCCACTTCTGCTGCAGCATAGGCTCCTCTCTCCATGGGTCTGCAGGTACCCGACAGGAGCCTGGTCCAGCACAGACCTGCCATGGGTTCTCAGCCTCCTCTTGGCATCCACCTGCTCTGGCATGGATCTCCTCCATGGGCTGTGGGCAGATCTCTGTATCCCAGAGGTTCTCCATGAGCTGCAGGGGCACAGCTGCTTCACCACGGTCTGCACCACGAGCTGCAGGTGACTCTCCAGCGCCTGGAGCACCTCCTGCTCCTCCTGAGCTGACGTTGGTGTGTGCAGAGTTGTTCCTCTCAAATGTTCTCAATCTGTTCTTCTCTGGCCACAGCTACATCTGCACAATAACTTCTGTTTTCTTCATCTTAAATCTAAAAGGTGTTACCACCACCTCCATTTGGCCCAGCCATGACCAGCAGCATGTCTATCTTTGGAGCTGCTGGCAGACATGGAAGAAGCTTCCGAAAGCTTCTTATAGAAGCCACCTCTGTAGGCTCCTCCTCTATGAAAAACTGTCATGCAAAGACAATATACATGGAAACATTAATTCCAACAAAGTCTGAACAGATGATTTTCTAAATAATTCAGAATAGGGAAAAATATTTGTTTTTCTGTCTTTTCTGTCATTTCGTATGCTGTGAAATATGAATTACAAACACACTGGCATTAGATTTTTTCTCTACATTTAACACTGTCAACTTTATTTTGATTAAAAATCTCAGTATCTCTGACATTCCTAACAGCATTCCATCATTGTAATAGTTTGTAATGTATACAATATATAAAACAGAACTCTCCAATGCCTTTCATGTAAGAGTAAATAATGTGCTGAGGAAGCTTTCCTTCTAAGGGATAATGACCAGAACATTCTGCATACAAAGCCCTTTGTACACAGGACACATAGGAAGATGGTGTGGAAACAATTAATGCTGGCTTAGCAGAGTGTAACAAAAGACAGATGTCAAACAATATGACAATGCAGAATAATGGGAACAGGGGAAAGTGAAAAACCAGAGCATGAAGTCTTTGATGAGATACAGAACAGGAATTATCTTCCCTTTCAGTACATAAATAGAAGGGTAGTAATTTGGGAGAGTGAGAGGCATGTTTACAGTCAAGAGCACACTGAAAATCTAGGTCTGGATGTGAATCTATCAAATTTATTCAAGCTTGTTTTATGGTATTTCAGCATTTCCAACTCAAGCTGGAAAACAGGAAGGAAATAAATACTGTCAGAGCCTGAAAAGAACTTAACATAAAGTTGGATTCTAAACATGAACACAATTTTAAAGACCTATCCTTCCATTCTTTGCGAACTGATTAATCAAAAAATCTAATGAAATGAAAACAAAATAGGTCTCTATAAATGTTGCTTAAAGACTATGTTTTTTTCCAGTTTGTTGTCTGTTGTCCTGAATACTGCAAGTGGCACCAGAAAAACCTGGTGAAAAGAATAATGCACTTCAATATCTTGCACAACAGGGCCACCGCAGATAGAAATAACAATTTTCCCTCTAAGTAATGCCATGCAGATACCTTTGAGCCCAAAAAGAATCAGTTCTATATAAATTCAATTTGATGAGAATTCAGTACAAAGAAGATTCAATATGAATGTTAGATATATTGCATTGAATTCCTGCTAGGAGACAGAAAAAACCCACCTCTCTATTTACTTCTTTTAACACTGGTTAAAACCAAGACTTTGGATGGATTTACAGAATCTATTTCTGCACTGATCCTGAAAGAATAAAAAGCAATTACCAGAAAATGGTAAAGAATGAGAGACAAATGCACTTCAAACATTTTTCATTCAGGAAACGACAGGACCAGACAAGCTGGTTATGTTCCTGTTTCAATATGTGTTTTCAGTCTAAATTATTTTTGTTCTCTCTCCCTGTAATTAAATATAATGTAAGTGGGGTGCTAGATACACCTTATCTCTGGAATAGAGTAATTCCCCTATTAATGGAAAGGTAAGTGGGAATAAAGGGGAACAAAGCCAACGCTTAGCTGTGAATTGAGGCCTAAAAAAGTACAGAAGTGAGACATTAATTTAATTTGTGTTTTTCATTCTCTATCCCTAAGTTTTCCACTTAACATTTCTGTTTCGGATTTTATCTTAGGAAAAACGGTATACACAGTAGTTGCTTTCATTAGCATGAAACAGAGATATTGTGAACTAGAAAATTATCAAGAAATACTATTTCTGACCTAAGCTTTAATCTTCAAACTAAACATGATAATGAAATAGATTCTTAGGGTTTTCCAGATTTGAGCTTTTATATGAAGTTCTATTTTATGTAACCACATACTTCACTGATCTTCTTAATGCAAAGCCTGATCCCTGTTCTATTTTGTGACACCTTGGTATTAGGAGTATTAGTGAGTATTGTATTAGGAGAGTAGTGAGTATTTCAGACCACAGATCCTTACTCTATAGAGTATTCTCTCTTTCTTATCAGCATTGGCTAATTACATGGAACTTGCATGGTAGAGAGTGAGACTCAGTGAGTTACCGTTC
This sequence comes from Polioptila caerulea, assembly GCA_013397295.1. NCBI lineage: Eukaryota > Metazoa > Chordata > Aves > Passeriformes > Certhiidae > Polioptila > Polioptila caerulea. The sequence goes on from VYXF01005659.1 coordinate 70,978, forward strand.
TGTTTGTAATAGTCACATTTTGGTAAAAAGCTCTAAAAATAAAATANAGAAGTCAAACTACACAGCATTTAGAAACTCAGATTAGAGAATAAAGAAACTCAACCTAAATTATAAACCAGATTTCCAGATGAAGAAAAAAAAATGAGTCTGCATGGAAGATAAGTGTATTTTTTCTATTTCACTGAAGAAGCAATGAGAAATGAGTAAAACAAATGGTAGAAATGAAAACACATTTACACCTGGTAAAGGTGTATAATGAGTAATATAACTCTCAAGATAATGAGATGTAATTTTTAATATGAAATCAAGAACCAAAATAAAAATAAACTAGATTAAAGGTGACCTTCATAAAAATATTCTGGAATGGTTCAGCTTTCCTAATTAGAGACAGACTCATCATCTAACAGTAGCAATGTTTCTGAGAAAGTAATCAAACAGAACAGCAATAAGGAAACTTCTTCCAAAAAAAAACAATGGAAACTGAATCATCATCATCATTAAGAAAAAAAAAAAACAAGCAGTAAAGTTACTTTTAATTGAAAGACATATCAGTAAAGACATTGCAACATAAAGCTCGATGCATTCTTGACAGATGCCATGAAAATCTGGGTAACTTAACTTCTCAGGCCTGTATAACCTCTATCCTACTCAGCTTCACCAGTCACAAGTTTAATGATAGTCCAATGATATCTGCACTGCACTACTGCATAAGCATAAGTTTTTGTAGCTACTGCCATAAAGTATAGTAAACAGGATGGAAGGCTCATTCAAGAAGATAGAAATAAAAACATAAAGGAAGAATGTCCAACAACTGAACCAGACAGAAAATTAAAAGAAAAAAAGAGAGCTACATGTATAGTAAGTACATAACCTGGAACAGAGGAAAGCATCAACATTAAGACTCAGACACAGCCATCTCCAATATGCACCCTGTGCAATAAAGAAGCTGCCAACCATCCAGCTGCCATATTTACAATCACACTATTGAATCAATGACCCATTTCAGCTGCATTGTAAAACTAGCAGCAATGTGATTCCAATAATATGAAGCTCTAATAGCCTGGAAGATTGTGACTAAAGCTTAGGAGACATACAATGAAACCTTTCTTTGGTGGGTGGATACATTCAGGCTGTCAGTAAAAAACTCAGAACAAGACATCTCTCTGCATTGAGTTCATAATGGCTGCACTGAGTTTGTATCAGCTGGCACACCAAGGTGTTCGAAGAGGGAGGACATCACTGTAGTTTCTGTTCAGCTTTATAATAGAACGTGGGGAGAATATATCCTCTCAGTAAATTCACAGGCAGAGCAGCTGCATTGTGTACATCTACAAAAGCTTGCAGACAAACCAGTGAAGAAAAGTTAGTAAGCCAGTGAAGAAGCAGATTTCATCCCTTAAGACTAACACAACACTCATCAGTGGACTTGTAATAGCAAGACAACCTTTAAGTAACCAGAGAATGTACATTAAGACATACTTCCTGATTTATGCGTGGCAACACCATTCACATTACTTGAGACATTAAACAAGCCCTGGGATTTTACGCATGCTGTGTCAATTTTCTTCATGCCGTCTTCATAGGTATCACAGAACATGAATCCACTGTAAAGTTTCTCTAAGAAAACACGAGAACCTGAGACAGTCACGATTATAGATAATGATCTTATCCTGCAAAAGAAAGAAAGATAAAGAAAAGGCAACCCATGACTATGGACAACCACAGGATATCCACACCTCAACCAGACTTCACTCTTCAGTGGCAGGATTTAAATACCATCCTAGAAGAAGACAGGCTGAAGCTGATTTAAGAACATAAAAGCATAATCAAACCAAATGGATATCTAGATTTTTTTTTTCCCTCCTCTTGCTTAAATCTGTAAATATAATGTTTATAAAAGGTGTGTGATGCTGAAGGAGGAAGGAAAAATCCAGGAAAGGGGAAATTTCAGTTCAGAACTTCCAGCACTTGCGGTTGGTTGCAACTGAATAGGCTGAAGCTCTGCCTAAAATTCAGGCTGGATGTCTTGAGAAGCAATAATGAAATATGTATATGCTTAGTAATTGTTATTACTTAGTTATTATTACTACTACCCTGCCACAGTTTATGGGGAAAAGAGGAATTCCCACAAAGGAGGTATCTGTATCTGATATCTTTCAATGGATATCAGGGGGCGTTTGAATCACCCTTTGGACTAAAGTGAATTTTTGTGGCTTTTTCAGCCTTAATATACACCATGTGAAGAACCCAAAATGGACACCTGTTGGTTTCAGAGATCTTCCAGCCAGAGAAACTGAAAACCACTAAAATAAGGCTGAGTAGAAAAGATTTTAAGAGAGTCCATTAACTCAGGGGAATCAACCAAATATTTTTCCAGTTTGTGTGAGTATATAGGAGAATCACTTGAAGCCTTCAAATAACTAATAAACAAAGTGCAAGTGTAAGAATAATTATACACAATAATAAAAAACCTGATACTGTGTGCTAATAAAGCAGTGAGAGAGTTAAAATGTACTTTCTAAATTATCAAATTATGGTTAACTTTGCATTTGTGAAGCTTCCCCTAATTGATCTGAATATTTTCACAAGGCTGTTTTAAATACCTTCTCAGTCATGCAGAAAATCTATGTACTAGCAGAGAACTAAATTAGGGTTTCTCAGAGGCTACTTAGCTTTTTAACCACCAGCTCTTAGTCTGAATGGATACAATTATAACTGAGGTAATGCCATTATCACAAAATTTTCAGAAAATCTAATACTCATAACACACATTTGTTAAATCTTAACGTAGTCTTTTCCAAAAAGAATATTTTAAAATCTCCTCTCTAGCAGAGTTATTATGGAGACACTTTCGAAGGCAGGATTTTCAAGGGATGGACTGAAGGGGATACCAAGGCACTTATGATAAAATCTTTACCTTTGAACAGAACAGCAGAAAAAAATTTGGCATTCCCACAGTATTGTGAGTGAGATAAAACATCTTCAAGGTTTACAGTGACAAAACATACTTGATGACTATTGCAGTTGCAGATAGTTTGGTAAGTCCCAATAAACAGAAAATTACAGAAATGTTGATTCTTTCTTTATTAACTAATAAGTACACGTCCAGAAACTTCACTGAATCTAAAAATGATGGATGCGCATAGCATTTGCCAAATGAAATATGTGACCTTGACTGAATAATGATCTATATAAATAGAACAGTTTTTGAAGATCATGGACTGAGGTGATTTCTAGTAAAGATCATGTTATTGCAACATCATACTTTGGGAGCAGGAAGAAGAAAGGTCAAAACTAAAGTTATTTAATTCGCAATGTCTATTTAATCAATACATTGTTTCCAATAAACATAGCTATTACAACTACATCAGATTAAGAATGCTTCTCCTTTTCTGTTTCTAAATGTTTTTATGAAGATCAAGCACTAGAATAGATGAATTTAACAATATCAGTATTCTCAGTAACCACAGGGTACCTTTTTCTCCACTGTTTTTTCACTTGTGGTCTACAATTTGCAAGGCTTAGAATAAAAATAAAACATACCTGTCTGACTACTTAAAGAGACAGCCCTTATCAACTGATTCTATTCTGTAACAGTAGTTACAATAAACAGTAGAGAGATTTTTCATTCTGAGTGACAAAATCAAAAAACGCGTTGGAATATTTCCTCTGCTGGTTTTTGAGATACTGAAATCCAAAAATCCTAGTGCTTGCTGCTCTTGAGCACATTGACAGCAAAGCACTAGACAGCACTTCTCGGAAAGCTCTTCTCACATGAATAAATACATAATATAAGCAAAATATCCCACTCCAGACATCAATGACTTAGCTGTGCCACCTTCTTTACACTCATCCACTATTAGGCCAGACTACGTATTTGAGGATGATTTTGAGCCCAAATTGCAGGATATATTGTTTGCTTTTCAAAGAAAGAAAAGGAATAGAAAGCACATTAAGGGCCTAATCCCATCCTCTCTCATATCTAAACACATTGTATATGCTGAATATGAAAAACTATTCAGATTTGCTGCTCACAGATCAATCTGGATGAGTGGAGGCAGCTGGGAAAAAAGCCCCTACACTTGTAAAAAGGGTATTTAGGGTATAGATTGACATGTTCACAGTTTTTATGGAAACAGAACATATGTCAACAGTCTAAGGGAAAATACAAACTTGTACTGTTTGGGAAAGTGGCCTAGTAAAATAGTTCAGTGATCCATTGTTGCTGTCTACTAGACACAGTCATATAAATAAAAGAAATAAAACTAACATTGTTGTGTGCAATATCAAAACAATATAGGTTTGAATTTACTGCCTTATTCTGAAACTCAGCTGTATATTAATGGATCATGAAATTGGGGAAATGGATTGAGTCTGTAATCCTTTACTGGCACTAGGCAATACTAAAGAAGCTATCTTAAACAGTGAATGAGTGACATAAGGTCATAGTTTTCAGCATCTAAAAAGACATAAGAATATTTTGCAATTTTTTTTCCTGTTATTACAAATAAATTTTCTCATTGAAATAAAATTATTGTTTTGAGGCTATCTCCCTGTGTTTAAACTCCTTACTTCACAGGTCATTCTTCAAAGGAAAAATAGGAGTGCTTATACAAGATACAATTTTTCAATGTATGCATTGAAGGGATACTTATGACAACTTTTGTTCATGTGATTTTAAGCTGCATACTGGTTAACTGCTTACCTTTTATCATTTTTTCAGACATGGCTTTGTTTGCTTTTTCCATCAGGTATAATTTATATTTGTTGGTATTTTTATAAAACTCTTTGGCTCTTCCAAATTACTTTTTTCTGTTTCCATAGGGTTATTTTTATTTTCTTTGAAAATTTATTCCTTTTAGTATGCAAAGTCATATAACATGTGAATGTATACTCAAGAAGCATTGTTATTAACTAAATGGTGTCAAAATGTCTGTTTTTGCAGCTACAAAGGTAAAGCTAAAAATAAATGGCTGGACATAATTTATAAAGTGAATTATAATGTATTCATAAGAATAACTAATATTTACTATACTTGCTATCTTTCTTTTTGTCCATAAAAATAACTGCCTGTATTTCTGGGTTTTATTAGGCTATTTTTCTGTCCCTTAGATTTTTCACATCTCTGGAACCATATTCATGACAGGTTTTAAGGCTTGCTTTTTCCTTTTCCCTAGAAGTCAGCTCCTCTGTCTCAATTCAGTGGTTAGTGATTTTTACCCTACTTGAGAAACCTTTGCTGTAACACACTGCTGGTCACCCAAGAAGAAGACCAAAAGGGCTATCCACTGAATAAGTCAGTGGCAACAAAAAGGGAATTCCTCATAGGAAACTGGTTTAGGTTTAAATGGCAACTCCCAAGAAAATACTTAGACGTCCTGAAATGTCACGGCACTCTGCTCTGAAAGATTACTGTTTAAATTGTATTTTTCTCAATTAATAAATCTGTGCAAACTGTGTCATCCAGGTTGCAGAGAGGGGTGAAACTTAGGAGCAGGGCAGGTTGCTGTTCTATACCATGTATATCATCACTGGGGGAGGGTTGTTTTGCAGGAAAGAAAAAGGAAAGTACCCCTGGAAGTGCATCATTTTGCCTCCCTCTCTTCATTTGGGTCAATTATCAGGATCAGTCCTGCAAACCACATCCTCTGAGGTTCTCCATCCCCTTCCTGTTCCTCTGAAACGCAGCTCCAACACACAGTGCTGAAAGCAGTGCCAGTGTGGGAACTATCTCCAGGGAATGGAGGAGCAGAGGTGAGACCAATTCCAGCTGAGCTGAGCTGAGCCAAGCCACGTGGAGCAGGATGGAGCAGTCTGAAACGTCAGGGTAACATAGGTTTGAATCAGCAGAGCATTAAAGTCTGGAAAAATATGGGCAGTACACTGCAGACAATCCAGATTTTTCTGGATTTGTCCATCATTGTATGTTGTTGTTTCAGGCCCAGGGGTGGGGAGGCTGCAAGGAGCACCCTCCAGCTCATCTTTGTCTGGGAAACCATGTGGTGCTGCATCTAGCAACAGCTGCCACCTTGTTTTTGTCCCAGCAGCCACAGGAAAGTAAGCTGAGTTGGTGAACACCTTTTTGTGTGTAAAGAACCTTCTCTTTTTGTGCACGTTTTTCATTAATACTGTTGCTATTACTGTGCTTTTCTTATTTGATTGCTTTTTGCTTTCATTAAATTGTTATCCCAACCCGTAGTCTCTACTTCTGTCCCTCTCTTGCTGGAGGGAGTGGGGTGGCTTATTTGACGTTTAATTTGTTCTGGAATTAAACTCCCACATATGTTATCTTCAAAATAATTTTCAGTGTAAACTTTTGCCACTTTTCACTTCATAACTGGTCAAAATTGACTTTATTTGACAGCTTATTTGGGTTTGCATTAGTGACTCAGAGCTGAAAAAGGCAGTCTCCTACTATCTCTAGCCATCCAACACCACGTGGACATTCTATGCTTCCTGGTGAACACATTCTGACCCAACCTAGTATGATGCTCTAACACATGCTGTCCAAAAGACTTGCTTTGATACAGACTTCTGGAGCTGAAGGCTTAAATGGGACTGCTGGACAATAACTATATAAATAATTAAAGGAGAAAACTAAAACTAAAAACCAAAAACAAAATCCATAAAGAAAACACAAAGTTCTCTCACTTGCAGTAATATCTTTTCTGGTACAATATTTATACCTCAGCTGCATTCCTCCTCTGTGCTAGTTATTGATGCTATTCTATGGGGAAAAAATAAGAGGGGGGAACCTTTTAGCAATTGAAATAACCCACCTTTGAGGTTCTATTTCAGATGGATCTTTACAGTAAAATAGTGTGTAACTCAACAATAACAGTAACAGTAACACAACTGTTGTGTCAATGACAAAGAGCCAGTGGAGGAGCAGGAGTTTCTTGCCTCTTGACTTTTCCATCAAAGTCAAGAACTGTATAAATACCAACCTTTCTGGCTGATAGGTTGTTGGTACCAACTTTAAAGGCTGACAGCAGGAGATACAAGTGGAGAGAGGAGGAGGGCACATTTTTTCGGAAAATTTGCTGACTGGGCAGGCAGGGAGATGCAAAATTGGGAGTCATATACACCTCAAGGAGGTACTGTATATGTAGCTATTTTACTACTGAGAACAGAGCCGGTGTTCTGGCACTGAATGTCAGCAGGAATGCAACCAGAATGATGGTTCCACATTTGGTTGCATTCAGACTATAGGAATGTTTGAAAGGCAAATCTAGAATACAACTAATTTGGCTTAAATAATTTATCTGTTTCGACATAAGAAATTATGAAAATTGTCTCAGGTTATACTTATTTAAAACATGTAAAATGTTAGTATAAAACAAGTCTCAGGTTGAGAGGACATTAGCAAGCAATGAGAGCAAAAATGTAATTCAGCTTAAATAGATGTTAGTTTTGTCTCTAATGATTTTTTGTTATTTGTTGTATTCAATTCAATACAGTGTCCAAATATATTTCATAAGTTTTTAATTAGATACAATGCATTTAACTTGCCTCTATATGAGTTTCATTACAGTAATTATTTTAGGAATCTGAGAAAATGTCTTAAGTCATCAGTTAATGAAAAATGGATTTGTATGTTTCATTCAAAATTTTCATTGGATTTTCCCATCTCAAAAAAAATGAGCAAATTCAAAATTAAAGAGACAACAAAATACTTCTCATCAATATACCTAAGCATGTACTAAAATCAAAATAATTTATTCCTCCTGTTATTTAAAGTCATAAGAGATGCAATACCTATAATATAGGATCACTATCAGCCTGAATTTAGAGAATAGTAAATGTAGAGAGAAAGCATCCAAAAAAGTTCTTTTGTATTTTCCTTCCTATTTCTGGCCATAGACATTGCATTACTAAACATCCAGCTGAAGCAAATAACATTTTTTTTTTGCTCAAAACCAAAGACTTATGTTTTTCAGTCCTCTGAAACTGCCTAAGTTAGATTTTTTCAAATTAAAATATTTATAGAGTGATAAAAAGATAGGCAAATACATATAAACTAATTTTTAAGAAGGCACAGGTAATTTCATTCAATGCACTTTCTCTGGAAAGCTTGTTTGAAGAAACATGCATTTGTTATCTTATTGATGCTTAGTTTTGCCTCTAGTTCACAAATACTCTGTACAGGTTTATCCAAGAGAGTTATGGGGGATGGGCCCCATGCTTTAGGTATTTGTGGACTCCGTAAACAGTTTAGCTTCCAAATCTTTAAGGCTCTCCACACTTCTTCCTTTCTTTTCAAAATGTCTTTATTCTGTGGAAACGAGAAGCCATAAAAATTTAGATTATTGAATGCTTTGGATTAGAGGGGACTTGTAAAGATCATGTAGTCTACCCACCTGCCAGGAATAGGGACATTACCAATACCTATCAGGTTTCTCAAAGTCCTAAGCAACCTGACCTTGAACACTTCCAGTCATGTGGTATCCACAGCTACTGACAACCTGTTCCGGTCTCACCATCATTATATTAAAAAAACCTTTGGCCTTATGTCCAATCTAAATCTATCGTCTTTCAGTTTAAGATCGTTGCCATTTGGTTACAAGCTTTGAAAAAGAGTAAAATTATGTCAGTGGGTTGTCTGTATAGAAGCTTGTGCATTGCCAGCCCTTGTTCCCTTCCCCTGTGATACAGCCTGTTTTGGGGCTCTGACAAGTTGTTTTGCTGTCTCTGAAAAAAAATCCTTGCTCTTTCTGCTCCATTAACATTACAGGTGGAAATTATATTTACTCTAAGTGGATTTAATGCACAGAATCTGCCTCCTTCTGCCTCTCCTGGATATACGGCTATGTAGGTGGCCTTTAGTTAGGCTTGCTGCTATCACTTCAAGGTCAATGGCATATGCAAGGAAGTACCTGGATCCCTTGCTGGAATTTTAAATACATTAAATTGCCGTCTTTTCAGTTTCAGCAAGAGTTTGGGATCAACTTGAAAGTTTCTTTGTTGGATGAGTCACCAGGTTTTGTTACTACAGAATGACAAACATCTGACAAATGACAATCTGCCTAGAGATAAGAATACTCATAAAATAAACATCCAGTCACTCCAGAGAAGCACAATGCCTGCAAAAGAGATTTTCTTAACTATGTTCACAACTGAATGATGGAAAAGGGTAAGCAGATGTTAATCTGGTCTACTTTATAGAGAAAAAAAAGTGACAGGGAACTCTGATGATCTAATGACAATTTGTGCACTTTATCTGATTACTCTTTCAATAAAACAAACTATTATGAGAAATTATTGCATTGTTATTATATAAAAATTATTTCCAGGCAATTCTAATAAACAAGAAACATAAAGTATATTTATTACATTTTATTGCTTTGGCTTCTTTATAGTTAAAAATATAAATGAGAGATACTCAGAGAGATGACTTATGCAGAAGGCACTATGACTCACAGGCCTCACAAAACAGATGGGATTTATTTGGGCTGGGCAAATCAAATAATGAGTATGCTGAACAGCATACTTATCAGATATTTCAATGAGAGGAATAGGGCTTTATTCTCTCTATGTCTTTAGCAATTTCACAGCAGTGCAAATTCATTCACTTCAGTGAGACAACTCCACAGGTGTTGAGAAAGATTTATGTCATGGCTGCATATAAAGGGCTGTATGTCAAAAAGTTCCCCTGATCCCATTATTTGTCATATTTTTCCATAAACATCCATAAATAACTTCAACCAACACTATTCTCTATCTTTTTATATGAGATTTTCTCTTACTGTGGAACAAAATCATCAAAACACTAAAATGCACACATCCTAATTATTCCTATAATTGAAATTAAGTGGATTTTTCATATGATCAAGTGAACAAATACCTAAATATACTCCAAATCATAACCACAGTGAGTCAGCTGCTCTTACTTCTGTTGCGTGATTCATCCCATGATGAACATAATTCTGTGAATACCCTACCATGCTAGTAGAGCTCTGGACAGTAACTTTGCAAATTTGAATATCATTGGTTTTGTATAAATTGAATTCTTTTTAAGGTATAACACATTCAAAAATCCTTAAGAAATTTAAATGCCTGTTCCCATTGTCAGAAATTAGGTTAAGCACTGAAACGGTTTTATTTGGAACTACCAATTTTCAGTGAAAATACATCACAATTCTCATCTGTCCAGCATGGAATTAATCAGTATGAAAAAGTGACATGAAAATCCATCTGATATCAACATCAGTTTTAAAAAAGTAATGCTCCTATCTTTTCTTTCATTACCTGTAAGTATTTTCTCTACTTATTCCTCTCCCAGCACAATTCTGGAAATCTTATATAGTGGATAAGGCTGCTGTGTTCTGCCATTCTCTATAAAAATGTTGTTTAGAAATTGAACAAAATAGAAATATCATATAGAGTATTAAATTTCCAAATATAGGATGAAAAAAAAAGACCTGTAATGATTCTGCAGAAAGCAGAGTTCCTTGAGGAGAAGTTACACACACCTAAGCTTATTACACTTAATTGATAATTGATGTAGTCTATCTGGACTTAAGCAAGGCCTTAACACTGGAATGTGTCATTTCCCATGGCATTCTCTGGAAAAGCTGGCAGCCCATGGCTTGGACAGGTGCACTGTCGCTGGGTTCAGAACTGGCTGGCTGGCCAAGCCCAGAGAGTGGTGATGAACGGTGCTGCACCAAGTTAGTGACCAGACCCAGGGATCAGTGTGGGGCCCAATCCTGTTTAATATATTTTTTTTATGATCTGGATGAAGGGACTGAGTCTAGCATTAACAAATTTGCAGATGACACTAAGCTGAGTCACAGTGTTGATCTTCTGCAGGGTAGGAAGGCCTTGCAAGAGGCACCTGGATTGATGGGNTGCATCCAGTTAGTGAGCAGACCCAGGGATCAGTGTGGGGCCCAATCCTGTTTAATATATTTTTTTATTATCTGGATGAAGGGACTGAGTCTAGCATTAACAAATTTGCAGATGACACCAAGCTGAGTCACAGTGTTGATCTTCTGCAGGGTAGGAAGGCCTTGCAAGAGGCACCTGGATTGATGGGCCAAGACCAACAGCAAAAGATTCACAAAATTAAGCGCCAGGTCCTACATTTTGGCCACAACAACCCCATACAGGGCTACAGGCTAGAAGCAGAGTGGCTGGAAAGCTGTCCAGTGGAAAAGGAACGTCTTAGTCCACAGTAGCTGAACACAAGCCAGCAGTGCCCAGCAGGCTAAGAAGACCAATGGCATCCTGGCTTGGATCAGCAATAGTATGGCCAGCAGGACCAGGGCAGTGATTTTTCCCCTGTACTTGGCACTGGTGAGACCACATCTCGAGTGCTATGCTTATTTCTGGGCCCCTGAACTCAGGAAGGACATTGAAATTCTGGAAATTGTGCAGAAAAAGTCAACAGAGCTGAAGAGTCTGGAGCACAGGTGTTACAAGAAGCAGCTGAGGGAACTGGGGTTGTTTAGCTTGCAGAAAAGGAGGCTCAGAGGTGACCTTCTCACTCTCTGGGACTACCTGAAAAGTGGCAGTAGCTAGGTGGAGGTTGGTCTCCTCTCCCAGGCAACCACTGACAGGACAAGAGGACACAGCCTTAAGCTGCACTATAGGAGGATTAGGTAGGATATTAGGAAGAAATTCTTCACAGAAAAGAATTTTCTGTGAAAATCTAGTCGCAGAAAAGGTGACTAGATTTTAGAATGGGCTTCCTGGGGTGGTGGTGGAGTCACCATCCCTGGAGGTGTATAAGGAAATCTTGCCATGGTACGTAGTGAGACAGCAGTGTTAGGTCATAGGTTGGATTTGATGATCTCAGAGATGTTTTCCAACCTAATTATTTCTGTGAAATCTCTGGGGAAAAGTCACTAGTTTCAGCTGACACAAATAGGAATTTGATTATAAAACAGCATGTAATAAATTCTATTCTCAGAAACAGATTGGTAGACATATTAATGCCAAGGGCTGAGAAGCAGAGGAAGCTTCAATGTCATTCCCTTTACTGTCTGTATTACACAACAAAGTTTCAGAGAGCTGTGCTGGGAAGATGGTAAATATCATATTTTCCTCTGGAATGTATAACACAGATCTGAAGAAACCTCCACTGGCTTTGAGACTGAGTGCACCAAGTGATGCACTTCTCTGTGCTACTTATGAACAACTGAGCAAAGCTGAATGCACTAACAGCTGTTGTACTGGTTATAAGCAGTTTTGCCCTCTCCAGTTCAGGGAATAACAAAGTCAAAATCATGCTTCCTAGAGAATCTTGTCTCATGACTCTGAGATTGTTTGCTCACAGGGGCATCAAATCCTCTCCATGCCTTTTACTCACTCTGAGAATAACAGCCTTCTGCTGCTGCCACTAATTTTGCTCCAATTGGAGAATGGTGCTAAAAGATTTTGAGTTCCAAATATGCATAGAGGCTTGAAACATATGAAGGTAGGATTTCAGGGTTTGGGGTGTGGATTTTTAGATTTTTTAGATTTTTTGGGGTTTTTTTGAGGGGTTTTTTTAATAATTCTTTGGAAAAAAATTCTTAGCAATGATTATAAAACACACACCATATTAATTTTCTACCTTAGTTCCTGTGAATTTACTGGAGTTGTAATAGGGCTTGAGCCAATATCACAGAAGATTCTACATATAATCCTGTCACCAAGAAGATGAACAATGTCACACTTACAGAACATCTCCTTAGAAGTTTCTTTTAATAAAGACATCATAAATGAGAAAATGATTCTATTGTTTTTGTAGAAAATTAAGAATTCATGTCATGGAAAGCTTGATAATGATAGCTGTACTATATAGATGAAATTCTTGCATTCTGGAACTTAATGAATCTGGTTTCCTCTTTCTGGCTTTATAACAGATTTCTTTTAAAAACCTAAACCAGTCTCTTTACATCTTCATGTCACAAATTCCAGTTTTTCCCAACCAGAATAATATTTCTGTCCTATTGACTTTTTTGTCTCTTTCAATTTTTATGTCTCCAGAGAAATGACAGTGTAAGTGGACATTGAGCACAAGGAAAGGAATATGGCACTCCTTTAAAATTGGGCCAGAAGAATCAATTTTAACTCATTCTCTGCAGACAGTCAAAATTAGTTTTTATATATTAAGCCTTGTCCACATCATCTCTTCAGAAATTGTAACCACTGCAGATCTCATGCTTTATATTTCAATGTACTGTGGAAGCCCAAATAATAAGTCTTTGAATCAAAGAGCATTAATACATATATTACACTGAAAGATGATATTACAACAACATTAAGAAGATGAAGTAAGGTTCATCAAAATTAAAGCAACTTTATTTCCATCACTTTGTGACTCTATTATCACATAGTTACAGGTTTCATTCTATTTCCCAGTGGTATTTTCTACTTCATTAAAACAGTTTCAATTGGAAAAAAAAAAAAAAGAAAGAAAAAAAAAAAAAAAAAAAAAAGTGTTTTTTTAAATTAAGATGGTTTNTTACAGTTAGATGTGTATTTCATGAGTTGTAAATAGTGTAAAGCTTATGATGAACGACACAGAATGTTTCAGGAAAAAAAAAAACACGTTCAAATTGAGCATGATCATGAATAAGCAGATTTTTCCTCTCTCCCTGGAGTAATACACATTTAATATTTATACTAGATTCTCAAAATTAAAAACCTGAATTCGAGTCTAATTCTCACTTATTTCTCATTGATAAGGTCTAAATATCTAAATAACTAAAAGCCACAAATCAGGCATTTTAAGGAAGTCAGTGATTATATGTTCCTCATCACTTTGCTCATCACAGATAATACTATATACTTTTGAAGGCAGCTGTGGGCTATATGAAGATTCCTCAAACTGATGTAAAATCTAATTGTTTTAAAAGCATAGAGAAAGTTTTGAAAACCTAGATACCAATGTACTGAAATTGTTATCTCAATCTCAACAAGTCTTTCTGACAATTTTTTATCATAATATTAGTTTCTTGGTTCTCCAAGAGTTTCCTAGAATACTAGGAACAGCAACTGATCTTTTCAGTATCGATGAAAATTCACAAATTATTAGGTGCAAAGGAGAGAAATCTCTGTTGGTAGTCCAAGTAGAATGTTCACTGCAGTAATAAATTTTCTACTGTTGTAGATACTGATAGGATCAGCTAAATTAGACCTATAAATGATAATAATATAATGTATAAAAAAAAATGTTTAGGAGATGAACTTAATTAATTCTCTGTAAGAACAAAACCAGCATTCATTGCTGCAATTATTTCACATTGAGATAAATAAAAGTTAGTGAAAATATTTTAATTCCCTTATTTCTCAAGTTCTGAAGCAATGCAGATAAAGAAAAAAGTGAAATGGTTTAGAAGCATATAATTGCAAATACTAGCGTTTGCTTTCCAAAAAAAAAAAGGCAAAAGAAGGAATACATATGCTCATAGGTGACCAGATTGAAGAACATTTCCTGTTCAAGTATTGCATCACCGTCATGGCCCAGTAATTTGATACTCTACCCACTTAACCATCTGTCCTATCCTACATCTAACATATTAGCTATTTAACTTCAGAAATTAAATTTCTAACCAGTAGTGTTTCTTGTTAATACAGAATGTGTAGCTATTATTTCTGCATAAAAAGATAAATATAATCATCCATTTTAGGTACATGAATTAGCTCTGATGCTATAAAAACTGTAATTCTTATGATGAGGCAAAATAATTAGAGGAATTGATGACAAGAAAGAACAGTAACTACACTTCCTCCTCATTTACAGTCACACCTGCTTAGAGATTAAATTGTATTTTTATGCTACATTAAAACAGCATTTTCTACAGGAATGCATTATGTTTCCAAAAAGCAATTGCAAATGCCTTTGTGAACTCAGCAGTATTTTGTGTTCTGCAGCCAGCACTTGTGTTAGTGTCAATTAACCTGTAATTCCACTTCCAAGAGAGGAAAAAAAAAAAAGAAGAAATATCACTCAGAGAAACATGCATTTACTTCTATTCAATGTGAAGTTTGTTGCAAGTTTGTTGTGAGAATTTTGTCAACCTTTGCAAGCTCCTGAATCAGGCAGATAAAACTATAATGTAGTGTTTGATCTGAATGAAGCCTTCAAAAATTCTCTTTCAGCTGATTTGCAGTCTGAGAATATGTATTTTTGTCTAAGCACTCCATTGTCCCAGCTACTGTAACATCTATGCCAGTTTTGATCATCAGATTTGATTACAATATATTAATTATGTAATCTTGTCATATTTTTGTAATGGAAAAATAATTTTGCTCAGGAACCACTGATCATTCTTTCTGTCAAATCTCCTCTACTATGTATGAATTTCTTTTCCTTTCAAGAAGTTAGAACATACCAGGATATTACCAGACTGTTCTTTCTCCTGGCATCTCAGTCAAGTGAAAAGAACTCTACTGTGTAGCTACTATATTTACTATGAGATCTCACAGAGAAAACCAAATACATTGTTTAATGTCTCCTAGAATCAAAAGAAACAACAGGAGAACATCTGTTCTACAACTCTACACCTTGGGAAAAGGGATTATAAAGTTATTTTATCTGACTGGAGTGGTTTCAGTAATTGTGAAAGGACATGGGTTAATTTAGGTTTTTTTTCATTTTGTTGCATAGGGTTTGGTAAAGTTTGGTCAAGAATAGCCAACAATTCAGAAAAAAAAAAAAA
>VYXF01005659.1:86674-118270 GCA_013397295.1 Polioptila caerulea
AAAAAGCCTAGTTGCACTTGGCTGCTCAGAGTGTACTAGATACATGATGATGCCAAACCCAAAATATCACCAGCAAGGTAATCATATGCATAACTGGAGTAATTTAACAATTTAAAAAAAAAATGGTAGTAAAAATTTGGTAGATCTAATATTTTGAAAGATCCCTGTTGGCACCAGAGTTGTTCTAAAAAAGATTGGACAGGCTCTCTCTTACATTCAAAATCATGACAACAATACTTTAGTCCTTACAATAGCTACTTTAGTGCATGCTGTACAGAGTTCATGTCTTTTATATCTGGATGATTACTTTCATTGACTTGAATATTTAAAATACATTAACAATACTGCAAATGCAAAAAAACCCATATATAATGCTCTAACACTCTCAGCAATAAAATCTGATCTTAATAAGGGACTAACATTCAGAAACATGGTATCAAAAAGATTAAAGCAATTTGCAGGAACCACTATATGACCTTGAATCAATGGAGCCTCTGAATATATCTCTCTAACTTACTTCGTGCTCAGTGTTTGTATTTGCAATTCGGCAATTTGTAGCTACCGAAGTAATTCTATTCTTTTTCTGATGGCAGATAAAGAATTCAGTAATGACTTAAAAATTATCGGAGCTTTGAAAGAAGTGTCAGCCGCTGTCCAACTACAAGAATATTAAGCCCAGAGCTGACCCAGCAAATTAATAAATACAAGAGTCATAACAGATTCGAATTATTTGGCAACTAGCTTATTTACAAATAGAGAGGAAAAAATTACATATAGAAAGGACCTGATCAATCAGATAATATTTTGTTCTAGGCAGAAGATGAGAATAAATGACTGCCAGAAGATCGTTGCAATCTGAACATTCTATGACTTCCCATATAAGCTCACATGAACAATTAGTATTGTAGTCTATATTTACATATACAAATTTACAAAAAGAGAGAGAAAACTGTGCTAGATCATTGCAATTTGACAATCTAGTTAAAATATTAGAATACACCTCCCCTTCCCCAAAATCCTATCATTTAATTAATTGCAGAATGAAGTCAGAACTGTGCAGGGGAGGTCTTCTTAATGTTAATTACTAAAGATACATCACTTGCAAGAGGGTTTGCACTGCACAGTATTAATTGCCACTACAGCAAATTATAGAAGAACTATTGGTTTAATGGCAACATGTAGAATTATAGAATGGTTTAGGTTGAAAGGAACCTTATAGGTCATCTAGTTCTGCCCTCCTTGCCATGGACAGGGACACTTTCTGCTAAATCAGGTTGTTCAGAGCTCCATTCAACCTGGCCTTTAATATTTCTAGGGATGGGACAGACATAACATCTCTGGGTAACCTCTTCCAGTGTCTCACCATCCTCGCAATAAAGAATATCTATTACCTTACATCTTCTTAATATTTAATCCAAACCTACTCTTTTCAGTTTAAAGTTTTTACCATTTCTTTACCAGACACTCTTATGAAAAAAGTCCCATTCCAGCTTGCCTCTAGGCCTCCATAAGGTACAAGCAGGCTGATAAAATGTCTCCATGGAGTCTTCTCCAGGCTGAACAATCTCAACTATCTCAGCTTATCTTCCTGTTACATATTTTTGATAGTCTGTTTTGTTAAATATGACAATGAATTTAAACTTGTCTATTTATTTAAAGGATAGTTTAATGTTTACTATGTTAACCACCTGTTAAAAATTAATTCTCAGCGAACATCAGTGATATGAGTATAGGAAATGTAAATTAGAAAAACCAAATGGATTGGAATAGTTCCCAAAAACACTGAGAAAGCTTCTCTTGGCTGTGCTTTTTATTAAGAACAAAGGATAAAGACATTAAATTTCTGAGTTCCACATCTTGTTTTATGGTACCAAAGCACCACAGAATCTTTCATGGAAAGCCAGATAACAACGCAAAGTTTCCACGAGATTTCCATGTAATGCAATGGCACAGGGAAAAAAACTTAAAATAATAAAAACATTTACTTAATTTTGGAGGAGTGATTTGACATATATTATCTAGATATGATTTAGATAGCAGCCTAGACTATGTTTTACATATATGATTTACAATTTTACAATTATAATTTTATTAGGGCCAAATGACTCTAAGAAACATGGCTATTTTCTTCTGTATTTAAATACTAAAATAATTTAGGCCATAAATCTATCTTACCAAGTCTGAAGCATTAAAGTGCTAACTGAACCTTTCTTTATATAATCGGGGTTACAAAATATCCTAGTTTTCACAAACAAGATTTTTTCTGTCCTACAATTCTGTCCTAGGTGGAGAGGAAGAAAAAAAGAAATAAAATTTTAGATATTTTCCTGAAATACATGGGTAACATAAAGTTTGGCAGAAAACTGTTTCTGTGATTAGGCTGAAGGACATATGGAACTCCCACACACATCCATTACAAATGAAGTACATCTATGAAGATTTCCAAAGTGTTCCAAATGCCTCAGACTGAATGCCCTTTTGGTTCACAAGAAGTTTCTGACAGAAATATTGAACAATATGTAGGAAGAATATGATGTGCATATCTAAAGACATCTTAGGGTGCTCTTTCGAACACCCTAGAGAAGGAGAGCTTACGTAGATAACAGACAAGGGAAATGTACCATCTCCAAATACAGCTGGTTTAAAGGAAACAACTGTACATGGACATAAATACTTGTGATTGATAGGTTTGTGCAAGATCTTCAGGTTCAGAGGCTTATCTTGCTCAGGGCATCAGTAAGAACACAGAACTGAAGGAAGCCACCTACCACCAGATTCTTTGGTGCTGAGTGACCTCTGAACAACTCAGGGAGACAGAGATAACAGAAGCTCTTCTGAGTCAAAGAATAAAGAACTGAAAACCTCACTGAACATAAAAAGAGTTAAAGAGCTGGTAAGGATCTAACAGTTCTTCAGAACGTGCTCCACTAGTGTTTCAAACATCATGGCTGGTTTCACATGCACAGATCATCATTGTAAATCAAATACTTCAGTTGTACTTCCTAATCAAAAATTATGAGAGAAGAAAAACTTAGGTTAATGCCCCAAAACCCAGTAGCTTGCAAAAGCACTGTGGTGCTTTTCTGAGGCCAAGTCTGTACCTCTAACTGAGGAAAAAAAACCGGAAACCAAAAAGACTGAGTCTCAGGAGGAGTGCATGCCCACCAGTGGATTACCACCACAAGAGACTGACCAGCATTGTTGGATCCAAGGCTGATGATATCTTTCTTTTTCTGTGTCCCTATCACTACCTTTCTTTCTCTTTTCTTCTTCCCTACTGTGAGACCAAATGATACTGTTGACTGCAAGTTTTGCTCAGTTTCAAATNTTTTCTGAGGCCAAGTCTGTACCTCTAACTGAGGAAAAAAAACCGGAAACCAAAAAGACTGAGTCTCAGGAGGAGTACATGCCCACCAGTGGATTACCACCACAAGAGACTGACCAGCATTGTTGGATCCAAGGCTGATGATATCTTTCTTTTTCTGTGTCCCTATCACTACCTTTCTTTCTCTTTTCTTCTTCCCTACTGTGAGACCAAATGATACTGTTGACTGCAAGTTTTGCTCAGTTCCATCTTCAAATCTGTACAGTTGTTGCCTATAAATATTGTTATATTGGCAAAGAACACTGGATAAACATAATTATCCCTCTTCTTACTGTACAGAAAGAATAACAGCCTACCTTTTTCCCACTGTGTGGGATGTGACAAAAATTGACAAAACTTTTGCATTCTTGAAAATCCTCAGTTTATAGAAATTCTGTGTAAAATCTCCCAGAAGTTATAATAGTAACTAAAAAAACCCCAAACAAACCATCAAGTAAGTGTCCAAAACCTATAACACAGGTCATATTTGACTTTACCATTTGGAAGGTTTACTATGTTCTTAGAAGATACTAACTGCCAGGTTTTACAGCATAAAATTAAACATAACAAGACATGATAAAACTGAAAGGTATAACCATTATATTTTGCAGGTTAATAAGAGCAGGACAAGGGTCAGAGTGAGAATGTGAGAATTCACAGACAGCAATGAAGCTTTTTGCTATGTGTAGAGCCTATGTGGAACCTTAAGAAGAAACAGTATCTTTTATATTATCTTTCTTTCTTTGATTCCTAAAAATTACTATCCTTTCTCGGCAAAAAAGAAGAATTTTGTTTATTTGTATTCTATTTATTTTAAGAAAGTTCTATCAATCCATTAAGCAGAGTAACTATGAAAGCACCACACATTGTGGTACTTTACAAAAAGTGGCTTCTACTGCTGTTTAATTTATGAATTACTCTAGAACAGAAAGAGCTGATCTTGAGCTTTTGCCATCTGATTCTTTGACACCACCTTGAATTATCTTTTATCAATTGTCCCTGCTTAATCTGGTTTTTCTAGTATTTGAACCTTGATTATCTAATTTCTGAATAACTGAGATCCTTGAGTCTCAGTGGTAAATGCTCTTTCCTGCCCTTTTCTTTATTGCCTCATTTCCTTAATACCTCTTTCATTATGAGCTTCTAAAAACTGCACACTGTATTTCAAATGTTGTCATGATCACTGCCGTCTTTTTCATTGCCAAAATCATATCTTCTTTTATTCAATTCTCAGGTAACACTCTTATTTTATTTTAGAGTCAAAAATATGACTTCAGCTTTTTAATTTTTCTTTTTCAGTGAAGTTTAGATGCTGATATTTTTAGTAATGCTGAATGTAAACTTCATTCCTCAAATGCTACCTCTCATTTGAGATAGGAGACTAATAGAGAAAGAATTTGTGGTACTTTATATTTTTGAGAGTTAGAAGACGTGTAGTGTAATCAGATGTGCTTGTTTGGGCTGCAAAAGAATTAGTCTTCTTTTTAGTAGCTGGTTCAGAGCTTGGCTTTAGATTCAATATGTGAATAATGCTGGTAATACTGATGTCTTGGTGGTTGTTATGTAAGCATTTGATTCAGTACTTATTCTGAATCAAGAACTTTTCAGTATCATACTCTGCCAGTGAGGAGCTGCAGCTGAAGCTGGGAGGGGACATGGCCAGGACAACTGACCTGATGTGTCCAAAGGGATATTCCATA
This sequence comes from Polioptila caerulea, assembly GCA_013397295.1. Taxonomy (NCBI): domain Eukaryota; kingdom Metazoa; phylum Chordata; class Aves; order Passeriformes; family Certhiidae; genus Polioptila; species Polioptila caerulea. The sequence continues at coordinate 91,739 of VYXF01005659.1, forward strand.
CCATAGAAAATAGAAAATGAGAGGTACTTTGTTGCCAGCAAGTGTTAAAGTGCAGCAGGATATAAAGTATCAAATTTTCTTAATTTCTAGCTCTCCAGATTTCTGCCAGCATAGTAAGTGGTTTGTGCAAGTGTGGATGTATTCACATGTAGGATTACAGTAATCCCTAAAGCTGATCCTCTTGATTCTAACTTCCACTGCCTGGGGGTCATACTGTATTTTTGACTATGCAGTGCAATATCCCAACAACACAAAATCTGCTGGAGAGCTATTGCAAAGAAATGCAAGCGAAATGTGAAAATTGGTATATATGGAAAATGAATGGGAACAACCACATGTGGAAAAAACAGAAAGAACAAACTGGTGAAGACAATCCATAAGTATGACTTGTATTGATGGCATCTAGATAAAAAAAAAGATGAACAAATGTCCCAGAACACCTTGGGACAACAAGGTTAGGAAATGTAGAACAAATTAAAACTAGGACAAGTCAACACTCAGATTAAACAAAAGATTAAAATGTAAGAGATGCAAAAATGAAGTTATTGAACAGAGTAGGGGACATAAGACACCTAAAAAGGGAGAAAAAGCACAATGTGTTCTGATGAATCAGACATACAAAGAAAAGACTGAAGTCATTGCCAACTTGTACGGGGCAATAAAACACAGACCAAAAACCAGAACACCCTGCCTTGCCTCCTAGCTCCCTGTCCTACCTGTGAACATATCTTGGCTTTTCTCTGCTTCACATAACTCATTCCAGCTTCAATTTCTGTTTTGTTGGAGCTATTGGAGCAGCTGCAGCAACAATCTGATAGGTACCCTTGCATATTATACTTCTGTTTGACTACCCTGCATGCAAGAAGTCTTCAATCTAACCTCACTCAAACTTTTCTAAAATATTTCTTCCCATCAATACACAAAAAAGACATCTCCAAACTCAAAGTAACTGTCAGTTAAAAGTGTCAGTGTTTCATGATATTTACAATGCAATGCTGCATGAACAACAAAAAAAAATATACTTAAAAGACACCTGTACCGGTTGAGAGAACAACACAGAGATGAATCAGACCCTCTCCTTTTAGGGGTTTCCTTTGGGATTCTTTTTGTGTGCTCCCTGCTTCTCCCTTCCAAGTTCTTTTCCCTTTCCCCATATCTAATACGAATTTTGCAATTCTTGTAAAGAAGATATCATCACCACATCCTGGGAACACTTCAAAGGGCTTTCTTCCCATGTTTTCTGATCTGCTTATTGTCTGAGAAATTCAGCATATTGTGTGCTTTCTGCTTTGATGACCCTTTAAATCTTTCCTTTAATATAGAATTTGCACATGTCTAGCAGCTCCTTCACAGTCTGACAATGTGCAATAGATTTCTGAATAATTAGCTATGCAGGCTAAAACCTTCTCAAAATAAACAATAGCCCAAATAAGCAGCATTTGAGTCAATGCACATCCAAAACTGATTATGGATTAGGATGATCAGTAAGCACAACATATACATCAGATCAGGTATTAGACTTTTTAAATCCATGCCTGCTTTTGACTGTATTAAAATAGTTAATTTTACACAGTGCATGTCTCTTCAAACAGCACTGTAAGACAAGGATATACAACTATGCCCTTTCCTAGCAAACTAATTGCTATGATATATCCATCCTGAAAAATATAAAAACAACCACCTTCACTATCTCTACTAAGTTCTATACAGAGGGCATGTAAGGGACATGTCCTGAGAAGAAAGGAGGAATGTAAAAAGCAACACTCAAGAACTGGTTTGGATATATAAGAATATTTCTTTTCATGTCCTTTTTTTTTTTGTTTTTCCCCAGAGAAACAAAAATTACCTAGAAACAAACTCAGAAAATTCAGCACAACTATATAGACTTTCATTTTTACTGAAGAGTATTTCCACATCAGTTCCTTACTGTCATCCTTCACAAGATTTCGCATCAGACTGGAAAGTCAGATAGGACAGAGTAACTATGAATTTTACATTAGCCCAGTGCCTTCTAGGACTACATTTTATCAGAGCCAAATCTGATCAGAAAGTTGCATTCTTTACTAAGAATGAGCCCCAATCTTGTTTTTTACGTTTTCACCGTGGGCTCACATACAGATTAGACAGTCTGAACTGTGTGGATGTATGAGGAAAGGTTCTAGGCGTGTTTCTGCTATTTCTGTTCCCTATCACTAGACATGAAAGCAATACTTACTAAATCTCCCTCTTTCTCTGGGATGAATACCATCTGCTCAACAATGCACTTACACTATTGATAAACAATATCAAGGAGGTAGGGGAGAATCACATATTGCATGATCTTTTAATGCCCATTCCATTTTCATGGTAATGTACCCCTCCAGGTATTTACAGATGAAACGGTAACAGATCACACTGTGACTGACAGATAACACTTGGAACAATTACCTATATGGCACTGAGTTGCATAAATAAAATGATCCTATAATCTATGTCAACAAGACATATTCCTAAATGAAATGTTAAAAAGGGAATTTCCCATTCTTCATCTCTTCTTATATTCAGGCCTTGCAGGAGAGCACCCTATGATTAACTGGGCTGTAAAAAGCTGAGTTATTCCTCAATTCCCTTCTATTGGATTTTTGGAGGATAGGTTTGAAGATCTTTGCAGGGATGTACTAAAGGACTGTTATCTGCACTGCAGTGGTTTAAACTCCAATTTCCCAGCAAAGCATGGTGTTATCAGACAAGAGCAAAAGTTGAACTCGTATGTTTGCCCTTAGTCCAAGATAAGCCAGCATGAAGGCAATAATACATTTAGATGAGATTTTTCATAAGTGAGTAGGACTCATTTAAAAGCCCAGCTAAACTTTGCAGTGAAAAAATGTCTGGCAGCTGAAGGCATTTATGTGATTCAGGATAGAACATAAGGGCATGAGTATCACATTAAATTATCAGCAGAGATTTCAGTAGGAAACATGCTTTAGGATGTACTGCATCTTGAACACTTAACTGCCTACCTTTCACAATGCATTTTAGATGCAGTAAGTAATTGAAGGGGGAGAGTGCTCAATTTGAATAGCCTTTTAAAACAAAAGGAACTTCCAATTTTTATCAATGAACTTGAACCAGACCTTTAAGAGTGAAAGAAAGAAACCCAAAAAAAAAAACCACCAACAAAAATTCAAAGCAGATTTACAAGAAACTGCACATAAATTCTATAAAATTCTTTGATATATGGAAAAAAAATTGCTGCTAATTAGAATGCAAAATACATAGCATGTCAGTTATTGCTATTGTACTTAGACTGCACTTATTTTCAACAATTTAACAATTTATAAACGAAGCTGAGGTATATGTGGGGGGGGGTTAGTTTGTATGTAATTTTTTAAGCTGGTTTTCTTATAACTTTCATAGTCACTAAGTAGAACTAGGAAAGTATATTTTAATAAGATAATATATTTTAATAGTTCTAAGAAATATATTTAGAAAATTATATTTTAATTCTTATATTTCTTTGACATTGAATTTTTATGGTTTTGTTTTCATCTTCAATTGGAATAAAATTTCAAAATATTGAAAACAGGTTATTTAAACAAATGGATTTTAAAAGACAGAAGCATCTTCATTTCTTCTAAAAACATCTGTACATTCTATATAATTTCATTCCTGCAGTTAATTTTTTTTTTCATTTTAAATTGCATTAACACTAAGTCTAGGCAGTGGTTTACACAAGACTAAGCTCATCTCTTTTTGTGTGCATAACACAAAACAACATTATTTTATTGAACATATAAATTCTGTATTTTTAATATACCCCCAAAGACTGCCATGACTACACAGCATCACTAATTTACCAACCCATTTTTAATTTATTTGCAAAAGATTATGTGAGACTGAGAGCTCCTTGTGCTGGCCAGTGAAGATAATACACTCCTATTGACAGCAATGGTCTTTGGATGACATTCCGTTGTTCTCACCAGTGATTTGGAGAGAACATGAATTCTCAGATGTCTTTCTGAAATCTCCTCCATATAGAAGAAACTGCTTCAGATCATCTCATGAATTATAGCAGTTCCAATAATAAGTGCTGGCCATGCTTCAAAAGACAAAATTTTGGAAAACAATCTGTCTCTCACAAAGTGCTTAAACTCAGTTTTCAGTAGCCTCTGCCAAACAATCTATTTTGCATAAATTGAGCTGAAGTTCTCCAAGGAGATTTTCTGTTCATGTTCCCGAGAGATTTCATAGTTGCCAGTTCAATCCATGTCAAATTTACAGATAAGGGTATGACAGTCAAGTATGAACCTAGCTGGTCTCAGAAATATGTAAGGGGGGAAAAAAAAGAGTTTTTCAAGCAAGTTCCTTGTGATAATTCAGCTTCAGAATTATGAAAATTCAGCATAAGAATGTGAAAGAAGAACAATTCAGTCCTAAGTCCTTGTTTTACCATTGAAAATTCTCTGGTCTTCTTATCCCTTAGTAAATTGCTTTTCTCTGTCCTTTCATTCCTCTGCATCTTTAGTAGAAATAAAACCTTTCCTCCACTGCACCTTGCTCTGCTTTATTCCCTTTCAGTCTTTCACTATATGTTACATGATTTCACACAGGAGTAAAATTTTCATCTCTGTATACATCCTTTAAACTCTTTGCTGACAGGAAAAAAATGTTAATTTCTTATGAATAAATAGCTAATGCTTGAATTACAGTTACACCATAGATAACTGTGAGCTTCTGGTGCCAAGTGTCTCCCTTCTGCAATTACTTATGCAGAGTGACACTGAGTTTCCTCAGAAAAGGCACATGGTGTTTCTTTGTGCAGCACGTTTAGATAACATTACCAAATGTTCAAAGACATTTTTATGCTTCGTTCATGCTGGAACTGGTTCATACATGGAGCACAGTGATGTAAGAAGTTACAGGCAGCTTACACTCTCTCCCAACCTATGTATCTATCCGAAAGCTTTAAAGAGAGCAAGGCTGATCCTTCTTCAATCCTCCGGAAAGCAGACTCTCATAAAATAAAATATAAATCACTAAACCTGTACCTTAGATGCACTTTGCACTGGGCCTGTAAACTGATCAGTCACAATCACTTTTCCTGTCAACTTCTCTATCTTTGATATATATAATGTCTCTTGAAAAAAATCTGTAAATTTGTATTATAGCTCCATGCCAGCATCATATATCTACTCATAACTGGACAGGTGTGCTATGAAACTACTGAAAACTACTATTGTCAATTCTTGACACCGACAAAATATATTCTTTAAATTGACATTTAAAGTGCTATCCAAATGCAAGCTCTAATACAGCAAATGGTTCTGTGCAGAAAAACCCTGATTTCTATAAAAAAAACCCAGAATCTTTTAGCTTAGGGAAGCTGGGAAAATCAGGCACTCTACATATCTCTGATTACATTTCTGTACACCATCTTGTTACTTTTATGCACGCAGGGTGCATTATCATAAACAAGCTCTTTCAGTGATGAAAGTGTTGCTCACTTTTGATTAAAGGGATAGAGCACTACTCCTATGAGAAAAAGCTTAAAGGATTGGGTTTGTTCAGAGAAAAGAAAAGGTTTAGGGGTGATCCACTTATGACCTCTCAGTACTGGAAGGGAACCTGCAAGATTTAGAGAGACTGTTTGCAAGAGCATGTAGTGACAGTACAAGAGGGAATGGTTTCAAATGGAAAGAGTAGGTTTAGATTAGATGGATAAATTTTTTACTGTGGGAGTGGTGGGGCACTGGAACAGGTTATGAACACCCCATCCATCCCTGGAAGTGTTCAAGGCTAGGTTGCATGGAGCTCTGACCACCCTGGTCTAGTGGAAGGTGTCCCTGTCCATGGGAGGGGGGTTGGAAATGGGTGATCTTTAAGGTGCCTTCCAATCCAGACCCCTCTATGGTTCTATGAATTCTAATAATTATTAGTCAATGCTGCACTCAGGATGATGCACAGCAAAACAGACATATGCATAACCAGGCTTTCCTGCTGCTAGCACTCGAGATTGACCAATGGAGAATGAACTTCACTGGAGAAGCCAGATAGCTGCCCTCTGCCTGGGTCTTCAGCTCAGACACACTACCATAAGAATCCTGCAAACCACCAAAAACAACACAGTAATTGTTAATAATATGCACAGGGCTCTGTGCTAGGCTAACTCCTGCCTTTTGGCACTGAGCCCTGACTGGGCACAGTGGTACTCTGCCTGCCCTTTCACTGTTAAACATCACTTAAATGTTGACAGCAGCAGCTCTTCTAAAGCACTGGCAGAGGATACACAAAATTATCCTGCGGGTGGGCTGCCATTGGTTTGTCAGCCTTGCCTTACACCACACACAGTGCAGTTAATGTTATGTATGCATCTCAGGTCCCTGTGTCTCAGCTAAATTTAAACCAGGTACGATGCTGTTGTCAGTGTGGCTGCAGCGACAGCACAGCCTGCAACAATTCACCAGCAACACCACCAGGAGCTTTGTGCTGCCATGCCCAAGCTGTCAGCAGTTGGAGGGGGGTTCAAATAGTTTCTCTCCAGCCTATACATTATCTCCTACAGCTCTAGTCAGTTCAGAGACAAGAAGAAAGAGATACTCAGAATCTATTTATGGTGTATAAAGGTTTTGCCTAAGGATAGGGATCTACAGTGAACCTGCACTAAAATACACATTGATTTAACAATTTACTCCAGGTCAGTTGTAGGTCACTGGTGGGGTGAGGGAGAAGTTCCTGACCTGCTGATCTGACAACACTAAGACCATCTGTAGCTGGAGAGTTGAGGTTGTGACAGTTCAGCTATCTTATTTGCATATTTAGAGAAATAAAAGGCTAGTTATTAAAATGTTAAATATATTACAATTTATTTAGCTATTGTGTATGCATGACTAAAAACTATTCTTTGATTCTATAATGGGTTTAATTAGGATAGCCTAATTTCATCAAGACAATTATAAAGGATCTGGTGAGACCATTGGAAAAATTTAAGTCGCTCCAGCTTCTTAATTCAAATAGTTTGAGCTACTTCAATTGGTTTTGCTTGCATCTTTTGACAAAGTTATTGCAGATATTTATTTTTTTATGAAAACATAATCTAAATCTGCATCTGGTTACCAAATTAATAAGGTTTCTTTTTTTCTTTATAAACATGAAATACAAAAATATTTCAGAGTTCAGATCGTTTTCAAGAGAAGTGGCCTAAGTCCCAACACATCCAAAACAGGTCTCCTGGAACATGAAACCTAGGATATGGAGTCTCATCCTTTTGCCCTAGTACAGTACTTCAATGGGGTTAATGCAAATTCACAGCAATTTAAATAAATTAAACATGAGATCAAAATCAAGTGATCAAATATACCAGAGATTTTTTCTTTATTTTCAGTTAGTAATCTTACTGATTAAGAAGCATCGTAATTACACTTGTTCACAGTAATCAAACAGTATTAGTCACCAATATTATTTTTAACACTGTAACTTAAATACAAACTGTTTTCACAGAGTATTCAGAACTGGAACAATAACGGTGAACTAAGGAACACGTTGTTTAGTTCTTTTATTCAATGAGTGCTTAACATTTGCTTGGGCAAGTTTTCTGGCATGCAAGTAAAAAGCCAAACTTCTAACTACTACAAATTTGACTTTGAGGGTTATTTTCAATTAGGTATCACATAGGAAGATCTCACTGCTAATGGAAAAGAGTAGGAGAAAAAAAATTAGGTGACTCGATGATTTAAGTATTTTTTTTATTAAAAGCAAAAAAAAAATCCCTACAGCAAAACAAACAAACAAACAAATAAACAAAGAAAAAACCCTCTCCCAATGAAAACTTGGAAGCATCTGCAAGGAAAATCAATGGCTATCCACTAGGGAGACCAAAGATTAATCTTCGAATGACAAAAGAGAGATCACCTCAGCTAACATCAGATGTCTACAAGTAGGCATGTCCAACTCTCCTAGTCATCCTAAACTCATTTTGTAGTCAGTGGAAAATAACAGGCTTGTGTATGTAATTTTCTTTTTTTTTTTCACTTGTACTCTTAATCTTCTTCAATGAAATTTCTCTGAAGGCATATTTTACTTCCCTGTTAATTCCAGCATAGCAGTCTCTAATTAAATTAGTAGCTCTTGGGCAACAAGGACTTAAATTGTCAGCATTAAGTTTAAAGTTGTCACGTATCCTGTATGAAGTGCTACACTTCAGGAAGCGTTTCACATTAAGTAAAAAATATGAAGAGAAAGGAAGATACCTGGGTCCACAAAAGTGACAGAGCTGGGGTGAATAGATGTATGTCTTGTTCATTAGCCAAATGCAATTATTCAAAGACCTTTCCAACTCATTATGCAAACAGCATAATGCTGAATTATGAACAGCCCTTCCAAACAGCCTCCCCATCAAACAAGTGAGGGAGACATATTCTATCCTGAATTTTATTAGTTGAACAAATACTTATATCCTGAAGGAAATGACTGCATTTCAGAATTCCTTGCTCTCTAATAAGGGTGAAAAGTCCAAGTAGTCTCACAGGTCTGTGGTTGTGTTTACATTCTGAACTATACTTTGAATTTCCTAGGAATACACTATGAACAGAGAAAATTGCTTTTGACCTTTTTAGTTAAAAAGTATGACACATTTAAAGTGGATTTTTTTTTCATACACAAGAACTATTTTTTCAAAAATTTATTCATAAATAAATTTGAGACACTTTTGTGGATTTTTGCTCTGAGCAACTTTTTGTTTTAAATATAAATATAGTATTAAATGTGATTGCAGAAAGCTAAAGTTAAAAAATTTGAAAGGTAGAAATTATTTGCTACCTACTTTCAATGATTTACTTAACCATTGAGCATTATTTCCATTATCTCAAAGGATCAGAATTGGCAACCATCTTTCACTCAAAAGGGTCATTTTTGTGTTTTTCTAGTTTAAAAACACTGTGGATAAAGGGACATTAGATATAGATAGTATTCCTGTGATTCTAAATCAAGCAGAAGTTCTCCACTTTGGGAAATAGTGACTGATCCGTGGACAGCAGTACTCCTCCAGATAATGGCTTGGCTCATCTCTGCCCTGAGTGTCCAGTTAACCCTGTTGAGGGGATACAGTGGGCAACTGATTTATTTGAAACACTCAAAATCTCCTAATTCACTGCTTTCTACTCATCAGTTCTTTATGTTTTACTCTGATCCAGTAGTCAGCATGTTTTACTGTTTTCTGCCACATCAGGCACATGGAGTTGTTTTTTGATTTTTCCATTAGCTGCTAATAGATCTGAAAGCATTCCTCATTATTCTCTTTACCATCCATTTTAGACAGTTATTTAGTTTCACTGAATTTGCAATTCTGTTTAATGTCACTTTGGCATTAAACAGAATTTGGACTAAGCTTATCTGGTCACAAAGACTCCTATATTTATTGCCTTGACACACACCTTCACAAATGAAAATTCAGGAATTAGTTAGAAGTTTGTAATGTACTTAAAAAATTATAAAAACAGTAATATTTTATACCTTAATGCATTTGGGGAAAAAAATAAATAAGAATCTAAACAGCACTTGGATTAAATATTTTTCTCGATTTTATGACAGACTTGACACGATCCTTAAATTTGGGTTCACTTACTAGGTCAAGGCAGATAAGGACGACGACTATTTAGTGTGTGATTTAACCTGTGCATAACTCCCTTAAATGTAATTGCAAAGTGAAAATTATCCATTTACTTTCACAATAATCTGCCCAATTAATCAGCAAGAGAAGGTCATTCAGCATTAGACAGTTAGAGCCAGACTTCATGAAAATCATCTGTAGCATTCATTCATTTTATATTAGCAGACCCACTGTAGTAACCCAGAATGCATTAACTCAGTGGTAGAGAAAAGAGCTTTATGGTCCTGACCCATAGAGTTTATTTCAAGTACTGTAAATAGGAGGAGTAAGACTTTTGCAATTAATACCATACTACCCTAGAAGATGCAGTTTTTATGATTTATTTTCTATTTTTTATGACATTGCTAAAAAAGTCACAAGACGATCACCTCTATAATAGAAATTTCAAAAAATGGATTCAACTGCCAGAAAGATAACCAAGCAACACACCAAAGAATCATAAATTTCCCAAAAAAGAATAATTTTTTTTTCTTGATTTTCAACTTTTTTCCTGACTCAGTCAGATCACATACTATCCTATTTAAAGGTTTTTTGAGTATTGAGAGTATTTTTGTGGTAAAAATCTAGTTGGGACTTTTTATTGGGAAAAACTTTCCAAAGCCAAGCTACAGGTTAGGCCATCTGAGTATGCAGTGTAAGGCACTCAGGCCTCTAAGTCAGACTCTCCTCAGTTGATTGCTCTCTGTAGAATTTAGTTATGTGAACATAAATTTTCCTTCATGGAGGATTCCTACTTCAGCAAGGGTGAACTGATTACAGCCCATATACCTACCTGAAAGAATGCCTGTAACTGCACCAGAAAGAATGTGGCTTTTTCCTCCATATTAACCTTATTAATATTATAAATGTGTTTTAAAAACCCTAATTTGAGTATTTTAAACCTGAAATATGGAACCTCCATATATACACAATAATGTAAATACAAAAGAATTGTTATGACTTTAAAAATCTAAAATTACTTTGTATTTTAGCTCAATATCACAAAACTTTTAGGTTATCTATTGAGAACTTTACTTCAAAATCACTTTCAGATATATAGAAACAGAATACTATTCAAATGGAAAATTACATGACAAAAATAATTCTCAGGATATAACAATTTATTTTTTTGTAATTTAATTTAATAATGAATCATTTTCCATTCAACAGTATTGTCTAAAGGTATTTCCCATATACTGGAAAAAAGTTATTACTTGCAGAGATAATTTATGGAATCACCAGAGTTAACTTTTCTTCAATAATAAAGACATACTTTAAAAACTAAACTGTTGCGTGGGTTGGTAAAAGCTTTGCACATGATGTTTTTGTGACAAAGCTGAAGCCTTGAAACAGCTTTGAAGTAGAAGTTTGGCAGTGCTTCAAAGCTGAGAGATGGCACAGCATAAAGGGCTGTTCCCACTTTTCCCTACACAGGAAATAAAAGACTAAGGCAAAAGGATACATTAAATGGAGGAAAGATTAAAACTGGTTTTTCCAATTGGTTAAAACATGAAAAGAATAAAATACATGAGTTTTCTTGGTTTAAACACACAAAAAAAAAGAAGTAGAACAGGTCTGAAAAGACTTTTGAAAGAAGAATATAGTTGACTGAATGGTCCAAGTTTCAATCTAAGAATCGTATAAATCATTTTAAAATAAACTACTGAGTTTTTAAAGAGAGATTTCCTCATATTTATAAATCAGTTATTCTTTTTCAGAACATTATAACTTTGATTTTTCTCCGTGGATCTCTTCTAAAAAAAAAAAATCAAAGAATTAACACTTTCTCCATTAGCCTGTTCTTCATTAGGGGACATCCAAATTTGCCCTAATGATAGAAAAACAAGCAATTAAGTGGAAAAGGAAGAAAGCCTTTCCAGATGTACTGTCAGAAATGAAAACAATTCCAAAGAGACTCACTCATAATGTAAATAAATGATAAGGATTTTTTTAAATAGGCAAAACAAACACCTGTCAAATAGTTTATGTACAGATGTTCAAATTTTTGTGCAGAGAAATGTACTAGATTACTTATCTAACAGTAGAAATTTGGTTCTTCTGGGGATGGATTTTGCACGTATACTTAGGTTAGATTGTTTTCAATGCTAAAAGAATACACACATTAGGAATTACTGCAGAAATCTGATATGTGTTTCAAACTTCTAAGGCATGGATTTTTTTTTCTATTGAGGGCTAATGAAAAGCTAACAGAAAGCAGACAAAATAGTCTGCACACAGAAAAATCCTAATAGCCCAAATGTATGGGAAGCTGGAGGGTTGTGACTTGCATACTACACAATCTAGGGAGGAAGAAATATCATTCATCAAGGCAGGAGACGATAAGGATGCAATCATGGACTTCAGGGTAGGGAGGTAAAAGTCTCATCCTAAGCTGGTCATTCAGTGTCATACTTACAGCCTCTATGGAACAAGGCAGTATTCTGAAGCAATGGAAAATGATAATCAAATAAAGGGTCATTCTACCCAAAGCAGAGTGGGAATGTGACAAAATTACAGGTCTCCTTTTCATGCCTTACTAGGTGTGCAGCTCCATTACAACTTGCCCAATAGTACTGCAATGAAACATCACTCACATTAATGATACAAGTAGCTGCGTCCTCCAAGCACTGGTCCTAAGACTGGCTATAGCTACTGCTCATAATAATCCAAAGCCCTGAGGTCAAAGCACCATCCAAATATCTGTACCCAAAGGAAATACACATTTTCAGTTATTATGTTTTAAAAGCAGCCTATCTTTTAGAGCTTGTAGGCATCATAGAAAACCTGATTGTCAGCTAGCATCTTTACAAAAAAAGTTCTTTAAAAAAAAAAAAATCAAAATCAAAACAAACAACTTGATGACAGTATTTTACTAAGCAAATGACACAAACAGAAAAATAAATAATATTAATGGCAATAAAAAAGCAGAACAAAATGTCACAACACTGTCAGGGAATATGAACTCATCTTTCTGCAATAACTGAGATAAGGGGAGCCACTCCAAACCAACAGAAATTCCAAATTGTTTTGTTTTAACCAAGTATTGTCGAAGCAAGTATAAATTTAATCATAAAAATTCAATGATCTTCTGTTACTACCTAATAAAATACACTCCCCTTCTTCCAAAGCAAGCTGCACTATTACAGCCTCTTACTAATTACCCAGGACTTCATACAATGTTGTGGTTTCTTCACTGTCTTGGCTTCAGGAGACAGCATATTAACTACAACCCACACAAAGAACACCCAGAAATCAATTTATATGCCGCCTTTTCACCTCTCTTGATTTCAAGAAATAGCTGCTTTTCCCTCCTTCTCATTCTCAGTAATCATAAAACCCAAGAGTTTTCTGCCAGTAGTGTTTACAAAATCCATCAAAACTGTAAGAGCAGATGCAACATTTAACTTTCTTGGCCTACTGACAACCATAAAAATACTAAGCAAGGGTCTCACAAGCTGTCCTGGTTTAGGGCAAATTCGGGAAGAAAAAAACCAGACGAATGGGGATACAATTCAACATCAACCCAGGACACAAGCTCAGCTGTTTGTTGTGTCTGCTAATCATCAGATTATCGATTTTTAAAAATTCACTAATTATTTACTAAATTAAATTTAGTAAAATACATTTGCTAATTGTTTACTAAGTTACGAATTATACCACGAATTTCATATTATGAGGGTAGCTGACCAATGGCTCACCATACAAGACCGACGAAGACATTCATCGGTATCTCTCCTGCTACAGAGAGTTCCTAGTATAATACTACTTAAAGGAACTAATTGTATTTAAAACCAACATACTTATATATATTACTGTAAAATATTTGCATGTCTTACATAAATAATGCAAACAGTGAGTGTTTATATCACTTGTCAGAAATCAGTGTATTTCCTGAATAGGTCTGAGGGAGAATACAACTGTATTTCTTTGCAAGTGGAAGGTTATTGGAAACTTCAAAGAAAACTAGTAATTTCTTTTGCAGAATTTGGGAGGGAAAGAAGAAAAGAAGCAATCTTTCATTGATATCAATGCATTAATATTCTGTATTATTTATTCCTCTTGTAGGGATTTTTTTGCATTATTTTTATGCTTTCTCTTCCCTCCTCCCCATCAGCAAACCATCCTTAAAAAACAGGCTAACCAAAAGGACTATGTACTAGCTTTTTCTGACAGGTTTGGAACGATCTCTCCCTGTACTAATTAAGAGGATCCTTGGGTGTTCTCTAACAGCATGTACTAAAACTTGGTCTCAGAAGTAACACTATAATCCACCCACTATTAGAAGTATCACACTTCCTTTTTTTTTTTTTCCCACATTATGATCTCCTCTGCAGTCAAGGANCATTATGATCTCCTCTGCAGTCAAGGACTAATGTGCTTAGCTTGTCAAAACATCAAAAATTAACTGTTATAATCTGTAATATAGCTTGTAAAACATATTTTGGCATTATGAAAATGTTGCCAAAAGAAAATAATATGTGAACCCATTAGTACCTGAAAGGTATTATCAGCTACATCCCCAAACATTCTCACTGAAAAAATGTATTTGCTTTTCTTTAGAAGTGATAGAAGTTGTCCATAAATAGGTCTTACTTTATATATAGGCTTACATTCATGCAAGGGATTTCAGCAATTTCTTAGTGAAGGTTATTTTCTACTTCTACCAGCCACGAATCACAGAACTCACTGCTTCTTTGTGTCCTGCCATCCTCAGACAGAACAGGTGTCATTTCATCGCTTCTTTTCATTCAAATGTGAAATCTTCCAATTTTAAATACGGAGTTGCTTGCAGACAAATAGAAAGCATTGTTGTGCTCCTTACTCTGGTACAACAATTTGATAGCAATTGGTCAAAAGGCATCACCTTTATGGATCAGATAGCACTGAGGGAAGAAGAGCTGTTCTATCCATAAGGATGGCTCACTTGCCTACAGAAAGATGAGCACAATGCACTACTTTCATTTAAGAAATTAGAATTTGAAAGCTATACTTTAGAAATTTGCAGGCATCAAATAGTATCTTGCAATGATGAAACAACAACATACTGGGCTGTATCAGCACAAGAGTTGCCACTACCTTCCCTTTTTTCAGCACCACTGGACCACATCTGGAATATTATGTCATTTGGGGCTCCAAGGTACTAAGAATAAAATTAGAAAAAGTGGTGTGACTACAACAGAGGGGTAGCAATGTGGCAAAGGGAGACTTGAGGACATGAGGCAAGGGTGTGAGAGCTGGCTTTCTTTAGTCAAGATAATAAGGGAGGATCTTATCATGGTCTTCAGAAAGGTCATTCAGTGTGGTGGTACCTCCATCCTTAAACACTGAACTTCGATGGCAACACACTAAGATTTCACTTTGAGTAGAGGCTGATGCAAGATGACCCTGAGAGATCAGATCATCTATAAAGAATTCAAGTGGGTATGGAAAGTAACAGTGACACTGTACTTCCCTTGATCCACTTACACACAGAGGACATTTCCAAGTTAATTTTGCTCAGAACAGAACCGGTATACCCCTTACAAGTACTTTAAAGATTCTACATCAAATTTCCATGTTAACTAAAACTGTAATCTTTAAATTACATTTTTCAGTCAAAAGTAATGAATCTACTTCTCACTTATGAGAGAAGAAATTATATTTTTTTGTCTAGAAAAACACATGAAAGGATTGCTGCAGTTCTCAAGGAGATATTTTCCCTATCACCACCCAGTGAGGGAAAAATTTCAGCAAAACTTGTCATGCACTCTTTTCTTCCAATTAGTGTATATTTTCACAATACAAATATTCTACTTAAATTCATTTACCACCTCATCTAAACTATTCTTAATGCCATTTCTTTGTACAGAACTACCATAGTGCATTTTTGGTTATTTTATTTCATTGTTATGGGAGAATGAGGTAAATAATCAGCTCTTTCACAGGGAACCTTATGACTACTCTTTGTTCGTGTCTGACCAATTCAAATGGATATGCCAATACCTAGCAAAGACCAGTTTCACTTTCAAAGTGTCATGACCATTTTATCTCAGTTTATGTCATCTTCACACCTTCCAACAGCATATGATGCCACCAATCTTTTCTTTTGTGAAAACAATGCTTTCTAGTGTTTTATTTGGAGCAACAGTGACTGAGCCACTACTACTCTACCCTATGAGTAGATAAAAAAGGGTGTTACAGGGGATATATCTTCTTGTATCACCCAAAGATGCCCCTCAATACCACACTAATCTCATCTACAAAGAAATGCTTTACTAACAGAAGAATGGAGGTGTCAATATGCTCCTTCACAAGCTATCATATTTTCCCATTTTCCACTACAAATAATACTTCTATGCATGTGACTGGATAGGAAAAATTACTGGTTTATAGAATTAAATAGACGATTCATCTTTCTATCTGAACAAACTACTCCCCTATTCCCCCTGCACCCAAAAACATATCTTTTAATGTACCCATGCATTATTTTCCTCCTCATAAAAGTGAAGTGCAGCTTCACTGATTTTCTGTGCTCCCTGGCAGCAAAATGAGACTTTTTAAAATTATTATAAACACAATTTTAACAAAGTGTGCTGTATACAAATGACATTTAAAAGGGTAGGCACTCAGACACTGATTTGTATTTTCCAGAACTCCTCATTACCTTTAGTTACTTCCAGAATGCATCAGAATTATTCCCTTCTATCTCTTACAGTACTACTAACAAAATAAGTAAGAACTAATAAAATATGGTATTAACATCTTCTATTTGATTGAAAATATACAGACCAAATTAAATATAAAGCAAAATGGGATATTAAAAATTCAGTGGATCAAGATCAAAAAATATCCCTTCATATGCTGACACATTTCACTATATGAACAAGTATATTTTATTTTTCTTTCAAGTTAATGGCACTGATCACTTTTAATTAAAGGTATATAATAAAACAAATGCAAAAGATGGCAACAAAGAAAAAATAATATAATTCAAATATTTCTGCATAAAAATCCAGACCTTCAATGGATATAAATTAGTTCAGAAGCTTAGAAATAAATGAGATATGCAAATGTGCATATGAAAATGCTCCAAAGTCCAAATCAGAAAAAAATACATGAGTTACAGACTACAGATGTTCACATATTAAGTGAATCAGGTGCATTACTTTTTTAGATGAAACTGCAAGAATAAAATTTGTTATAGGCACACAAAATTTGAATCAAAGTGCTCAAAGATCTTTTGTTTGGGATTTCATGGCTGTAAAATACAGAAAAGATAAAGTAATTTTGCTTCTTTTTCCCCCACATCAGTAGTCTGCAGTAATTGGTGAAACTCGGCCAACTCAAAGAAATAACATGAAAATCAGGAGGGTACTCTCTGTGTGCTAATTTAAATAATGATAGTTTAAAGAGGAGAATACAAAACAAGAAGGAATTGCTTTGTTTTTCTCTCAATGTACTTCATGTTTACAACAGCTAAACAATATAAGCATACTTCATTCCCAACATCATGCCCTTTCCAGAATCTGCCCAATAACACAAAAATTAATAACAGTACGTGAAAAAATATTGATTTTTGGAATCTTGTGAAAATGTCCGAAGAACCTGGTGCCATCTTTCATGACATAAAAACAAAGCAAGAGATTCTCATACCTCTGACATATTCTGAAATGCTTTCAAAAGATTATTTTGAAAATAATATTTTACTGATTTATTACCTATACTAAAATTTGATTGGTTTGAATAAAAATACCTTTCATGTTTTCTTGTCCACACAAATTATTATATTCATTACAGAATCAGCTGTGAAGCTCTTTCTCTAACTTTGCTAATGATCTCTGGATGTACAAGAAAATTCTGTTTCAGTGTCCTCAGAAATCACAAGTTCTCAGCAGACTCTATGGTGAAGGCTAAGCCTGTTTAGACAGGTTCTTGATCAATAATGAAATGTTCTTAATCAAAAAGTTTAAACTTCTGCTCATGGGAAAGACACTAACACGTGTAAGGACAGCTTTGTAGGACATAATTTTGTCTTTACCCCTGTGCTGGAAGAACAAATACCTATGCAGTCAATAAACAGCACTCACCAAGACAAAGCATCAAGGTTGTGTTTAGGGGTTCCATCCTGCTAGCAGAAGCAAAAATCCATATGAGGACGCCTGGGACATGAGAAGAGCACAAAATTGCTTTGAGCCACTGCGCTCACTGATAAATGGCACACTAAGAAAAACACATTACTTTCCTCCCTCACACTGGTAGCACTAACAGAAATCTATAATAAGTTACTTTCAAGATCATGTTCATATTATTTAAATTCTCCCCCAACATATAAACCAAAATCTTACGAATCTCAAGCTATACTCTGGGACATGGAAAGCTTTCATTACCTGCAACTGACAAGACAAAGGATGAAGATGATATAACAGTTACTACAGCCTAGGACACAAGAGAATTAGGTTTGGTTTTCTGACCCTCTCCACACTAAAACTCTCTCTAAAAGAGGCAGTCAGCTCACGTGGTGTTTGGCTAAGCTAAACCAGAGGCACAGAAGTATAACTCTGTTCCCTGTTTGAGTAGAGAACTCAGATGGTTTCTGCAGTATATTTTAATGAAATCCATTTCTCCTCTTGGGATTTCAAAGTAGAAAATCCATGAGTAAGGTAGGAGAGGAGACAGCAGTCCCAGAGTTCACAAAGGAGGCAGGTCTGCAAACCACATGCAGCACACACCACTGTGAATGTTCACTAACCTTTAAAAACAGAATATTATTGCAACAGCTACATCTCATGAATTATGAACACTGCAGACTTTGAATCTCTACGAAGAGAATTCAAAAATCTTGTTGGAGACCATCTCTCACTGAAGGTTTTTGGAATATTGATCCTAGACAGTATATATTAAAAGCACCAAAACCATGTAAGCAACCAAAAAAAACTCCTTTGAATGAGTTATTTCAAACACCTTGTTTTGCTTAGTTTATATCTGGACAGAAAGAGATGTTTTGGTACTTTTATGAGTAAAAAATGCCTGCTGTCTGGTGGCCGAGCCAAGTGGGAGACAAGAATAATAGTATGCCAAGAATCTTGCCAAGCTTTAGCTTGACATTTGGAATAGCCCACTCATGGATAAACCTAATTAATTCCCATTTTACGACCTTTTAGCATTGTGCTGGCTGAATGCCTATGCATTGCAAACCCTGCCAAAGAGGAGTTAGAGTGACCTCCATAGTGCAGTGATGGACCATCATTTGGACACAGCGCATCGTTCATCGAGAAGTAACACACAGTACTTATAACAAACACCAAACATATGCTGAGCTTCAAGATGTAAAGATTGCTTGAGTGAAATGGTTCAGGATAAGTAACTTAGAAGTATTTACCTTATGCACATTGTTATAGGTTCTGATCCTTATGAACATAAAACACACGGGCGCACACAATTTCTGGGTAGTTGTTGGTTATCCTGAAAGACGACTCATGTCCATAATGTCAAGCAGAAATGATTACTAAGACACTTAATTAAAAGCTATTATAATTTGTCAATCATATTTCCAGGAGATGGCTAGTTCCCTTAAAAGTGATCTTACCATTATTACATTGGTATAGATAGAAAAATGTGACAAAATCTAAAAATTAATTCTTTAATATACAGGTAGAGGAAATCAGTATGAATTTGGATATATTTCAAAAGTCTAAAAGAATGAGAGAAACTAATATAGGCTGTCTTATCCAAAATTTTATTTGTTCATGTGTTTTTATTCAATTTCTCTTTTAAGAATTTTTTGCATAAAATCAAAATAGCAGAATTGCACTAATCCAACCATATAGGGTAGAAAAGCAGACAAAAAACACTTGCGAGTTACTTGAAATAAATTTATCCGTGTATGTCCATCTTACAAAATTAGGATAATAATGTCCAAAACCATAGGAACCTTGAAGTATCATGGGGTTTCTTAACCATTTTTTGGGGAAATAAGCTAATACTAATTTTTTTTTTTTTTATATCTTTCATAGACACAAGAGCTTCCATCAGTTTTTTAGAGCTTCATTTCATCCCAAATGAGGATAATCAAGTAAGACTTAAAATATTTTCACAGCATCAAATCTGAAGAAAATAAATTTTGTTTGAGGAGCTGATCAGACAATAATTTTGAGCTATTAGTTCTTAAAATATGACACTGAAATATTTATCAGAAATATAAAAAATTACATCAATTTTCACAATAGTATTTATGACAAAAAACCAACCAAACAACAAACAAACAATCAAGGACTGTTGTGCATCCAGTAAGGGCATTATGACAGACTTCCTAGGAATCTTCAAAGAAAGCAGATAAAATGGGAAAATTCAAAATGGAAAAAAACCAAACAAAACATACTTTGGGAAATTTCATAAATGCTTAAGACTGCCCCCCAAAATGTCACCTTGAAAAAGACCTACAGTTTTATTACAAAGTAACTGTGCCCGCAAAATCACATCACTTATAAATGAAAATTATAATTTGTCTAAGCATTTTTAAATCAACTCCTCTTCAAGTATGTCCTCACCTGTTAAATGATATTCACTTGAAATAATTAGGAGGTAACACATTTCAAGTCAGTAATCCATACAAGCTTGCGGCTTTGAGCTTTTCTAGAAGCAACTCCTCAGAGAAAACAAAGCAAAAGTGAAAGATGGAAGTATATTTATTATTAGAAACAGTTGGTGCTTCAGACTAATTGGGATAAGTGCAGGTGTTAATAAATTTGGAGACATTCTTTTAGCAGGCAAAGCTAGTCAGCCTCATTCCTTAAGAAGTAGAGTATTGTATTTATTTTAAATCCACAAAAATACAGCAGAAGCAGTACACGGCTAACTGCAATAGGAAGCAAAACCACACAGAAAAGTAAAATAGCTTCAAAAAATACATGCAACAGATTTTAATAGAATAAAGAGTTACACGTCCCACTGTGAAGTGCAGGAAATTATGTTTTTCAGAATTAATGTACGTTAGAATTGTGAGGATATCATTTTGTACATCAGAGCTGTTAAAGTTCAATAGCCCAGACAAGCTCACTGTAGGGAGAACAGTGGAAAAGTTTTTTTGACAGGTTGAACTTTAAAAGAAGTAGGGTGTTTCGAGCTGCTGAGGAAATCTGGATTGTGAAAATAAATCCATGAGAGATGGATTATTGGGCAGGTAATGGCAAAAGGTATCTGATAAATTGCAGAGTTATGTGGTAAACTTATTTATTACATGCCTATGCAATTTGTCACAGGGCTCTCTCATTTATCACTTCCCCATGCGAGATGCATATATTAATATTGCACACTGCTATCATTGCCTGACAGCTTATGATCCTGTTTGTGAAATTCATACATCATTTTTCCCTGCTCTCTCCTATCACAAGATGTTCTATCCAGCTATATTTCCAGATAAATGTTAAGAAAGGATTCCTGACCCACCTGGTGTCATGCCATATGCTGCTAATAACGTAGACTATAAGTTATGTATTTTCATATACATACTGTAAGGTCAGTCATTGCCATCCTGTTGCTCACAGATTTATTGTATCATGATAGGTCGTTGATCAATCAGTCAAAGCAACCAGGTATTTTCACTCAGCTGAAATGGATCTTGTCAACACCACTCTGCTAAAACACTCCCCTTTAACAAAATGGCTGATTCATGAGAACACTTCTTGCAGTTACTGTTTTTTTGTGGGGCCATGTTAGCTCTCAGCAAGAGCTTAATACTACCTTTCACTGAAACATCCACATCAAAAGGCTGCAGTTGTGTGTTCTTAAACTTCATTTTGTCTACACTGAATCATAACAGCAGTTTCCTTTGAGCCAGCCGAGGCTGTCATAGGTATACTGTATGCAACAGGGTAAAAGGCAAGTCATGGAAAACTTTTGGTATGGTAATTTTGATTATTAAGCTGGTAATTGGCTATTTTGTTATTAAGCTATGAGATATACATAGTTATTGCTCCCTTTCTGTTTCTTCTGTTTCTTAAAACTTCCCGGGTTTGAGAGACAAAGGTTTATCATCCTTATGAAATCAAATATGAATTCCCTATTAAAAAACCTCTAGGAATGTACTTGTACCTGCAAGACACCAGAAGCTCATGTGGGAAAAGAATAGCACTTTGTGAAGCAAAAGGGTGAAAAATATAAATAATAAAGAGAAACAGCTACAACTGGAGATCTCAAGGAAGCCAACAAAAAACAAGAAATAATTTAAGCAATTAGGAAATCTGTTCATGTAGATATCTGGATCCCCTAAAAAGCAAACAGAGCAAGAAACTATCACCAGGGAAAAAGCTGGTTTTCTGCCATAAATTCAACAGTCTACAATTAAATGTCTCAAGCAAAACTAATTTTCTTTCCTTTTATTTTTTTTTAATTTCAACTTTTTGAACTTTCTTTTTTCCAGGTTTTCTAAGAAAACTCTGTCAGTCTGCCTTGTTTGGAAACACAGTACCTTATTCTCTCCTCCCTCTTCCTGAATAAAGTAGTGAAAACTCAAGTTTAAAATTTTGACACAATTTTCAGACTGTTCTATGGAGATGTAAAGAACAAAATAAACTTGATATATACAGTTTTGCATGCAATTTTGAATGGGGAAAAACTTCACAGTTACTTATATCAGCATTTAGATCAACTAATCACAAATGTATATAGATGGCTTCTGAAATCCTAATTTATATTCAGGTCCTAGCTGGGATCATCAGACTTAGACAACAACTGCCAGGAGATTTTAAATAAAGAAATTAAAATTTTACAAGCTGCAAAGTAGCGTTGTGTCACATTATAAGTTTAGTAGGAAGACAAAAAAATATCAATTGGAATCAGAGAGAAATAACAAAGATACATAGTAATACAGAGAGGCTAAGAGATTTCATTAGTCTTTCCAGAGAGTCTTCATAATGCAGACAAACCATGTTTTCAGGGACAAAAATACAAAAGTACAGAATTTAACAGACTTGAGCAGTATTTTGCCATGGAAATAGGTCCATAGTTTGAAAAAAAAAGCCCATGAAAAAGCACTGAAAGACTTACAAATTAAACTTGTCATACAGACTCCACATAGTGTAGAACCAGAAATAGGTTCATGAGAAATCTTCAAGAGAGAGGAACATTCTTAATGTATTCAATAGAACTGAGCTCTGGGCAATTGTAAACCATTCACTGCAGGTCAATACGACAGCTGAAGTTCCATAGCAGTATTTTCCCCAAAATACACACGAAAGGTTTGACTCACCTGATGGGTACCCTTTGTACTGCAGGGTATGTGAGGCGTGCAAAGGTGAACCTAAAACCTGAAATGCTGACATATGTAGCTTTTGCAGGAGATGGATTGGTTACAGTGCATTAAAAATGTCAAATACTAAATCTAATTCTGGGACAATTCATGTAGAGAGGCAGTGAAATGCTAAAGATTGATTCCAGGATGTCTTTACCAGCACATGGAAGCTGACAACAGAATATAAAATTCAGTTGACAGAATTCAATTGTACTGTCACATAGGCATCAAAAAAATGCTGGCAATAAAAATTTTAATGACAAATTTGATTGATTAAAAAGGATAAAAAAAGAAAAAGGGAAGAAACTATGGGACTGATCAACATCCTTTTTAATGTCAAAAGTGGAATTACTCATAGCGCTCCCAATGCACTAAATTATTATGGAAGAAAACTCTTTCACATACACGCTGTAGTCAAGGTGGTTTCATTGACCTGTTCTAACACTTTAAAGCAAGGGTTGTTGAAGCAGGTGCATTAGGGAACTTATTATACCAAGAACTACATTTTAGTCATTGTAGCGGATAGTCTATGGAAGAGACATCAGGGAAGATCAGATGAGAAATTTCTGATATAAAAAGCCTGCCGTGGTAGTCAGAGTTTCAAATTCTTATATCAAATAGTAACTGGAAAATATGAATTCTCAACAGTTACAGCTACTGTCCAAAAATAGCACTGCTGGAGCATAGGACCTGCAGTGCTGAGACAGGGGTATGTAATTAGTTTGCAAGAAGCTCAAATATCTTGCAAAGTTTATGATTTTAAACACGTTGTTGTCAATTCTCTATTTGACTAAATAACCGCAGGATTTAAAAAGGGGTAGTTTAAGTCCTTCCTATAAAAAAAAGGATTTGATCCCCCCAAACAAACACAAATAAAACCTCCAGAAAAGCCTAAGACAATCAAAAGATGAAAAGCATTTATAACCGTCAGAGATAATCAGGAAACAGGCAGCCAAGATAGATATTTCTTGCAAGGTTCATTTTACAAGTGATAATTAAGGAGCAAGACTTCAGTCTTCCACTTATTCTATAGGAAAAGAAATAGAAAAAATAGATATAAAATTCCAGAAGCTCAAAAAGGCTGAGCTGATCAATGAAAAAAGCACGCAAAAGAGTATTGAACTTAATCCACAAAAGTTTTCAGAGATTCACAAGGTAAAGAAAGCCAGTTTAGACATTGCCTGTACTTATGCCCACTTCTAGAAGGCTAAAGAATGAATCCAAGCACAGGATTCCTGATTGCTCCTTAATTAACAGCTTGCTCCATAGCGCTGTTTGGAATCTCGCCAACAGAGATTGTACATAACAGGGCATGATTCAATAGACAGAATTAATGAGACTACATAAGTTCTGACTCTTTTTAACCTGTACAGTCCTCCAAAACCTTCAAACCTGCTTGTCTGCACGCCACATCTGAGGTTTGCAGCACATCACCAAGGTGTTTTGCAGAGAGCAATGTGGTAGGCAGTAACACAAGTCGCACATTTATTCAGACACAATTGACTCACACAAATGTACCAAAACACCAGTTTTAGGGCCACAGGAGAACTTTCTGACTCTCTTGTGCAGTACAGTGTGGACATGGCCAGTCTGTTCTAGGGACAGCAAGACCCAGGGAGCACAGATGTGATCCAGTCTGGACTGCTCAACTCTAGAACCAGGAACCAATTACTTGTCCTTTCTGTTTATCAGGGTACAGACAGACTGGCACTGTAAACTGGTATATATGGTTAACTTCATATTTTTTCCACTTTAAAGTGAAATACGCAAGAATAATTATTTTCAGGTCTTGGAGTGAAACACAGTATCTTTAGAATGTTTTGATTTACTAGAAAGAGTCAAGTAATGTCAGTGAATCAGGGATGAGTGAGTGATGGGAGTTAAGGAAATGTTATATTCAAAGAAATTACTGAGAAATTTGCAACTTTTCTCTCTTTACTCTTCCACCTTTTTAATCTAATGTTTTAAGATTACTTTTTATTCTGTTAAGGATTAATTCACAAAATTTGGCAAACACTTCTCACAACACATCACCCAATAATGCTACATGTATGACAATCAATATATAATGTTGACAAGTACAAGTATGACAATCAATAATACCACATTAACAATAGTAATAAGGATATGGAAACCCTACATGCTGTAAATGTGAGCATTCTGTGCAGTAGTCTCCTTAACTGTCTGCAGTGATATAAAATTTTCTTAAAAGTAGAATGGTTTTCCATATTTTTTACTGTTTTCTGAGAATTCTTCTGCAGAAATTTACTACATAGGTGAGATGGCCCAATATGAAATTCACCTGTGAAATTTAATCTTTTAATTAATGTACTCCGTGTTCGTATTGTGTTGCAAAATGCAGCACACCTGTCCTCTGTAGACAAAGCCAATGGCTTCATAGGCTAGCCTCAATTTAAAAATTACCTAACCCCCAAAATAACAAGAATTACAAAAAGCAGTAAGTGTACTTATTAAAAACAAATGGAGACATTTCTAGTACAAGTCATAGAGTTTCAGCCACAAATGACAAGCCACTTAAACAGCTTTTCAGCAAGTATCGTCACATACTTGCAAAAGTATGGTGTGTAGAAGTAAGACTGTGGATCTAGTTAACTTGATCAGTCTTACTGGTGCTAATAGTGTATTCCAGGATGGCCTCTTCTTTATAGGACAGAACTATCTCACAGACACTTATGCATGTAGCTATTTGGTACTTCTTATTTAAGTGTTACATACATCTATCCAAAAAACATTCATCACAAAATCATACACCCTGAATCCTCATTCAATCTTCGGTCTCGTTATAAAAGCTTCCTCAAAGTATGTGCTTTTACCAGTGCAGAATTTCCATCCCTTAATTTTCATACCTTACAACATTTTCTTTGGAAAATTAGTTAGTCAAACCATCATGGATAATTTAACCTTGGACTTACCAACACTCTCTTCGACCCTCAGGAGCCTTGGCAGTAAGTAGCTGTCTGATTACACCTGGGAACAATATCTTGAGTCTCCATGAAGCAAACTCAGACTCAAGGCTTCCAGTATCTGATATTTTGTTTTTGCTTCCTGCCTCAGGGTTCTTTAGTTTGTTTGGGTTTTTTTGGGTTATTATTTGAATTATTTTTTTTTAATTTTGTCTTCTGGCAATTTGAATATTTTATCAATATAAACAACAACGTCAAGCTGTAGGATTCTACATCCTCAGCTGTCAACTCCTTAGCACAGAGAGATGACGCGGCCCGCCGGAGCCCGGCTGGCTCGGAGGGTTTCCAGCCCCACGCCACGAGTGGAGCACTGCCCCGGCGAACGGGGGTGCCTGGGGCAGAACCTGTGGAGCTGCTGCTCCACTGCACAGCGAGGTTCCTGGCCACGTCAAGGGTTTGGGCAAAGGAGAAGACCTTCCGCCGTGAGGTTCCAGCTAAGATCAACTACAGCTCAAACAGGCCAGGTCCGCAAGGCACCCGAGCACGCTTGTGCAGGGGATTTTATACAACAGCCAAACTAGGGGTGGATACAATGCACACACCAATGGGGGGATAACAGAGGTGGGGTGAGGAGACATCAATCAAGGGTAAAGGGATGAACCAGAGTGGGGGGAAGGAGGAAAGAGGTCACATACCCCAATGGGACACCGAGGTTAGGG
>VYXF01005659.1:119162-148125 GCA_013397295.1 Polioptila caerulea
CCTCACCATTAACTCTTTTTAACTCTCAAGAAATGAAACTAATTTCCCCTAAGTTGGATCCATTTTGTCAGTGTAATTACTGTCAGCGATCTCCCTATCTTTCTCTCAATCTTTGAGATTTTCCATCTTATTTCCTATGTCCTGTTAACAAGAATAATTGAGAGAATGGCTGGGTGGGAGTCTAGCAGATAATCGATGTCAACCCACTACACCCTCAAATTACTGAAGAAAAAAAAAAAATTCATCATGGAGAAACATTTCATACTGGACTCTGCAGACCAGTAAACTTAGAGGACAACCTAAAAAGGAATTTGATCCTTTGTAAATCTGTAAAGTGGTAATAGGGTCCATAACATGACAAGCGAAGAAATAACATGAACATTTTGTACATAAGAGAATTGGGATGAAAAAACAAGATAAAATTCAGGCTGTGACCTAGAGGTCTTCCACCCACAGATCTCATGTTGATGCTAACCATTAGGCAGCTCCCAGCCACTGTTCTGAAAAATAAATGACTCTGAAGGAAAATGGTTTGACCATTTTATGGAGCTAAAGAATAAATAGGAAACAATATCTATGATGGGATGATTTGTATACAACAGATAACTTTTAGCTATTTCTTTTGTCTTCTACTGGAGATGAGGACAGGTGGATGGAGACACAAATAAGAGACTGAAGTGGTAAATTAACTTCTCTTTGCTTGGACAATTATAAAAGTAGAATAAGTATTTTACTGAAAAACCCCAGTAACTGAATACATTCATTGCACATGGCATCTGGATTTTGGTGAAAATATTCAAAGGATCATACTGGACCAAATTGCTCAGAGCCTCACCTGGCCTTGAACCCCTCCAAAGCAGCATCCATGGCTGCTTTGGACAAACAATTCCAGTGCCCTGCTACCTTCGAATTTATTTTCTAATATCTAGTCTAAATCTACTCTTTCACAGTTCTCATCTTGGTGGCCTCCTCTGGACTCGGTCCAACAGGTCAAGTCCTTCCTGTGCTGGAGACCGCAGAGCTGGATGCAGCACAGCAGGTGGGGTCACACCAGAGCAGAGCAGAGGGGCAGAATCCCCTCCCCGGGTGGCCACACTGCTTTGGATGCAGCCCAGGACACATTTGGCTTTCTGGGATTTGAGTGCACATTGATGGGTTGTGTCCAGCCTCTCATCCACCAGCACCCTGAAGTCCTTCTCACCAGGGCTGCTCTCAACCTCTTCATCCCCCAGCCTGTGTTGGCAGCAGAGTTTGCCCTGACCCAGGGGCAGCACCTGGCACTTGGCCTTGTTGAACCTCATGAGGTCCAAGTGTGCCCACTTCTTGAGCTTGTTCAGGTCTCTCTGGATGGCATCCCATCCTTCAGGAGTGTCAGCTGCACTACTTAGCTTGGAGTCTGTCGCTGTGGGACATGCACGGACACACACGGACACTTTCTTGTGAGAAGGTTAAAACTATTTATTGAAACATTTGACTCTAAACTTATAGTATTTCCACACAGACCAGGGATTAGAGAAGTTGGACACCTCTCCCATTCCATTGGTCAAGACAACTGCCCATCAGTTGTTTTTTTCACACTAAAAGAAAATATATAAACAACTTCATCTTAACATAATAAACATGCTTCTAATTATAATACCATTGTGTGAGAAAGAACTAGGAACTATGAAAAACATAAAGTTAGAAAGTGCATCAGAAAAGCTTGAAAAATCAGAGTGACAGGAGTCATCTGCAAGTTTTCAGATGAGAATGCATATCTGCATCATAGAAAAAACAGCATTAGAAGTTTATCAGTCAAGGAATCAAGAACTCTGTGAGCTTTTTTTCATGACTTACAGAACTAGCATTCTCAGCAATGTCTGGCAAAAAAGTCTTGAGGCTGACTCTAATCAACAATATTATAGCTGATTATATATTATTAATATATAATCACATTTTATATTCAAACATTGCTATTACAAAGTGATGATAGAGTGATTCAAGAAGATAAATCTATTTATCTTATCAAATCCATGAAAGGTTAATGTAAGTACTGATCAAGGTCTGTAAACACGGATACAAAAACAGACAAAAAATTTTAGAGGGACCTTCTATCTGTTTAGCAAGAATATAATAGCACAAGTGAATCAGAAACACATTTTTATGGTTATATAAAGAAAAAAAATTGCAATGTAATATTCTGACTTTGCTGTTACTTTACGTTTTTAAGTTAAATGTAGATAAATTTATAAACTTGCATGACCACAAATGAGAGAATGTGATAAAAGAATTTCCAATTATATAATTTAAATTAGATGGGCATTTGTTTGTTCTAGCCCTAGCATTCATACAAGATTGCAATAAAGCATGGTAAATTTGATAACGCTGGCTAAAATATTCTTATTGCGTTCTTCTTTGTATTGCATATTCCTTTTCTTCATTATTCTTTACATTGCATAACAGTTCTCATGTAATCACTAACTTTTAAGTTTTTTCATATATATTTAATATTCTCTTAATTTTTTTTGTTGACATATATTGTAAGAAATTAACAGGAAATATTTGAATGACATAGCTAAGAGATTTATTGGAATGAATTCTTCCTAAACAGTGAGCTCTTAGCTGTTATCTATTTCACTTGACATTTCATGATTATTTTATTCTCTACTGTATGCTTTGTATTTCAACTTTTAAATTATAACTATTAATTTTCATGTATTTTTACAGTTTGGAGCTATTTGTATTTTCTTAATGGATAATATTTTCAGCTAAATGAATTAATTTTGTGAGAGATTTCACCCCAGTTTGGTGGGGTAATTAATAGACTCCACTTGGTCTACATTTTACCCTCTGGGTACATCAGATTCTTCTTAGAGATCTAACATTTGTTTCCACTATTCATGCCTGGACATCATAAAATATTTCAAGCTTCTCTTGTTATATAGGCAGTCACTATTGCCTACACTTAGCATTTTTTCAGCAAAGTGTCATTTTTGTAATGTAGTAGTGCCCTTGTAAAGTATTCCATCATATGCAGCAGCTCCACCTATGCAGACACAATGTAATTTTATTCTTGGAAGAATCTCTGCTGCCTCTGTTTGCCATCCTTGAAGAATTACTCTCAATCTGTGCTAAACCTGGATCATTTTATCTGTTTGTTTGAGCCTGACATATTTTGCTGAAGAGGTGGACAGCACCAGCATCATCTACTCTAGGTATTTCTTCGTGCAACTCCCTTCTGAATTTATAGGTTATTTTGAAAGCATAAACTTAAATTATTAAATATTCTTCAATTTAATATTAATTGTTTGAAGATGATATGATGGTTCAAAACTTCCTTCCAAAAGATATATCTGTCAGAATTTATCTCAAATGATTTCAAGCCCAAATCACTGATGGTTAGAATATACGTTTATGCATTTTTTCCCTCAATATAAGTATATTGTGACTCAACTGGAAATCCTAATCAGAATGTAACTATTGTAGCCTGGTAAGAACTTATTGGAGAAAAGACAATTTTCTTTGGTCTATTCAATATAAATACTTGCATGTATAAAATCTTCATCCATGTCCAATGAAAGAACAGTATGTTAAAAGGTAAATAAAATAAATTTATATGCCTAAGAAACAGTACTCCAGTACCTGCTACACAAGAAGTTGCAGCACTATCAGGTAGAGGGCTTGACGCTCAGAGTTGAGAGCATTGTGAATTTAATGTTCACTATGGGAATTTCGCTGCCTGAAGCCTTTCTTTTCCTGGTGAGGAACTACTGAACTTACTCTCAGTTTCCTGTGTGTTGATAACTGTAATACTTCTTTTAGGTCAAGGTCAGAAAATGTCAGTAGGACATGGAATGGGAAATTTTTCATTGCATCTCTTGTGTTTCCTTCCCAAGCTGCCAGCTTTTCATAGTATTTCTGCTAGTCAAGAAAGTCTACAATCCAAAAATTCACCCTGGACCAGTCTACCCAGAGAACACTAAAGCATGGCTCACATAGATCAGCTTATCAACACTTCAATGATTTAAATCTAATATTGGATAGTCTTTGGTATTATATTGCTGTCTCAGCAGTTCCATGGCATACCATATTAGTATGTTAGTTCACTTGTGACTGCAGTGCAAAAGTGTGTTAAAAGATAAATAAAATATTTTAGTGAAGCCAAGCTTCGTCCACTGTGCTAACAATTTTTCTAGCGGAATTTACCGAAGTGAAAAGAAAGGAAGAGGTGAAAATTCTGTCTGTGAACTAGTGGGTAACAGTTCAGCAGCTGCCCAAATTATTCTCAAGTACTTCAGCACATCTCTAGATAAAAATTTACAAGGTTCAGAGGATTTGATATAGACAGGAACATTTGTCAAATGATAACCAAACTTTTTCAACTTACATTAGTGAAGTTATGAAGCTGAACTATGGCAGCCTTTTTCACTAATCTATTAGTTAAAGAAAAAAGACACAAGGCATGACATGCCTTCAAATCTATCTATATCTGTAAGCAGATGTGTATATTCAGGAATGCATTATAAGCATCATTAATACTGATACAGAAAGATACTGCAGTCATCCTTCATAACCACAGGTTTCACACATGCAGTCTGCCTGAACATCCTTCCTCAGTTCAGAGTGTTCATCCGTCTTGTAGAAATGGTTCAGCATTTTCATTCATCATATGAATGAGATAAGGTAAAACCTCTACTTTTTTTTTTTTTTTTTTTTTTTTTTTTTTCCCAGGCTTGAACTAGTGTATTTTCATGGACTGTGCTTTCTGAACCCATTAATAGTAATGATGTTATATGGTTCACTGTAGTCCTTTCCATGGGCTGCTGCTCATATCAGAGCAAGTAATAAAGAGGCAAGCCCTCCTGGATGGAAATGCATGGCCTCACTGGGGGGGTGAGTGGAGAGCAGTTAAAAGCATCAAATAATAGAATCCACTATTTTGTCTCAAAAAGAAAAAGGTAAGCAAGAACAAAATGAAAAGGGACCCTTCAGAAATAAAAACTAACTCTAGATTTTTCTTGTCCATTTTTAATGTAATTTCATGCTTAGACACATTCATAGGACTAAACAGTGAGTTTTTCTGTATGGCTTATACAAGATATTATTTTGAACTGCCTGTTCATTGCTAGATAAGAGACTAAAAGTGAAAGCTCACAACTCTCTCTATTCCTCAGGAAACTATCAGCTGTGCCAAATTACCACCACATCCTGAATTGTGCAACATCCTTCGTCTCCCCAGTCTCAAATGATTTTATGGCATCCAGAATCATGATAATCATTTTGCCTTGAAGTGGCCTTCAAATGTTGTATTTGTGTGAAAAAAATTCCAATTTATTTGGAATTTTCTCATCTTCGTTCCTCTGCTCCGAGAGCTGGTTTGTGGACGTCCATATGTCGTTTCTCCTTTTTTCCTTTTCAAAGATCAGTTGTCCAAATAAGCTGTACATTTTGGGACTGGTAAATATCTATCTTCCAGCAGTCTCTAAATGTGCTTTATGACACTGTGTGGAATGAGGCCTACAGCCGTGACATATGTCATAAGATACGTGGTAAAGAGATTTTCATGAGATGAGATATGCAGTGATGGGTTTTCCTGTGCTGTGATGGGATTTCTGTGGACATGATGGCCTGCTGAGGTGGTGACAGGTTGTCAGGTAGAAGCCAGACAGCCATTTTTTCTGCAATTGGCCAGGTGTAAGTGTGGGACACTGTGTCCCAATTCCATTGTGTCATGCAAGACCCACAGTCTTTGCAATCTTTCTTTGTAAATCTTGATATCCTTCATTTAGACATAAATTGCCTCCCCCCTCCATTTATGATGGCAGTAACAGAATATTTGACTACACTCTCACCTCCACTTATCCCAAAAGTATAAACTGACATTTGAAATCCTCAGTGACAGAGGATGAGAATTTGATAACCTTGCATGGAAGTGGATGAGACTTGCTCCTGTTTTCTTCTCAAAGTGGGGACACCTCTGTGATAAGATTTGCATATCCAACTGCACTGGAATATACCCTGGAACTCTTGTTCACTGTGCTCTACACTTATATTTTGCATGTGCAGTAAATTTATCACCAGCAATCTGAAAGAATCTATAACCTGTTTCTCCAGTAAGCTGCGCTATTGGTGAATCTGTGTTCCTGAAGGTTCCTTTTGAATTTGTCCTGACTTTTAGTGTTTAATTGGTTAAAACTCACTACTTGCAACTCTCTCATGAATCAGACCAGATGTAGAGTGTAGCCCACATTATTTATACATCTGGGGTCTTACTGAACACAACCAGACTTATATTTCCAAACTAGTTCTATTCAGAAATTAAGCCCAGCTGCACCCAGCCCCTGTGATTCCATAGGACCTGCTGGAGCAAGTGGGTTTATTTTCTCCCAAATCTCCATACTCCTAATACACTGGTCTAAGCTGAGAGTGACAGCCCAAAAAGCACTACTCAAAGGAGATAAAACTGGTACTGTCAATTCAGGACTGCTGTGATCAAGAATGAGTGAGAACATTTAAGATTGTCAGCTACAGCAATAAGCATTGCCACCCCAGCATACTCCACTGAATTAGCTTCTCGAGTGCCTACACAGTCCAAACAAAATTTCACAATGTCAAAGCAGAAAAACTCTCTTTCTCTACAATTAACTTAACTATAGTATAACAGGATAAATGAGAGCAAAAAAGATCCCAAAAAGCCAGATAAAAGTAACCATCACACTTCTTTGCCAATCCATGTGAAAGCAGTGAATTCAAATAATATTATCAGGCAATCAAAGCATGCTAAAAACCAAAACAAAACCAAATCAAACCATCTAAACCAAACCAAACCCCAAACCAACATCAATGAAAAAAACTCCAACAAAACAAAGAACCCCCCCAACAAAACCAACCAAACACCTAACTAACCAACAAACCACCTCTCCCCCCACATGCTTGCCCCCAAAAAACAAGAATCACAACCAAACCCTCTAGACATTCTCTACAGTTATACAAAGCAATGAAAAAAACAAACAAACAAACAAACAAACAAACAAAACCAAAAAAAACAAACCCAAACTCAATATCAATTTCTTGCTGCACACAAGGAGGGAAACAATGGAAGTATTCTGGGTATGCACTCCAGATATTGACACTGTGTCTCCTTCAGAAGAAGCTAAGCAAGGGAACAGAGATTCCCTCAAAACCCTAAGGAAGACTCACAGATAATCTAACATAATGATCATTCAGCATTGTACAAAAGAACAGCAACTGATAGTCAGGAGTGTAAAGGACCCATTTGCACATTATCAACAGAAGTATGAGGAGGACAAACAAAAATTACTATCAGCTTTTTAAAAATTGCTTTTTAAATTATTCTCACTTTCATCTGTTCACTTATTTTCACACCATAGACATATCTTCCCTTTGCTCAGAGAACACAGACATTTTTCAGGTAGGTCATACATAAAAGACCACAGATCAGCAATAATGCCTGCAGATACCTAGATGACATTAATTAGAACCTTTGTTTGACATAAGAAAGCCATGGCTGTTGTCTTGGAGACCAAATGAATTAATTTAGACTGTTTCTTTGAGAGGAATGGCATTATGAATACATACATCTCTTTTAAATGCAAAATGGTCCCTAAGCTTGAATATAAAATTTCTCTGAAGTTGAAAGAAAAAGTGGCATCATTTCTGTTTTAAGAATGTAATCTTGATTTCATATCTCAGAATTTTAAGAACAAAATAGTTCAATAGTAACAAATCTTAATTGGTGAGGCTTTCAGAGCAGACACCATAGACACTACACAACTTGCAAATGTGCACTTTGTAAAAGAAGCTGAACAGGATCTATGAAAGCATATTTTTCTTAAAAAGTATGTTAATTTAACAGATGGTTTAAAATACTAAAGTGTTTGTGCCCAGAGGATGATGAAGAAAACATCAGTGAAAACATTAAGCAACCAGTAAAACTGTAATATTGCCACATAGCAGGGTATGTTTAACTTCCTTTTGCAAGGCTGAGGAGACACTGAGAAGAATTTTATGGTGAAGAAATTGTAGAATGACTTCCAGGCTCTGATCTAATCACAGTGGAAACCTACTCTGGCAGGTCTATTTACTCTAAATCCCAAGCTCCATTGTCTGACAGAGTAACACTATCAGAGAGTTGATCAGAAAGATGAATAATGTAGAGAGGTCAGAATTAGGATTTGCTTCTGACACATTGGAGCTAAAACATCACACTTCATGCTTCAGTTCCTTTAACTAAAAATGCCTTCCTGATTGCAGGCCACCTCTTATTTTACCAGCAGTCACTGAGATTGAGAGAGCACTCACTGCCAAATGTATTATTTATTTATTAGCATTCCGAGTGGGGGACGACAGTAAAGCAATTTCTTTCCTGTGGATTTTGGCAGAATGCAAACAATGTTATGACAAAATGCCTGTTTTGTTAAAATTAGGGTTTAAAAGTTCTTACTGTTTAAAGTTCTTATTCCCAAAAATCCACCTGCTTAGTAAGACCTGTTGTACTGGATCAGAACAAAGATCCATTTAGCTCAGCATTCCATCTATAAGAGTGGACAAAAGTAAACATTAATTAGGCATTAATTAGGAATACCTTCCAGTTACAGCCTCCACAGTTCTAAACATCTGATTCAGGAAGTTCCTGAATTGTAGCTGGAACCCTATACATGGATTCTATATCCATAGAATTATGGCTTCAATTAGCACCAACTAGGATACTTGCTTTAAAACCTTTCCCTTTTAAAAATTTTAACACTTCTTTCATTAGTTCATTTTAAGTAATGAACAATTATGGAGGGTGCTTGGAAGAATTACTAAGGTTCCTCAGTGAACCAGGTCCTGGATAGTCTGCTCTAGAGCTCTTCAGTCTTTAAGGATCTCATGAGTTTTCCATAGCTGTCTGCATTCCCTTGGATACTGTAATTCAGAGGAAATAATATCCTACTTCTGTAGCAAATATAGTGAGGGTCAAATCTTTTAGGGATCTAATACTTTCAGAACTATCTAAAAAGTCAGGAAATCCCTTTTGTAGGTAGCCTTGGATGTGTCAGCCTTAATCATTTCTTCACCAGTTAACAGTCATTAACAGTCATTTCATCCTAATTGTTTCTGATCAGTTCTTCCTCTAAAATCACAAATTGATTCATCAGCTCTGTATCCACATCAGTCATGAAGCAGGCAGTAAGTAATGAAGCATTCATAATGAAGGCTCACAAAATATTTCGTTTTATTCCTTTTCTGGGTTTTGGTGGTTTTTAGCAAGTATTCCTTGCGTTCTTATTTCTTAATATTGTATAATATTTTTCTGTAGAAGCAAGAGTCTCAATATTTTAGGAATCATTTCAACATGGGGGAAGGAGGTATCTGAGTAAACTGTTCAAGATTATAAAATATTTTTACGCTTATTTTTACATTAAATGCAAAGAAAATAAGGCTTTTCAGCCCTTGTTTTATTTTTTTCCAGATCCCTTTTTTTTGATAAAGCTTTTAAAAGAAACGTAAACTGTAAGACTAAGAAGGTCTTTGTGATAATTTAGAATGATATACTGCATGGAGAGAATTTCTGTATGACAATGTATCACTTAAATGTTTTGGTTTATTGCTTTTTTATTAAAATAAAATCTCAAATGAGAAATATTTTGCAATACCGCTAAGATCTTCAGTATTTTTATGCATTTAATAGTTAAAAAGTATAATTAGTTTGTTAGTAAAGCTCACTTCCTCATGCTTTCATACAGGGTGAAGGTAATTTTTGTTTATAATAATTGAGAGTATAACTTTGAGTAAATTTCAATATGGTTTTGTTTCTAATGGCAAAACAGAGCTGAAAGGGATGACAAAGTTTGCTGTGTTGTGTGGTTCTTGCTACAGCAAATGGGATGGTTAATACAGTTTCATGAACTTTCGAGAAGAATGCAAAGCTTTATGAAGGCACAAAATAGGAAAGAAAACTGAAGAGAATAATGCCATGAGAGCAAGATGTTAGAGAGAGTGGGGAAAGTGGAATGCCACTGTGATGGTCTTTTCTGCTCTGCTCGCTGACCACTGTTTTCAATAATAATCACTGGATGTCTCCAGTGATAATTACCTCTAGAGATTGTCTATTCCAACACCCCCTGCTCCATGCTTGATGTTACCAGACACTTCAAAATTAAAAACTGTGCTGTCAAAAGAACTATACAATTTATGACATGTAAAGTTATTGTTAAGCTTCTGAGGACTTTTTTTATGCTGTTGCTAGATATCTGGTGCCCTTACAGAGGATCAGCTTCACCAAAACACAAGCTTTTGAAGGCTTATGTAGAATTAAGGTACAGGTTGATACAACCTGTAACTTGTTCTTTCCAGAGGCAGGAACTGGACTCTCAAATTACCTGCAAACAGTCTACTAGTTTTCATTAAGTTCTATGTATATAGCTCCATTTTTCTTTTGATAAAAGGAAAGAAAAATACACATTAGTGTCACAGAAAGGTGAAGTTCTTACTGTAGAGAAAACAGAGACAAAAAGGGCAGAGGGAGCAAGAAGAATTATTTTTTCAATTCCTGAAAAGTGATGTTCACAATCAACTTTGGCCATTCCTATTAACAGCTAAGAATTTGTCTTGCATTTGATCATCCTGGGTGCAATTCAGATGCTTGCACCATTAGCACTTACAAACATTCAGGCAGCCCCAGCATATAGTTCTGTCTCCATTTGCTCTTCCTTATAGTTTCCTTTAAGTCCCAAGTCTCACCTGCTTGATCTAAGCAGAAATTCTAGAACATCCTATCCAGCAAGAGATGCAAATAGCACAACATGGGAAAATAGCTGACCTGGTACAGAAACTGAAAAAAAAAAAATTATGCTATTTATAAGAATAACCTGCTATCATTCTGGAAGTGATTTGAAGAATTTTAATATAATTCTCTCTGTGTCTCTAGTAAAGAGTTAGGGATTGTATTCTGTTCTCTTGCATAGACACAACAGACAATCTAAAGTAAATCTATGAATGCTTTATGTCTTAGCAATGATAAGACACATGCATACTGCACATCTCACTTAGAGATTTCCATTTTTGGCTGTGCACCAAAACCAAGCCTCTTCTAGGAATTGATAGTCCTGGCCTTACTTTGCAGTGCAGAGAGGTACCATGTCAATGTTGGGATTATTTTTCTTTTTACTGTGGGAGCTTTATACAAAAGGCAGAACAAACCACAAAGCTGTGTAATGGAATCAAAGTATATTTTCCAGCAGAAAATCAACTTTTGGGAACAGATACTTTTCTGTAACTTTCACTGAGTCACTATCTGACAAAGGAGAACTATTCTTTGTTCAAGGAGTTGAAATGACAGTCATAAGTTTGTCTTCTAATGAGGTTTGAAATAACTTTGTGTTCTAGGAAAAAAGGAAGTGAAGTAGGAACTATCCTTTTAGAGTGATGAAGAAAACACAGGTTTTGAGGTATTTATTAAGAAGCAGATAAAAATAACATATCCTCAAGAAAATCCTAGATGTTGATAGAAGGTTTGGAAACTAAAATGTTTGTTCACTGGAGAAGTTCTGATGGACTGATTTCCGTAGACATGATTCGAAACAAGTCAGGTTTGTTGGGCTTTTTGTCTGTCATCACATTTATAAATATTCAATCCTTCCTTTTCTGCTAGCAGAAGTCCCATGATGAATGAAAGTGCTACTCTGTCTTAGGTTCTACAAGTTTTTCTCCCCTTTCTCATAAGCCTTCATTTTTTCTCTCCTTGACATTTCATAGTGTTTTTCCCCCACTTTACAATGTGTCCTGGTTTCTGGCAAGTAAAACAAATTAAAACCAAAACTAGTTTTTGTAAAACAAAAAAAAGAGCAAAGCACATTGTGTTGAAGGATTAAGAAAGTGATTATAAAACATAATTATAAAAAAAATGGAGAAAAGCATTTTTGTAAGCTAAAAATAAATCCATATTTACTATGCACAGACACTCGGTGATGATAAATATTTTAAACAACATATTTTTTAGAAGTTTGATCTCACATTCAGTTTAATAGAAAAAAAGAAGCAGATGGCAGCACAGTATGTGCCTTTTGGATATTATGATAAGATCTCCATTGCTGAAATGTGAAAATTACCTTGTGGCTACTTCATCAGTATAGTAAACTATGCTGTTTGAAATGCAGAAACAAACATTCAGAATTATGAGTTCTCTTAGTGTGCAGGAAAGTTTTCAAAGCAAATTACAGTTCAAGTTCTGAACAGACATTTTTTACTTCAATAATTTTTGTAATATTATAGTTAAAAGATCCCCTTAAAGCAGCCATTAGTTAGGCTTCCTGCCTTCTTTCAATATGCCAATAATACATTTTATAGCCACAATAAACTACACAATACCTGAAAATTGGTGTAGTGAGATCTTTTGCCACTAAGAATTTAATTAAGAAATGTTATACCATTAAATGCAGTATGACATAGTATGCTCCACAGCACTTAAATAGTTTAAATTATATCTCTGGAATGCACAGAAGTTTAAATATATTTTGAAGTTTGTTTGACTTTTAATATTAATTTTTCAAGTGATGCATACCAAGGGTATATTTTTTCACCTGAATCTAAATGGCTAGAGAAAAACAATTACAGCATTGAACAAGAATGGCTATGACAGATAAGTGTTCTTGAAGAAACAGCTGGGGTTATTTATCAACATTATATTTATGAAAGCATACTCCCTACTTGGCTCCAGACATTTTAAGAGCCACTTCCTTAGAGGGATAAGCCTCTTAGCACAAGGCTTCTACTACATATTTGTAGTCTTATTTTAGAAGAGGTTTTAGGGAAAGGAAGGCTGACTGCTGTGTGAAGAAACATGGGTTGCAACTACCTGGCATTTACAGGTAGTCATGACTGGATTTGTCTGCACTCCAGGCTGGCTGAATGTAAGCCAGCAGCAGACCAGAGGCTGCTGAGGTACAATTAACGTGGCACTGAGTTTGAGTTAATAAGCCTTGCTGGGAGACAGGGCTTTCAGGCTCGTGTGACACTGCGGCTCAGCGCCGCGCTAACACGGCTACATGACTTCCAGTTTAGACCTGGCTGGCGTCCAGCTGGTTCAGAGTGGTGCAGGCAAGGACAGCTGGCATTTGCTCTGAGCATGGGCAAGATTTACTGGTGACTGCTACTGCCTGCAGAAAATTCATGCAGCAGAAACTGTGCTGCGAGCAGCACCTTCCACTTCTGATTAGCTGGAAATCCAAGAGATAATGAAGGGACTCATAAGGCAAGTTGAAGATAGAAGCAAAGAGGGATTTTTATCCAAGACACATTTTTTAAATGTATTTCTTCTGTCAGTCTTGAATGACTAAATCAATTATGCTGCCCTCTGTGACACTGCAAATGTTGCTGCCCCATGATCATAGAAGAAAACAGCACAAGTATTCTTCAGCCTGACAGTGCTGAAAGTGCATGGAAAGGTCACATCTCTCTGCAACAACATTCAGACATAACCAAAAATCCCCAAATCTGCTTGTACCATCATGCTCTGAGTACACAAAACATTCAGATTATAACTCAAAGCCTAGTCTGTTGGCTGCAGGAAGCCTGGAATTTAAAACAAGGGAGTGTATGAACCCTGTCTACCTACTTAAGCACTCCATTTGAGAGAAATGAAAGTCTAATGCAGAATCACTTTATAACCTTAACAGTAAGGAGGTTAACTCAGAAACAGTATGTAGGCAATCACAGATAATCACAGAATATTCTGAGATGCAAAGGACGCACAAGAATTATCAGTTGTGAATGGCCTATATGAAACCCACAACCTTGGCGCTGTTAGCACAATGCTTTAATGATGTGAGCTAAATGGTTTGTGTTCCTCTTACTCCAACAGGTTAGGAGACAGTTGGAATAAAATTCTTTACTGAAAGGATGTCTGAAAACGAGAAGTAAGCTTCCCAGGGAAGCCGTGGTGGAGCAAGGCTTTTCAGTGTTCAGGAAGCATTTGGACAACACTCTTAGACACAAGGTTTAATGTTTAGTTTGCCCTGTCTAAAGTTAGGAGTTGGATTCAATGATCATCATAGGTGTCTTCCAACTCAGGACAGTCAATTTAGTAGTCATTTAAATGCAAAATAAAGTTATTAAGAGAGGGAGGTGAAGACAAATTTTAAAAGAAACTTCCTCAAAGTAGAAATACTATTACATATAAGAATGTAAAATGTAAATAAATCAGCTCTTTCTGTAGATCAAATATCAAAAGCAAGCCAAAGTACAGAAAGGACGACCACTTGTTCAGGCGATACATCTATTTACCAAGTGCAATCAACTTGTAACTCTCAAAGATGAATTGCTGCAGTTTAAGACCAGTTCTAACCAAAGGAGACAGTGTGCAATACAGAGAGGCAAGAGCATATGTGGGAAGGTGTGAAACAGAGCTACCTCTGAACTAGTTGCTGCTGGTGTAAGGTAGGTAAGAGTAAGAATTTCTTCCTGATAGGATAAAAAATGATGAGGTGAGGAGATTGTGCTTCTCTGAACCTGACTTCTGAGAGATAATTTTTGAGAATTCTTCCCCAGCCAAGGAAATGAGCCATGCAGCACGACCTTCATATTGGACAACTCAGCCAGATTGTGTTTTTTCTGCCACACATCACTGAACACCAGGTACAGGTAGAACTCTGAAACTGATTATTTTCTCCATTTGAATAACAGATAATCATTTCTTCACTAGAGGCTGAGGTTTGTTGTGCATCTGGATCTCCAAGCAAGTTCAGCCTTGTCCCAACTGCTCATAATTACATAGTGTCCTCATCTATTTATTCTTGAATCCCACAAACTGGTGAGACCTCACATCCCCAGGGCAAGTCAATGAAGAAAACAACAGTCCTGTATTACTCAGGCTTAAATTTTAAATCCAGTATTTTTACTGCTTTAATTCTGAATAACAGTCATATGAAAGAAAAAAATGAAAAAGAAAATGAAAAAGAAAGAAAAAAAAAAAAAAAAAANAAATGAAAAAGAAAATGAAAAAGAAAGGAAAAAAAAAGAAGAAAAAGAAAGATAAAGAATAGGGTAACATAGCAGTGAGGATGTATTTCTGAATGAAGTAATTTATTTGAAAAAATAAGTGTCTTTTCAGTTCTTAGAATACATAATTACTTGACTCAAATCCAAACTCAAGTTCCTTTAAAGGTTGAGATGATTTTGAAAGCTTAAGGGTCATGATTTGGTGGGCTAAGGTTTTAGAAATGCTTCTCAA
The DNA here is from genome assembly GCA_013397295.1 of Polioptila caerulea. Lineage (NCBI taxonomy): Eukaryota > Metazoa > Chordata > Aves > Passeriformes > Certhiidae > Polioptila > Polioptila caerulea. The sequence continues at coordinate 134,374 of VYXF01005659.1, forward strand.
TCTGCTAAGGATCATGAAGCATGATGTGAAAGCTCAAACTTGCAGAAATGTCGAAACATAATGTCCAGCAGGCACAACTTCATCTTCTCTGCTCTAACTTTCAAGGTGACTAAGAGAAGTCTTACTTTTAACAAACTTGTATGAATTTAAGAAATAAATCAAATTAAAATAAAGATCTCTAATGAAACTAAAATGAAACCCAAAACTGAATCAAGTCAAATTGAAAATCATGGTTTTAAATTTGTAAGGGGAGTGTATTAGATCGTACTACTACAGCGCTTTAATATAAAGCATAACCACTAACAGTCTCTGACTTCTTGAGGTTCTACAAAGCATGGACCTTGATCAAGTTTAAACTGTATCAAAATTTTCTCTGCTTTTTTTGACTTTTATCTTCACCTGTACTTAGCTTTTCTTTAAAACATATTTAGAATAGTTTTGAGATATTCTCCCATCCTCCCCCCTCCCCCCCTTCCCCATAAAAGAAAGCTTTATGTTGTAGAGGAATACATCTGGTTCAGGTAGCTTGGCCACTAGCTGCTATTGAGATCCAGATTGAAATGCAGGTTGAGCTCTGGGTGTGAGCCCCAGACAAGAGGCTGCGACATACCAAACTTTGGGATACCAAAAGGCATGAAGATGGGTGAAATCGGCCAGGTAAATGGACACTGAGACATAGCAGGAGCTGGGAATTGCACATCTTTTGGATAATAAAGGAGATGGAGACCTGTGACCAACGATGTGGATGGGCACAGAGAGGGGGCAGGACCCAAAGACTCTGGAGAAAGGTCAAGACTTACAGGGCTTGTGAGAGAATGAAAGCCCAAGGCTTCCATTGTTGGGTGTACTCCTTAGAGGCTCCAGCTTTGGCTCTTCCTCTGTTACTGCACCATGAATAAATGGATTTATGTAACCAGACCTCTGAGACTCTGCCATGGGAAACCTGTGGTCAAACCAGCTGGGAAACCTGGTCTGACTGTGTGGGAGTGGAGTGTGCGGGGAGTCAAGCAGGGCACCAGCTGGATCACTGCAGCTGCCCCCTGTAAAGGGGCTGCTATCCCAGCACTGGATATGGGAGTCTGGCCTTTGGAGTCTGACTGTTCACAGTCTTGTGAATAGTCATACTGAGAAGATTCCTTAACAATGTCCTTACAACTTAAGCTGCATTTGCTTTCTCTACAGCATATCTCTTGTGTACTATTTAATACTGGCTCTAATTGGCAGATTTTGGAAACACACCCATTTTGTAATAGCCATGCAACAAAAAAAAAAAAAAAAAGAAATTAAATAGCTTTGTAAAATACAAGCATCTCAGTATTGTTTGCATTAAAGAAAGGATGATATTGACCATTATTATTTCAGTAAGTGTAGGTAAAATTAAATAACCTTCATCTATCCTGTGAGCACTCCAGATCTGACAGCAAAGTCTTTGAAGCTGACATTCTCTTTGACATTACTCTGACTCTAGCAGAATAAAAATACTACTTAGCACTTACCTAGCACTTTTTATCTTCAAAGCACTTTGCAAACATTATAATTAATGCTGACAACAACCTGGTGAGAACTTGTAAGAGTTATCCTCCCCAGGTGGTAACATGGGAGAAACACAGAGAAGTTGCTTATCTAAAAAGAAAGGTGAGGAATAAAAGTTTGGAGTTTCCAGTACCTTGTTTTGTACTTTGATCACATCTCAAGAGAGCATTTTGAATGGTGTTTATTGCAACTATTTCCCCATTACAAAATATTTTAACTCATGAAAGGTAAAAAAAACAAATGGCAATTCATATGCTGAATATGACAAAACCCTTCACATTAGTACTGTGAGTGTATTTTGAAATGTGAATTCATTACTTATGGTACATACACAGAAATGCAAACAAGACCTGAGATTACTGTGAACTAGTCAAATTTCAGTGCATCAGAAGTTACTACAATTTCCATTTATTTTCTAGGCAAGATTATCTAATCTTTGAAACACTGCTATCATTTTCCTATTGTGCAAATCTGACATTTTGTTTCCTGACTACACAAGTAATCTTTCCAAAATCCAACAACACAAAAGGCACAGGGAAGGCAGCTGAAATCCTTTTCACATTAGCTTAATCCCTGAGTGACATAGCAGTGACATGTCTGTAGCAATCACTACTCTTGAAGGCAAACAGTTGGGAATCTTCTGCAGTAGGAACTCATTTTAGGTATTAAAGAGCAGCAGCAGCCCTTGCTCTTCCCCTCTCTGTATTTCAGGACCAAGGCCAGGTAAGGAACTGTGATTTCCCCCTTCAGAGAGCGTTGCTGTAACCATTACTGAACACACCTGCATCTGCACAGGACAGAACAGATTGCAGGATGAGAGCCTACAATCCAAATATTGAATTATCTTGAAGATGACCCATAGTTGGGAAAGCATTAGACTAATATTGCACCTATTCTGTGGGAAGAGAGATTTCTCATTATTATTTTCCTCCCTTTAATGCCCATGTAAGTATCAAAAAACTTACATACAACTTCAGCAGTGCAGTGGAAATGCATGAACAGTAGTTGTAGCTGAGAATTAGTTTGAATGTAAATGACAATACAGTCATCTTTCAGGTTTTTGTAGGAATTATATTATTGTTGAAAACTTCTGCTGATTGTGGTTTAGGATCCTTCAATCAAAATCATAGAATTATAGAATGGTTTGGGTTAGAAGGAACCTTTGAAGATCAGCTTCTCCAAAGCCCCTGCCATGGGTAGGGACATAATTCACTATGTCAGGTTGCCCAAAGCCCTGTCCAACTTGGCTTTGAATGCTTCCAGTGATGGGATATCCACAATTTCTGTGGACAGCCTCTCTCAGTTACTATATTCACCAGAAAAAAAAATGTCTTTCTTACTTCCAATCTAAATCTGCCTTTTTTTCAGTTAGAAATTGTTGCTCCTTCTGACAGAAAAGATGCTAGTAAGGAGTCTTTCTTATAACTCCCTCAAAGTATTGAAAGATCTCGATGGAACCTTCTCTTCTTCAGGCTGTACAAGCCCAACTCTCCCAGACTGTCTTCATAGGAGAGGGGTTACAGACATCTGCTAACTTTTATGGGCTTTCTCTGGTACCATTCTAGCAAGCTCATGTCTTTCCCCTACTGTGTACCTCATTATTCTTAGCATCCCTTGCCAAATTCAACTCCAACCATGCCTTAGATTTCCTAATCCCATCCCCATTCAGGCACTGTTGTATTCCTCACAGGATAAATATCTGTGTTTCCACCACCTGTACAGAAAGAAAACCATAAAATTTACTGAATTTCCATGGTTTCAATTCATTAAGAATTTCAGTCCTTGGCTTTTAATGTATTTCTTCTAAAGTTACATTACTAACATCTATGAGCCACAGAATTTACACTAGTAAGTTAATTTCACATGTAATCTAAGTCTATATCCCATTAATTGGTAGGATTTCAGACACAACAGCTTCTTTCCTAGTTCCTTATTTAAAATGCAGAGAAGGAGGAATGCAATTTTCGAAAGCTGATGGGTAGGGAGAGAACTACCCAAGGTAACACAAAGCATCCATGACAGGGCTTTTAAACCTTCTGCCTTTCAGGAACAATTAGATCCTTTACACTGGTTGCCCTTCACTTGGGAGTCACAGCTCTGAGTAATCATCCAGAGTTCAGTACCTTTTAAAAAACATTGAAGAATTATTCTTTCCTATCAAAGGACAGCCAAAGGAGGAGGAGCAGGTGCTGGCACAATTTCATCTAACAGAGTATGGGTAGTGGCCTTGAATTCAATTAATTTCTTTCCTTTGCCAGAGAATACTTGAAACAGTTTTGCCTGCCCTACAGTAACATCTTGGCCATGAATGGGAAATGGTTTATGACCTCATTGCTTCTCGTTTGTTTTTTTTTTTAAGATCATTAAGTATTCTTTGGGAAAACAGGAGAATGGTGACAGTGGCTTTTGGTAGCTAGACCACTTTCCTGGGAGAAGGAGTCCTACATTTTAGACTATGATACTACAAGCTCTTAATAGAAGATTATTAACTCTGGTGATTATATAATCACTATTGGTTATAGATCACTCTGTAATGGATGTGTTGATTTTCCTAAATGCTGCAACAAGTCTGGGATACAAATGGGGTGGTAGGACACTAACAGCCTCTTCTCAAATCTAATTGGCTTAAATAAAGGTCTACTCCAATGCAGGTACATATTGGTTATATTATTAGGTAACTTTTAGGTTACCTGTTATATTATTAGGTAAGTATATCAAGCCATTATGCTCGATTAATGAAAGAAGAGATTGAAAAGGGTAGCACAAAATCTGATCCAGAAAAAAACCCTGTCATCTTAGGTTCTGTGCCTCTTATTGACAGCTTGTGGATTACTAGGTGTTCAATATTAAGATATGTGAGATCTTTCAAGTCTTAAAGGTTAATATGCCCTGCCCTTTTTCTTCTCCTTTATTACAAGGATTTTCAAGCCCACCACCTGGAACTGAAAAAAAAACAAACCATGAAGAATGAAAACCGGAAGTTTTTGACAAGCATAGGTGACAATATATTCCCTTTCCTTAAAGACCCCTGAAACTAATCAAACTCAAAATATAATGTTTCCCTAAATTAGATACCCTTATACTCAGCCACAGACACTCATCTGAAAAACAATATTAGAGGGAAACAATGTTAAGGTGGTTATTTGACTCCCAGAGCTCAGACTACCTTATATAACCTAACTAAAGAGAAGGATACCAGATACTTGTTTGTTTTATATTTTTTAATTTTCTGTTTTTATCCTCAAGCCTGTGTTTAACCTTGTCCAGTGATGTAAATAAAACTTTACATATAAATAAAAGAGGAACTTCACTGGAAGAAAGGAATCAAAAATAGTAGTGGTAGCCTGAAATTTAAAGAGAAGCTGGGGACTCTGAAAGTAGTTTGTTTTTGACTCTGAAAGTTTTTGTTTTCGTAGCACCAGAGCCATACATGTAACATTACCTAATTCTCTAATGTATGTAATACTATGATATAGTTATTAATATAATGCACACGATTATGATAAGGTATTATCAATGTATTATATAATATTTTACAACAGAATATTTACATCAAGTGTTTTGCATATGAGGACTTGGTAGCTGCTAAGACTAATTCTTTTTGGAAGTTAGCTTATTGGAATTTTTTTACTATACTCAAAATATTTCTTCAATTGGTTACTTTTGTGTATGAAACAAATATCTGATTATCTTCTTTGCTTTATGTTTTGTACATAAATGATGGATTTTTCAGATAATATGTGGAATTTGCACCAAAAAAGTAAAGAAACTACATTTATATCACATATTTCTTGCTTCTGCTTTTGTAAGTCCTTACAAACACATAAAATCCCCTCCATGCTTAGACAGGAGCCCACAAAAAGACATGTATGGTCTCACACCATAATCACAGGCACAGAGTGAAATAGAGGTAGGCAAATACAAGAGAAGCAGAATCCACTGCATAGAAAGTTGAAGATCCATTGTGTAGTGGAAAACTAGCAGTGGAGATCTAGTTATAAGTAGCTGCATTTCAGTGCTCTCATTTCAACTATTTCCATGCAAAAGTAGTACAGCATTAGCATAACTACTCTGCAATATGGCATAACTGCTGGATCAATACAAAACTCATATGTTCTGAAAACATTTGTGTACACAATTCCTGCAATAATGTCAAAGGAAAAAAGAAAACAAAACCAACAACGAAAGATTTAAAACATTTTTCTGAAGGAGGAGAGTTAAAAATTTGATACCAGAAAAGTTTTAATCTTTAGCTACCTCTCTTACTTTTCATTAACACACTCTATGCACAGAAGAAACTGTTAAAGAGCTGAATACTCTAAGAACAATTTCAAAGTAGGAGTGTATATCATATTAACTATTGTTATTTATCTACCTCAGAAATTATTTCAGTAAACATAGAGATTTTCCTGTGATGAAAAAAATATAAAATATAGTAACTTTTTCAAAGTACCTTGATCTTTCTCCAGCATCAGGGGATATATAAAGCCTTTGGGTCTATATTGTATTCCTTTTAGAACAGACAGCTGGGAGTAAAGAAAGGAGCCATGCTGCCATAATTCTTCAAAAATCCCTAGCTGTAGGCCTTTAAGGGGAAGTCAGATATAATTTAGAAGTCTTCAGGTTACTTTCAAGGATATTGAAAGCAAACTAGCTGCTGGCCTGTGTCAAGCAAAGTAAAAAATTCATTTTTGCTTTACTGATGTTCTTCAATATCAGAAAGCTGGAAAGATTCCGTTACATTTTTCTATAACTGATAGACCAGAGCAAAACTGAAGTTTATTGTCTTTTTTCTGTATTCAGACATCTCTCATGTCTCAAGTGTTTTACAAACTCTTCTACCCGTCTGCTTCTAGAAACTTGTTTATTTCTGAAAATAAAATATCAATGAAGGTTTTAAAGGAATAAATGTGATGGACCACTCAGTATCATAGTGCAGATGTAGAGTAAATGTTGCCAAGACCTCTCTTAGATTCTTGTGGGTGAGTCTGTATTCTTAATAAATCTGCCAGTCTCCCTTCACCTTTCTGGGTATGAATGATATTCCATATTTGAAGATATCAGCTTATAAAATAGCACAATACTTACAAGAATTAAGGAGTTTTGAAGCATAGCTAGAGTTGTTAATTCCCTGTTACACTGAGCCTGTGTCATACAGGCACACACATAAGTTAACTGCACAGGTGAAGCATCCACAAATAAATTTAGTCAGATCCATCACTTTCTCCATCTGGACTCTATGGATTTCAAAGAAGAAATCTACCTTCCTGCACCAAAACAACAGTCATACCAATAATAACCTAAAGAAAAAAAAATCTCACAATAAAAAAAAGCTATTAAAATAAACAACTTGATCTCTTAGAATTGGGGAATCTAAGGCTACTTCAAACTGATGAAAGTCTGCAGTTAGTAAAAGCTGAACTTCAGACAAAGAGCATAAAAATACAATGAACCAACAAGACACTGCTCCTACAGCATTATCCAATCCAATATGAGTACATATAATCACCAGTTCAGACAGAACATAGTTAAGGTGATGCAAATCACACTGGCATAAAAATTGAGATGCTGGTATAGCATTTGTTTAAATGGTAAATTCCATTTGGAAGTGAATGTGTGCTGCCTGTGCTTCCTGCTGACAAGCAGCAAGAGAGCTATTCTAGCACAATGCTGGGATTAAAACCAACCAGTTTGACTGAAACATTCTGCAGCTAAATTATGAGTTTTCTTCTGGCATATGGGAAGGTCTAATGCTTCAAGGAATGACACCCACACTGACATGGTTTTACTACAAGTTGGTTTTATTTATATCATAGGTTCCAGGGACAGTTGACTCAGTATTAAAGAAGAAATCATGACATCGTTTTACTGCACAGAAGCCCTTTCTTATTAGAAAGCACATGAGGCATTTTTGAAATGTGTTGCGCTTCATTTCTCCAGCAGTACTGCAATGGCAGCACTCCTTCTGCAGGCACAGCCTTCCTACGTGGTCCTCATTGCAAAAGAACAGCAATTAATTTACTTCCATAAACCCAAAGAAAATGCAGCTGGCCATGTTCTAAAAAACACAGAAGGAGTCAGGGCCTTAGGTGTTTCTCAGTTCTTCAGCCATTTTGCATGTGCACATACCAGGCTGGATTTTAGCTGATGCAAACAAGCAGAACCCCTTGCAAGGGCAGTTCACATGCCACAGTGGTGGCTGTATTTGTGTCTGTGTCCCACTCACATCCTTCACCTCAGACACTGCAGGTTTGCAGCCCACGGCAGCAGCCCAGGATGTCCAGATTTTCATTTCAACTGGTCAGTACACATCAGCACAACTCAGAGTAGACCAGGTCACAGGGGCTGTACAGGAAAATTTGTCTACTTTGCAGTACAGTTGGAGTTAAAATGCTTGGCTGAATCCCATTTTTTAAAATTTTAAAAACATTGCTTAAACATTGCTTAAACTACGGCATCCATTGCCTGCTTTAGAACAGCCTCAAGTCCCTATAGGAGACTAGATGTCCAAGAACTGGGCACATAAACTAACCCCAAGGCAGTCTGTTTTCTCTCCCATATTGGCTGGAAGTTTGAATCTTCATTTAGTGAGAGACCAGTGATGAAAGATTAGGCACATTTTTTTCTTAGTGTAGCTAATATTCTTTTTCTAGCAATAAACTACATTGATGTGATTCATCTGAACCATATAGATTGTTTTGCATTACAGCTTGATAAACTCACTGTAAAGCCTATATGCTGACAGCCATAAATACTACAAAGTTTTACACCCATACAAGGCATGGCCTCTTCAACACACAAAAACTTTTCTGAGAACTTCCTTATAAACAACAAAACTACATTGCCACTCTATATGAGCGTATGGGTAGGCCATGTCACTTATCCTGTCCGTAAGAAATTCCTCATGGAACCTTCAGGACCAGCTTGAATTTGGCCTTTATGCTTCAAGGTACTCCAAGCAAATATCCTCAACCAATCCTTTTAGATATATCAGAATCAGCTTTCAATGAATGACTTAGCCATATAGTAGTACGAGCCTCCCATGAAAACCTTGTTAAACTATTCATATGTGAGGAATGAATTCATGTATGAGGAATAGCAGATAGTCACAAGTAATATGCCTTTTAAAAATTATAAAAAAATACATGCCATAAAACGTTTTCTGTAGTATGATTTTATGCATCTTTGTGTATGTGCAAATATAAGAGAGACAAGGAAGACAGTATAAAATCCATCAATTTAATTGTAGTAATAAAAGACCTGCATAAAGACCCAAAAGCCTCCCTGGATTTTTGACATTTCAGGTCTTATCATCTCAAAATGCACAAAAAGAAGATATAATGATTCTAAAATAACATTTGCCGTATTTGAAACATCTGTTCCAGTCTGCACTTATAATTCTCCTGTGTTTTCATAATTTCCTTCTATCTTATCACGTTACTCAAAACAATATAAAAACAAAGGTTGTCTGAGTTTTCGGGGCAATGGGAAAGAGGAAGAGACATGCACATATCTCCATGCCCATGTGTAGAAATTAAAACATGCTACAGACAGCAATGTTTATCACTTCAGCATTTTTTTGTATCATCTCTGCTCTCAACTCAAAACCATTTCAGTCCTTTCACTCCATCAAAAAACATTTCTTATGATCCTGCTGGGAACTCACATTTAAGAGAGACTTAAATCACAACAACAGGAACAAAAAATTAATCAAAAAAAAAAGCACACCTTCAGATGTTACCATTTTGTTTCAAAGTACTTTTCTGTGACAAAAGGTATTAAATTTCCATAATAACATATTCAGCTCTGGCTATGATTAAAGGATGAAAGATGATATATATTTAAAAGGTATTTGAAAGACATTTGTGAGGTCATTTTTGGATTATTTCTTTATAGGAAATTAATAGATATCCTGCAATAGTTTGGTCTGTAAGGTAAAGGATTGGATTCTTCTGTGAAGATACTGGGTCTTCTTTATACAAGAACACTGTATAATCCAAAGCAGAAAATATGACAGAAGAAAAAAAGCATCCCTACAATTAGAAAGAGTGCTATAAGCAAAACAGCTAACTCAGAAAATCCTTTGATTTCAACTCAACTGTTCTATTTTATACAACTGTTGTTAAAGTTATGGATCTAATTACACCCTGATATACAATGGTGGATTAAGAATTTTAGGCAGCCATTCTATTCCAGGCATGACAAGAGACAGGCGCAGTAGTCATACTGTTGGGTGGATTATTTCTTTATATAACTGATTTGGTGATATTTTTAAGATGAATCCCTTCAATATGGCTGTACTTGTTCAGGATATATCAAAGGCACTCATTCTCTAACTGATGAAGGTTGTGTATACAAATTGGCAACCCCTGTCAGTGTACCAGACAATTCCATTGCAGATAGTAGTTACATGCTAATTTTATAATCTAAGATACTGATTTCAAAGTATGAAGCAGGGTAAAATCACTGGCAGCACAACAGACTTACCAGGTAGCAAATAAATTAAACTGAAATTTTACTTAAAGCTGCACCAAAAATCTCCTTATTAGTATACAGCATATTTATACGAGTTTCTTTTGCATTAAGGATGAACAAAAAATGTTCATGTACATTTTTGTATGGGTGCGTGTTTGCATGTGTGACATGTCTTAGACAACCTGGATAGCTGAGATCATTGTCTAGATACAGCAACCTATATTCTGGTAAATGCAGCCATGACACCAGCTCCATGCGTCTTTAGTGGCTTAGTAGTTTGGAGGCTTTTATGTAAAAAAATACCTCAGTTATTCACTTAGAACATATGAAAAACATTAATTATTTTACTCAGAGATTTTGCAATGGCTTTGTTAAATATTTATGGCAGTATTTTTTCTGTATTCTAGAATAAAGGTATATCCCAGTGTGACTTGTTTGGTCAATCAAGACTAGGAAACAGTCAGAACCAGATGAAAGGTAGCGTTAACTATTAATCACAAAAGCTAAATGCTTCCTTGGACAATGAACCACTCAAAAAACAAACAGAAGTCAATTCACTTTGGGATATTCCTAAGAGACAAAATAGAGGAATTTGTAAGATAAATTATTCATCATAGCTTATTCACACAATTTTAATTACGATATTCTTTCCATAATAATCTAAACATAGAGAAACTCAGGGGACTCAAAGGCTCAAGACCATTGATTGCAGGATACAGAGCTTTCACTTTTATATTGACTGTATGTGTGGGGACTGGATTCAATGAGCAAAAGCTGGTACCACCTGTAATCTTTACGGTTCATGGAAAAAGAGCAGATGATGATGAAAAGGAAATAGCAAACCAGAGATATCTCCCAAGAGCTGCTGGGTGAATTCAGAGGCAATTAAAAGTATTCAGCCCTTTATAAGATATAGCCCCAAGGGCTGTAACAGAAGCAGTGACAAATGGCTGCTTCAGAGAGCTGGACATGCCCAGGTTTCTGCATGCTGCAGTGTGCCCTGCTGGTTGGAGAGTGAAACATGGATGCAGTGACTTCTCTACCATTATCATGCTGTCCTTGTGAGGTGAAAAAGCTGAGTTTTCCAGAGCTGAAGGGGCTATGCTCTTCAGAGTGAATGCATGAAGATCCTATTCTTCTTCAGAGAAGAAAAACCTCAGCACCAGCCTCGCATCATTTGCAATCTAGCCTGCAAATTTTGGCACAAGACACTAGTGTTAACTGAGTTAAAAATAATAGTAAATACACCACAGGAAAAGTGCAAACCGCTGAAAGCACTATACCCAGATCACAGCATCCCTTTTATACTTTCTTTAATGAGATTTTCTCCCTTGCTTTAAAGGGTGATCCAAAACTTGAGCATCAGAACAGTGGACAGGAAGTGGGAGATATGTTACATTTCAAAAGAGCACAGTCAAACTCATTTTTATTCTTTCATGCACTGGGATGCAGATAAGAAAAATGATAGTGTGAGACCATATTCTGAGAACAACAACAACAATTAAAAAAAAAAATCTCTAACACTACCTATTTTCAAGGGCTCACTTTTCTTGAAGAAACTTTTCTTTCACTTTTAGTTAGCTGGCTATTCTGGGAGTGAGATTACTTGACCAAAAAAATCCCCTTTCCCCTCAAAATTGCCCAAAGCAACAACCACCACTAACAAAACCCACACTATTCCAGAAAGAAAAAAATCAAACAAAACCAACCTAGATTACAAAAGCAGCAGGATTTTCTGTGTGGTTTTGGTGTGTGAACATGATTTTTTTCATTATGTCTGACAAGAATGTATAAGAGTGAAAAATGCATCTATAAACATGGAAAAATCCCAGGACTGGCTATTTCAAATGTTATAGATACAAATCTGTTGTCTATATATATATATATACTCTGACCCTACCTGCACCATACAGCCACCCTCAGAGAAAAATTCACTTTTCCACATTCCAGAAGAGGCTGAAAAAAGTCTTATCCCTGAAATTTTAAGATAAGTTTATTTTTCTTGTTCTGTACTTCAAAGGAGCTCCTCTTTCCCAGAGCTCTGCCACGAAGTACTTATGTGGAACACAGGTTAGCCTGATTCAAATGCGGTGCAAATTAGAATAGAATAAACACGAAAGTATTGCAGAGTATCTGAGTTCTGTATGTTTTGGAGGATATAGGATACAATCCAAATTTGAAGAGGGAAGAAGATTGATTTATCCAAGCAATTAGCATTTTCTTCTTAAATGAAGTTCTCACAGATAAAAATTTTCTATTTTAAGTATGTTTTGGTGAGAAAGCAATGCTAACTTAAAATCAAATAAGATATGACCCTCAGAAAATACTGAAGGAAAGAGATAGAATGAAGTCTCCTCTGTCCTAAAGCTCTTCTGTTGAATCCTCTCCACATGTATTCAATTAACTGGCACTATGTGGCAGGAGAGGTCACAGAGTGCCATGGCCATACCCTGTCCTGCTCCTAGTGTCCTATAACCCAGTAAAGTCTCTGTCAGAGGAGACATGAGATGGTTGTGGTGGGTATTGTAGTACCTCAGCCTTAGCAATGCTAGGGGCCTGCTGTTTGCAGTACTGCACCTTTTCACCCAAGATGTGCTGGCAGTGCCTCCCAGAGTCGTTGTTATACAGCTGTCAGTCTGCCAGAACTGTCTTTGAAATCCCCCCAAAACTTCAGACATTTCAAGCAGATTTTGTTGTCATATAATTCCTTCCACTCCCCCTCAAAAATCCAACCCTCCACCTTGGAATTTCCAAGTGTTATCTGTTGTTGAGTTCCTTTTTACACACTATTAAATGCAAAGCTTTTGTGAAATGAGGAAGGAGAGCTTCAAAAGGAGATGTAAATAGTGCCAGTCCCTGAGGATGAGATAGGATCAACCAGTAGGAGTCTTTTCCAATTGTACATCCAGCACATTCTTTGCAGAATATGTTTTGTTCCAGATCTTCTGGAAGTAATCTTTCAGATGGAAAAGTCATTACACAATAGGAATCTTGTCTCACATTTCACCATACTAAGTTGCTGCCTTTGTAGCTCAGCTCCAGACAATCACGCTATTACTGCCCCAAGCACAACAGCATTAAGTGGGTGGCTAAGATTTTATATAACCTGGACTAGATTTTAAAAACCTTCTCCAGCTATCCTCTTCCTGCTCTAGTGAAACAGTTAAATTATGATTTGCATTTGGAGGTGACCTGCCTGGCTTACAGAATGCTGCCATCATACAGACAATATGTTGATCCTGCTCTTGGCCCTTCTCTTGCCTCTTCAGCAAAGGCACAATATGATTCCTGAAAGGCCAGCTGCAGTAACACTGTCTTGTTGATAAGGATTCTCAACTGAGATGGGGATGCTCCTGAAGGTGAAGTATCCACCTCCTGCAGTCGAGGAAGCAGAAGCACCATTTTTTGAGGTCTTTGTTATCTTCCTACTGTTTGCAAGGGCGCATTAATCCCTGAGTAATTGTACAATTAAGACAACTGTAGGGACAGTTCTTTTCATTCTCCTGTGCACCTTGGAGTAACTGTGTCCTGCTGTGTAAACTTCTGCCCAAGTGCTGGTGAACAGGCCAGTGCACGTAGGAGTTGAAGACAAATAATGCGCTTAGAAAATAAAAAGGGAAAATATCTTAAATTGTCCTTCACAGCACTGCAGGGTGGCACAAAGACAAAGACTCCCATACAAGTTTACAAAGATCAAGCTATTTTTATGCAATTCAAAAGCAGGCATAAAGGAGCTTAAAAACA
>VYXF01005659.1:148187-222565 GCA_013397295.1 Polioptila caerulea
AAAAAAAAAAAAGAAAGAAAAAGTCTATCACTGCCATGCTGAAGAGCTAAGCTCTCTAATATCCTGATTTACTATCTTTCTTTAATACTTCTCGGGAAGGACTTTGTAGTACAAAGGAAGGTGAATGTGTAGCACATTAATATCTTAAAATCACTGCAACACAGAGCTGTTCTTATCTAATTTCTTTATTTCTCTCATCTTTTTCCAGACCTCTGACTTTGCCACACTTAGTAGTACTTTTAGTATAAATAAAAAAAATAATCAGAAGACACTTGTTATACTTTAATTGCCCTCTGATCTTTGCTGATTAAGATGTGGCTATTGAACTTAGAAGTAATTAAATGAGTACTAACTCCTCAATTGCTAGGGGTCTCTACTGAAATGCACAGAAGACAAGCAGTATATAATAAATTTTACAAACATTATTTATATCTTAAACTTTCTATAATCGTGTTATCATTGATAAAATACAATTTGTGTTTCAAATGCTGTGTCAAATGTAGTGTTCTTCCATGGGTGACTGCATGCCCACATACAAATATTCTGTTTTCAGCCTTCCTGAGGAGAAACAAGTACATCTGCAGAGTGAATTATATGAATGAAGTGATTGCACAGACAACTGCTAAACTTGTTTACAAGAACTCCAGTCCTAAGTGACAAGTCAGGCTTGAGACCAAACCCATCACTGCTTTTGAAAGCTGCTATTAAAGTCTGTGCAGTTCAGTGCAGTCACATTAAAGCCTTTAAAGTATTACTACAGTCATTGAATTGACAGTAGACTAAGTCAAACTCATCTGCTCCCAGGTTTACCAATGAGATGCAAGTAAGTCCTGAAGCTAAAACATATCATTCACCAGGAAAATAAACCCAACCATTTCCTCAAATTTCTAGAGGTTTCACATTCATTGCATGTTTTGTATAAATACAAAGTTTCTTTTTCCATTTGCACTCACATTCTCCACATGGATAAGGTTTAAACTCCCAAGACATTAATTTTTTTTTAACAGGAATTGGTAGATAGGCTTTTTTTCTTTTCCTTTTCAGTAGCATTTACATAATAATAATAGACTGTGGATTTTATATGTATGTGCTTATAGACAGATATGTCAACACTGCATTGACAATTATTTCATGGTTCAAGGCAGGCAGAAGTATGTTTTAGAGATATTGGGAAAGTTGGCCTATGGAACAGCAACAAAATAGCATCACAGATTGTCATTACTAATCTGCAGTTTTTCTGCCACAGATGTTTACAGATCTGTTGATGTGAAAGGGAAAAAAAAAAAATTTCCAGGCTTAGATTTATTTTTTCAGAAGTAAGCTTTTCTTACAGAAAGAACAAATTCTTTGTGAACAAATAATCTCTGGGAAAATTTGTTTTACTTTGTCAAAACTTGTTCTTTTTAAATTGTGACAGGGGATCACATGCAAAAAGGCCCATGAAGTTCAAAAATCTCATCATATAATACAAAATAGTTCTCTCTATATAATAGCACTAAATAGGCCAGATGCATAATGATTTTAGAAAGCAGAAGTATCTGAGGATCAAAGACCATTGTTGTACAGCTGTCTCAGATGACTGAGAAGACTGCTTGGCCAGTCCTTGGAAGGTAAGCTTTATTGAACTTGACCTTGAAGTCACAATAGATCACAGTCTTTTCATGAAACTAGGTAGATCTTTACATCATAACAAGAAATACATATTGTATTTTTTTCATTCAGCTGCTAACAGTCTGTCTTTTTTCTAGATTCACAAAACAATATTTCAGAAATATTATTGTTTTAGGGCTAATTATTTACAGTAGGTTTTCTTTTTTAAAAAAAGCAATTTCCTCCAATTAAGCCCAACAGTCACACATTTCCCTCCTAACTTTCTAACAATACTTCACAACTATGTAATCAGCCTTTCAGAGTAACAGTAAATTCCATATTCTCTCAGAGAAAAAAAATAAAGTGTAGGGTATGGAAAGCAGCTAGAAAATAAATTTCCCTTTTATCACAGTAAAATTTCATAGAAAGAATGACTGGAGATATACTCCACTTGTCTGGATATACTGATTTCCCTCATCTTCATTTTCTAGAATATTAACGTACTGGTACAACTTTTCACTCAGTCTCATGACAGAGGAGTTTCAGACATAAAATTTGTTTCTGGCTTCAGACATAAATTTCAGTAATACTGAAAATACCACCTTGATTTAAAGGCATGATCAGAACTGGTGTTCAGCGTAGGCAAGGAATAGAGCTGTTCAGTGGATTTCGCCCTCCTGTAGGCCCTCAAAGATCAATCAGATTGGTTTGGGTTGAAAATACCCAATACCTTAAAGGTCATGTAGTTCAATCCCCCTGCAAAGAGCAGCAACATCTTCAAGCAAATCAGGTTACTCAGAGCCCCATCCAACTTGACCTCAATATTTTCAAGGACATCCACCACCTTTCTGGGCAGTGTTTCACCACACTTATTGTAAAAACTCTCTTACTTCTATGTAGCCTGAATGCACACTCTTTTAATTTAAAACACTTACCCTTTGCCCTATTACAACAGACCCTGCTGAAAAGTCTCTCTCCATCTATCTTGTATGTCCCTTTCAGGTACTGGAAGGTCTCCCTGGAGCCTTTTCTTCTCCAGATTGAACAATCCCCACTCTCTCAGCCTGTCTTCACAGAAGAAACTCTCTATCTTCCTCTGGACTGCAGTTTTATGACCTTCCTCTAATGGGGACCTCAGAGCTGGAGGCAGCACTCCCGGTGGGCTCTCACCAGTGTAATGTAAAGGGGCAGAATCTTCTCCCTCACTCTGCTGGCCAGGCTACTTTGGATGTGGCCCGGGATATAATTCCATTTCTGCACTGTGCGTGCACACTGACAGATCAGGTCCACCAGCACCCTCAAGTCCTTGGCAGGGCTGCTCTCAATCTCTTCATCCCCAGCCTGTGCTGATACTGGAGGTTTCCCTGACCCAAGTGCAGCCCCTTATACTTGATCTTGTTGAATGTCATGAGGTTCACGTGTGCCCACTTCTTGAGCATTTCCAGGTCCCTTTGGATGGTATCCCATCCTTCAGGTCTGTCAACTGCACCACTCAACTTAGGGTCATCTCAAAACTTGCTGAAGGTGGGCTCAACCATACTGTCTATGCCATTGATGTTGATATTAATCAGTGCTGGCCCTAATATGGACCCCTGCAGAGATCCTCTTGTCACTGATCATCAGGTCATTAAGGTATTGATTACTGCCTTCTAGTTACATCATTCAGCCAGTTCTTGTGATGTCATGTCTCAGCTTCTTCTCATTCCTTAACCCAACATTCTCCTCATCCTCCCTTTCTAGCTCATCTTTGTGGTGTGGTTCATCAGTGTGTGCAACCACAATCCTAATTTCTGCTCCATAATATTGACCTGCTTTGTATTGCTTTTTAGATTCTGCAAAGGACAGGGAATTCTCTCCTCTTGCCTATGCTGAACCCCTGAGTGGACATGTTCCAGAGATGAACAAGTTTAATTGCCTTGGAGTCTGTGAGGAACTGGAGAGAGAAAATCTCTTAAACATACACCAAGAGCTACCCCAGGCATCATTGATCTTTGCAAATTGATTGCCATTGATATCTTCAAAACCAGTATACTGGGAAGATACTCAGCAGCTGTCAAAAACCCAAGTTTTGCAAAAACAGGATGTGTTACCTCTCAAAATTCAGTCAACAAAGATCAGTCAACAACTGACATCTATGGTTTAAGCCATTTCTGTGATCTGTGCTTAGAAAATTGATTTACTTTATTTTTAGAGAGCTTATAGAGATATGATCTTAATGATTCAAAACATTTTAACTTTCTCAAGTTTTGACATTACATTTAATTCCACATCAAAGTCACTGAAAACATGAATTATTTGAATATGATATCAAATCACAGTTTAGGTTAAGTTCCTGTGGAATTCCAGGAGTCTAAGTCTCACTCAGGACGAGCTTTGTGCTTTGTAATACTGGACTGCAATTTTTCAAAGGCATTAATACAAGTTAGATTTGGATCTTCTGTTGAATTTCAACGTGATATTAATACTTAATTTTCATTCAATTTTCTCAGGCTAGATATTGAACAAAAATATTAAACTTTAGCAATAAGACCAGTAGAAACCACAGGGTAACATTCAGCTCTCCTTGGAGAAGGTTTGGCATATCTGAAGGCCCTGAGTCAGGTGGGTGCATGGAAAATCCTAATGTTTGGTTCATTACTGGTTATTTCACTGCATCAAGGCACTAACATAAAAATGGATTTGCTTTTAGGAATTATAAATAGAA
Organism: Polioptila caerulea; assembly: GCA_013397295.1. Lineage (NCBI taxonomy): Eukaryota > Metazoa > Chordata > Aves > Passeriformes > Certhiidae > Polioptila > Polioptila caerulea. Next base: position 152,482 of record VYXF01005659.1, read on the forward strand.
AATGAAAGAAACTACTCATTTTGTATACAAAGAGAAAAAAGGCACTTATACATATTCCTGACACGAGTACAATTTGTTGCTGTACAGAAAGCAGCAATACAAATTCTACAGTAATGGCTTTGTCATGGGAAAAGCAATTTGGAAAACAGGAACTTATCATTACCCTAAGCAGTTTCCTTTATAGCCATGTATACTCATAGAAAAACAAATATTGATGTTTAAAATGAGAGAAATATTAAGAGGAAATCTACAAATAATCGTATAGAAACAGTGAATTTGCAATATATGCTCAAGCTGAAAACATAAACAGAAATTTTAAAAGCCATTTACCAAGATGTGTTAACATACTGGATCAGAAACATGAAACGTTATTTTAGTAAATTCATAAGCTTAAATATGTGCAAAATTGTGCTTGAGGGGTGTTTTTGTTTGTTTTCAGTTGTCAAATAACTACCTGCATTATTTGAGATCACATTTAAAGCACATATTGTCCCTTGATACTCCTTGGGGCCCTTTAACGTGACAGTTTTTCAAGCATAAGCAATTTTTTTGTGAAAGAACCTTTGTGAATATGCACTGTTTAGCTGAGTGCTGCAATGCTACAGATCAGTTCAGATTTTTAGTAGTCTCTATTGCTCTATTGGATCTATTCAAATTTCGAATCTTTAACCATATTTTTAATCCATCATTAAGTAACAGGAGATCTTTAACAATTTCAAGTGCTAAGGACGTCAGCTTTATTTAAAAGCAACACTGCTTTTAATATGAGATGATACTTATGTTCCTGTGAACAAGCAAAAGAACCCACCAAACACAATTTCACACGTATTTAAGCTTACGAATCTAACAAAAATCACATGTCTTGTTTCTGATACATTATGTTAAGGCATCTTGTTAAATTGCTTTCAACATTTTTTTGTGTTTTGAGTCACAAGATGATTTGAAAACTGTTGATAATGACTGGGACTGTGTGGGCAGTGTGACAGACAGCTATTATGAATTCAGTAACAGCTCACATGCAGCTCTGGATATTAGAAATGGATTTTGTCATGTCACAGTCCTTCTTTCATTGATCAGATATCAAGAAGGAAAAAGTGAACTGAAGGAGGCTTGAATATTTATTTTCACTCAGCAGTAGGGACTGGCCTCACACTTTGTCCTCTCAGATACTGGGCAATTTACTGAATCTAGAGAGAAGCTACAGAGCTTCTGTAATGTAATCAATGCTGTGGGACAGGTTTTCTGTGGCTTTCTCTATAGGGATTAGATGAGTTCTGTATGCTTTGGCCACCACCAAGCCTCCAAGTCTCCTCTGTTTTCCCTGAAAGATACAGAGTTCCCCAGTTCCATCTCAGACATCTCTGAGATTGGCCTATTCATCATTTACTTGAAGTAAAGAGAATGCTGAAATCAACAGTACAGTACTGTTTTGTTAGAAACTATTAAAATAAACTCCAATAGGAAACAAAAAACACCTTCAGATCTTGAAAACAGGGAGTTCATGAGATTCATGAAGCTTTGGAAAGGTGGTTAATCATATCAAGGGAGACAGGAGGGCCCTAAAAGCATTAGGTCACATCTACAGTTCCTTGAAAAGTTTTGAAAGACATGGAGAGAGAACCCATCTGCCTTCATTCCGTTTCACATCATCAAGGAAACACATCTACTCCCCACTATAGCATACCCTGAGTTGCCTGACCAATTGAGGCCTGATGGGATGATATGGAGCTTATTTCCAGAAGCTCCTTATCTCTAAAAATATCCCCTGCTATCTATTTCCCGAATGTGAAAGGAGATACTATGAGTTCTGCTGCCAGAGATTTCAAGGGAGTGAAAGTGACACTTCAGGAAGGGTTTGCTCAATTTGAGCATGTCATGAGGCCAAATGAACTGTGGAAAACACAACAGAGCTGCCACATCACAGCATCGACTTTTTAACAATAGTCACAGAACTTCAGGTCAGATGTCATCTACTCACTTGTGCTTTCATGTAGCCTTCTGCAGTATTTTACAGTTTATCAGATACAAAACAAGAACTAAAAAAAAGAGCTCTTCCCATCTTGAGGGATGGGAAATGTTAAGGTGAGAACTTTAAAATACCTAACCTCAGTTTAAAGCCTGACAAAAATTAAATACTTGTGGTGTAGACAATGGTGTTTAATAGGAAATGCTAACTTCTTTGGCTATGTAAGAAAGATAACCTGCTAAATTTAGTCTGACATTTTCTTTACAGACTGAAAATATGTAGAAAAAGAAGAAATCAGAGTTCTCAAAAAAAAAGTGTTATCTAGCAAGAATGTAAGCTAAAACAGTTAACATGTCAGTTATCTGTTTTCTTGATTGTATCCTGCCAGACAAGGAAGAACAGCCTCTATCTAACTATACCAGATTTCTCAGAAGTTTCCACTGTTGTTCAATGAAAAAGTTCCAGGAACTGCCACGATGCTCTGGCATCTTATTGTACATCTTGGTCTGCTTTAATCTGAAAATTCTTAGCTGATGTAAGAAAATTGAGTTATTATCTATTTACTTTTCCATCGATTCATCTATTTGTGGGAGGTTTAATGTACAGAATCCTTAATACTATTGTTTGTTTGTGAGACATATCACAGTGCATTTAGGATCCTTGCACACTTACATGATCTTAGCTTAGGACTTCCTGTGTGCTTAGTATTCTAATTTCTTTCAGAGTGCTAAAAATTCTGATTTAAGTCTCAAGAGATCCTTAACAATTAGTAGTATATTTAGTTGCCAAAAACTATTATGATGTGATTTCTGGTTTTTTTACAAGTATGCTGTAGTTTCATATTTCAAACATACCGAGTTGATGAAATTATTTTTGACACCTAAGTTTTGTTTCTTGGCTTGGAATTATTAGGGTTGTATGGGCTACATAATTTAATTCAATTAAACCAGCTATTATNAAGCATACCGAGTTGATGAAATGATTTTTGACACCTAAGTTTTGTTTCTTGGCTTGGAATTATTAGGGTTGTATGGGCTACATAATTTAATTCAATTAAACCAGCTATTATGTTCTGGGCAAGTCCATTAAAAAAAAGAAAAAAGAATCTACTATGTTTAGTCCAAAGAATTTTGCCATGTATTCCATTTTACAGCAGGCTTTTATTATAGAAATGTTGCAATGCCTTCACGTATTTTCAATTAGAATATTACAATAATCCTCACCCATGCTTTCATTATAATACTTATTGTTCACTGTAATTTCCTCTCAGATGGCCTGCCAAATTCAGCTTGATAAAAATGACAGCAACAAATTTTGCTGCCAGAATTATTTTTTTTTTTACACAATTTGTAGAGTATTTATATGCTGCTACATTCACACATTTTTTTTAATATGAGTTCAATGGCTGAAAATCCTTATTAAACTTCAAGGTAAATATAAGATTATTTTTGTGTGCATTCATGCTTTTTATCAGAAATCTATTTCTTGAAAAAGTGGTAATTGTGTATCCCCTTGTTTGTGAACTCTCATAGTAGTCACAGAGCATGAATATGCAGAACCCTGGCAACTCCTTCTGCAAGATCTCCTTCTGCAAGATGACAGTATTGCAGTGAAACAAACATTTAAGAGTGAAACCACCTCTGACAGAAACATGTACTTTGTTACATAATTTCTTGTCCTTCAGTTATATCCATGTATCTCTATAGGAGAAGTTACCATTATGCAATAGGGAACTAATCTACATTTAAACAGCATTTTTTTCTTTTTAACCCACACTTGTTCTCTCCTTCAGATCATATTACAGCCCCGCAAACAGTTCCACTTTGGGAATGGAGGGCACAGCACAGGGACAGAAATGATCACCTGGGAAGGAAGATTAATTGAATATCCACTAACTCTGTATCATGGAGGAACTGGCTTGCTCATGTTCAGTAACAGGTAAAAAAAAATTAAAATGCACAACTAATCCCCCTTCTTCCTTAAAAGAGGGAGATGAAAGAAAGGGAAAACAGATCTGTTAGAAATGGCAGCTATTTCACTTAGGATACCATCTGACAAGTTCAAACACTGAGACAACAGCAGAACAAAAACCTAAAGGAAATAGTGTTGCAAGCATTCAAGCCCTGTGCTGCTCATTAAGCAACCTGTTTCCCCATGTACTCACAACTTCAAACATGTCTTTGTTCTTAACATTTGCTTTCAAGATTTATAGGCAAACTCACTGCGCCTGACAGAAATGCTTTTGCACACATTATGCTTGCAAAACCTCATAATGGGCATGCAAATTGATATTTATTCACTCAAAGACAGTAACTACAAATAACTACTCCTGCTGCAGTATCCATTGAGAGTAACTGTGATACACTGGTGTATCCATCAAAATCTTCTTTCAAACAAGCTGTTTTCATCAGGGAAGAGGTATAGGGGCTTTTTTTTTGCTGCTTTTTTGGGGGTCTAGTTTTGTTTGTTTGGGATTTTTTGTTTGCTTGGGTTTTTTAAGCATTCATAGGAACAGCCACCAAAGAGCTTCAGAGGCTGTGCAGCAATAATTGCTGGAGCTAGCTGACCTCCACTGGGAGGGGCTATGTGAAACAGAGAACAGATAGCAACAACCCTTCCCGTAGCTTCAGGTGAACTGCTTGTTTGCACTGTCATTAAAACACAATTATGCACAGTTTTACTTTCACAGTATCATATTCTAGGACAATGAGATTCTTGCCCTAGCAACCAAGGAAGCTGGATCAAGTGCTCTTCCTCCTTCTCTCTACACCCACAAACCTGCCACAGGAATTATCATCAGGCTTATGGAGATTAATTTAAGATTGCAAAGCTCTGATAATGAATTCTATAGCAAACAAGCACAAAATTATTTTAATCACCTGGCCTTTAAACAAGAACACTAACAAAAGTCATTATTTCCTCCCACTACCTAAAAAGAAAAAAAAAAAAAAAAAAAAAAAAAATCCACCATTTTCTGAGGCTGCAACAGCTCTCATTCTAAATCAATTTAACACTACCTTTCTCCCATAAGGATGGTATATGAAGTTTTGGACTTTATAAATGAGAAAAAACACACCAATTATCTGCACTATTATTAGCAAGATGAAGAAAACAATTGTGAAATTAATTATGTTACACTCAAAGAGAAAAATCACAACTAGACTTAACATGCAGAGGTATTCTCTGTGGAGGACAGAAGACACATTACCTTCTCATTCAGCTTCACAACTTACATAAGGTTAAATCACTGCTATTATTTTTCTGCTGAAAAACTGTTGGAATGAAGTTTGCAATGCAATACAAAGAAAATAGATAAAAGATGTTGTTAAGTCCCCAGGATGTATTAAGAAATGACTACCCAGTGTGTTAGCTTTGTGAAAGGAAACTTCAGCTGCATTCTGCTTTGAACTATTTTCATACTTCAGCTCATCAGTCAGTTTAGATTGATCAAATATTTACTTGCAATCAACATGATCAATTAATGCATTAATGATTTCAATGTAGTGACTGTTCAGAGGCAACACGAAACAGACTCTATAGTATTCCCATCTGGGATATCACATGCTCCAATGGCTAGCACTTGATATTTCAAGGACAGTGCAATTCTTTCTCCTGTCATTCAGAGCAAAAATTCTTTTACTTTCCAAAGTACACATTCATTTCAAATTGTACCGTTAATGCATTAATAGAATACAGCCCAAAATTTGTATTCAGAGCAGGGAATGGGAAACACTCATTCTGTTGAAAAGAGCTAGCTGGCTTATATTTTGAAAAGATAAGGCATGTTTTCTATTCTCTTGTTTAATTAAGAAATAACAAAAACGAACTTAAATTCAAGGTAAAAGGTACTTTTATTATTTGTGATACAGCTTAGGAAAAGGACACCAAAAAAACTTTGAAGAGTGGTGGAAAACTAAAAAGGAAGTGTTGATATAGTATGTTTTATACTGTGCAATTAGTTTATATTAAGCTAAGACTAAGCCATAAACATAATTACTTCTGTGATTTTTAAAACTGGGATGACTTTCTTACAGTATAAAATACACATTCATCCTTATTCCAAAATTATTCAGGAATAATTGTGTCCCTGTATTATTCTAAAAGTATTTTCTTTTTCATAATTAAATATTTTCTTCACATGTAATGATTAAAGCAGCAGAAACAGTGATGAGTGGTGGTAGGTTTCCCTCCGTTCTTATTCTGATGATGTTCTGCTAATGCTGTTACTCTGAACTTTCTTATTTAGGCTTTCATTGCTACCTTGGGGAAGCTCAAGATGCATGAAAATAGACACCATTCTCAGTTAACCTGTGTGCAATACAACTTACTTTACTGGGAAAGACAACACTTCTGCCATATTAGACTGACATACAAAAAAGATCCAGGACTGAGTCTTCCAGCTTCTGAATTTGCCTCATGATATTCTGCACTATGCCTGAGGCAAGCTTTTAACTTCCAGACTTTATGCCTGTTTTCAAAGTGAGAGTGCTATGGCCCTAAGACAATTTTATTAGCTTGCTTTCTTTCTTTTTCTTCTCCTTACATTTTTTATACATAGATCATAAACATGGATTTCATCTTGCTTTGTTTACATAGAACAGATTTAGTTCCCTTATAAATCTGCAAAATGGAAATAAACACTTGTGAATGTTGTCATGTTTGAGCCATTAGTCACAAGCCTCAGAAGACAAATTACCCTAAGCATGGTTCAGGAACAGCAGAAGACTGCTCATTCTAACTCGTCTTTATTACAAAAAAGGAAACAACAAAACTGAATGCTGCCAGTGATGCACTATCTTTCTATCTGACCATTTAGGTAAGGTTTCATGGGAAAGACAAAACTAATGGTCGAAAGAAGGCTTTAAAGAAACTATTTATTTTTATTTTTTTGTGCCATGAACAGTAAAACATAAGCATTTATGTCCTTAGTTGTCCTACTCAATACTGCGTCTTCCCTCTATACCTCAAAGGAATCAAGTCAATTCTCCAAGACAGCTCCATCAGGCAAAAAGAGAGGAACACTCTTTTGAGTGTTCTACTCTTGTGAGCAGAACAAAGATATATATACACACACTGATGACCCTCTCCAGGTATATCGGGAACTAATTTCTGTTTGGTTTTCCTCTCAGCAGAGGTCACTGGTTTCATCTCTCCTGTACTCAGCTATTCTTCTCAGAAAATACGTAGAAATCTTTGAAAATAAAACTTTGAAAACTTCACCATTTTTAAACCATGTCCAAAATAAACCGGTGTGTTCTAAAATTACTAGAGGGAAATATGACTGACAGAGGCAGTTACTAACACTGCATAGGTCTCATTACACTCAAGTAGAAGAGGGCTAGAACTGCATGGCTGTAGGCTTTGAAAAACAGGCTTCTGGGAATGGAATTGTGTTTAGAAGAAGGAATTTGCGATCTCTTGCTGTTCAAAACAGAGGAACTCTAAACAGTAGTAGAAGGATATAGATATAAAAATTAATTTAGAGAGGATTTAGACACAGACCATGATTAATTTGCAACACCAGGGGATTAATCCAAAGACCTCTGCTGTCTTTCTTGTCATGCCTTGTAGCATCAGTCTATTAGATATTCAGCTTCTTCTATAAATGTATCAGTATTCTGATGTCAGAGTAATATAAAAAAGTCAGATTATTAATCCTAGTTATTAACAAATACATCAGTAAAATTCTAGTTCTAAATAACTGCAAAATTAACCCCAAGCTGTCTCCAGTCATCATGGTTTCCCATTACTACCATTGTCATATTTGCAAGAAAAAGCACCACAATATCTTAAGTTACTCTAACACATCCTCAGTCATCTGACAGAGCTGACTGGAGATTATGGCTGCAGAACTGCTCATCCGAATTTCATATCAAGCATCATGTCTTTGAAACTACTCATTACACAGTTAAGTCTACCAACAAATGCCATATTGCATGCATTTGATTTTTAATTTTAATGTAGAAATTGGAAAATATTTTTAACCGCTTACACAGTTAAAATAGTGAAGGGAAACTCATCACATGATCTGATCAGTTAATTTCAGAGGAAAATCATGCTTCCTTTCTCCATCTAGGTATGAAGCATAGTGTGGGTTGACTTCAAACATTTTCTAGTGCTGTCTTGTCAGCATGCAGAACACAAGAAAACACGGTGTCATGAAAAGTTAGCATCAGTATGATTATTCTGTCCTTGAATATGTTATAATGGCTCCCAAGTTTCATGCATCTTCATATATCAGCCATTTCCTGAGAGGTTATACTTCCTAATGCAAGGTAATAGAAATCTGGTAAAACAGAAATAGAAAAAGCAGACCTGATGTTTTCCTAGCAAAGCATAAGACTGTTGCCCATATCAAAACTACAGAAATGAATGCATTTATTGCAGACATATTTCAGCTACTCTGATGGCTGTTCTCCACAGAAGGGGGAAAACATAAGAAAATAGCCTTTCAGACCTTGCATAAAAAGCTATTGATTTCACTGGCTGCTATTTATCTGGTATCTCATTCTCCTTAGGAAAAAAAATTACTCAGCTGGGGCACATAATTATTGCCAGCAGCATAAGACACTTTACAGTGTAAGATCACACTAACACATTAATTGTTTCTTTGACAGCTCTGTGAGAAACAAGGCAGAGTCCTGCCTATTTGCCAAGAGATTCATAAGCAGTCTCACACTATGTCTCATCCTGCAGGTTCCTTCTACAAAGAATTTATCATCATAATCACTGAGCAAAGCATGTGCTACGTTTAAGAGCAGGTTGCCAAAGCCTAATGGAAATTCAAACATATTGTGGAACTGAGAGACAAAGTAAGATAAATTGTTATGCCTCACTGTTAAGTTTGATTTTGGAGAACAGTACACAAATGCAACACAGAATCACAGAATGGGCCAGGTTGGAAGGAACCACACTGGGTCATCTCATCCAACCTCCCAACTCAAGCAGGGTCATCCTAGAGCACATGGCACAGGATTCTTTCCAGACAGTTCTTCAGTATTTCCAGTGAGAGAGACTCCACCCCTTCTCTGGGCAATCTGCTGTAGTGCACAGGCACCCAAACAGTAAAGAACTTTGTCCTCATATTCAGGTGGAGCTTCCTGTGTACCATTGACTCTTGTCCTATTGCTTGGCACCACTGAGAAGAGCCTGGTTCCATCCTCTTGACACTCTCCCTTCAGATACTTATATCATTGATGAGGTCCCCTTTCAGTAGCCTCTTCTGAAGTCTGGACAAGCCCAACTTCCTTTGCCTTTCTTTCTTAGAGAGGTGCTCCTGTCCCATAATCATCTTTTTCACCCTCTGCTGGACTCACTCCCGGATCCCCATGGCTCTCTTGCATTGAGGAGCCCAGAACTGGACACAGCACTCCAGATATGCCTCACCAGGGCTGAGCAGGGGGACAGGATCACCTCCCTCGACCTGCTGGCAAACGTTTTCTTAAACCACCCCAAGATGCCATTGTCCTTCTTGGCCAAGGGACACACTGCTGGCTTAGGCTCGGTTTGTTGTTCACCAGGGCTGCTTGCTGCATTCTGCGTGGCTTGTGGTCACTGGAGTCATTTAAATCCGGTGCGGTGGCTTTGGTAACGCCCTCATGTCAGCCTCACTGGCTCAGGCTGCAGGATCCTTCACGCTCCTGTGAAGGATCACGTTCTATCTCTCAGCTGTTGCTAAATACATGTCTATTCAAAAGAGTACCAGCTAAGTGGTTTTGTTTCTTTCAACTCCATTCGTCTGCAATCTTCTGACAGTGACAGAGTTACTCAGCAAGCTATTGTACATTTAAATAGAAAGCAATTTTGAGAAACGGCACAGCAGTTTTCTATTCCTTGGTTGCTGTTTGAAGAGCAGTGGGGATAAAATGATGCCTGAAGATTTCATATTCTTAGTAGATTTGCTTTCTGTTTCATAAAGCAGGATTACTCCATATTCTGAACCACAAACCTGTGTTTGCTCCCCTTACATTTTTCCTTAATCTCTCATTCCTGAGTATTCCTAAACAAGTAGTTATGGTATGTCCTGACAGAAATGACTTAGAAAAAGCTGTTTACTTCAATAAAAATATGCAAGTCCAAATGTAAGGATTCCCCACAGAAAATATTTCTTTTCTTGAAAAGCTGTCAAAGAATGAGTTTATTAGTAAAATTAGGAATAATAATTAACACAGGAAAGTAACCAAGGTGAATGTGAAAGATATATTCTGCACATGCACTAGCAATTTATTTAAGCATAAGCTTAATTACAAGAAAGTGAGTAATCCCAGTGGCCTGTATAACTGCTATAAGAAGATCGTATTACCAGGATATAGAATCTATTTTTGCCTCTCAGGGAATTGCTGGATTTTTGGGATTCCAGGGTACTTTTGAAGGGCTATTCTGAGCTGATTAATTAACTAAGAAAAGAGAGAGACTGAGTGACTGCACTACAACTTTTATTGAGATTCATAACATGTCATTTAAACCGAGTAAATTATGGACTAAATGATAAAGGCATTTAAAGTCATCTCCACAGACCAAACAAGAAACAAATGAAAAGCTATAAAGGAAATAGCAGTGGTAACTTTACTCAAAGCACTTTTAGGAAAAATGATTTTTCATTACTGAAGATATTTGATTATTCTCTATGCATAGAAGAAAGCCATATGTTCTGTAAGCCAGTCTTGTATACAAGGCAGCTCTTCAAGTTCTTTTAGGACTGTTCTACATGTCTCAAAACACCTGATGGGGCCAGCAGATGCTGCAGGCTGGTGGGGTTGTGTCCTCCCTTACTGCCTTCCTGGTGAAGAAATGGGGATAAGGCTGGAGCTAGGTACTGAGGTGGGCTCAGAGAGGAAGACAGGGAGGTCCAGGATGCTGTGGTGGCTCCTGAGCATAGGGTAGAGTCCTGCCAGGACCTCTCCCAGCTCCCCCTGCTCACCAATCCCCTGGCATCCACAGCCTGGATTACACCCTGGTGCCCAGCTGGGATAAGCAGAGCACACAGGCCCCAGGCAGGCGCCGGCTGCAGGAACTGCTGGTACTGCCTGCACCTCCCATAGCAGCCCTAGGTTTGTAAGCACATCTCTGAACTGTCCAGGAGGAGAGGACAGCTCTCTAAATAGGGTCTGCACATCTTTCTCCATCCATAATACAACCAAAAGGGCTGGGAGGAGCAACCCAAGGAGAGAGCAAGCTAGGCACAGGTAGGAGCATCCTAGAGCTGATATAAATGAAAAACTTCACATGCAGATGGAGCCTCTTGCACCATCCCACCTCACAGGTTAGGCCACCTATGTTCTATGGTAAATAATGCCCATTTCAGTCATCTGCGGTAAACCAATAAGATTAGTATTGCTTCATGCCTATTTCTCAAAGAAACTTGGATTAAAATGAAATTATTTAGGAGTAGAGTTTGCTTACTTGTTTGCTTTGAAATTCCCTGGAAATCATCTAAGCCACAGGCATTTCAAAGCAATAAAGCCAATTCAAAATACCCTAATCTAGCTCTTCAAGAATACCCTTCAACATCAATGCATTACCTCCTTTTATTATTCAAGAAGATATACTCCCAAGTGATGAAAACTTAACTTACTTCATGCCAGGGGAAAGTCATACTGAGCTTTGTTAAATGTACCTTTATGTTTAAAGCATATTTTCAATGTTAACACTTCAAATTGCTTAGTAAAGGATAAAACATTATAGTTAGAAATACAGACTAAGTACATGGTTTTAAAAAAGCAAATGGTATACTCTAAAAAGCAAGAGTAGATGGTAATATTCTCTTCCCTCCTACTGGTTTAAAGGAAGAGTAGTTCCTTTGATATTTTCAGTGTTACGCCACTTAAAAGTTAATGCAACTGAAATAAAATACCAGTTTTAAAAATTGGTATAAGAGGCCAAATTTAGAAATTGATAAGCATTTGGATTTAAATTCAATAAAACAAGTCAGACCCCTATTATCATTGGACATATTTGCAGAGTAGAGTCTCTGCACAGTTCAAGAGAACAATGTAATTTGGAAAGGTGATTTTAAAAAAATACCAAATTTGGACTGCAGCACAGCTGGATTTCAGCTTTAGGAACTATTACCAGTTCTGGTTAGGTGTAGATAATTACAGGGTACCACCAGAGTTTCAGTGACCAGTAAATTTGACAATAACAATATTGCACTCCCAGTATGCCAAAGCATCTTAAAACACTATTGCTGGTGGGCAGGATCATTATTGCTGTCTACTAAGAGGACTGGGGCTCCAGGAAGTCAGATCAATGGTCACTGTTCTTAGTGTCAGGGATTACTATGATATGAGCAGAAGAAAAATTGTAGGTACCTTACTAAATCTAAGTATTGACAAAGTAAAGAAGATAAAAAATGTTTTGAATTGAATATACAGTGCTGACCTCTGCAAGGGATCAGCAATACAAACCTTAAGAAGGTTATTTACATTATGTTAATGGCATTTTTCATTTCTGCTGTGAAAAATGTAATCTACAGAAGATTACTACCCTATTCTTGAAGTACTACATCTAGAAGTACCATGAATAGGAATGGATTTTATAAGTTGTTTCCTTATACTAATCAGAAAATCCCTGAAGTGACAAGTATCATAAGAAAAAAAAGAAATTACTTAATGTGCCAGGGTTTGCTTTCACCAGCAATAATTCGATTAGTTTGTTATAATGTTAGTTTGCTGTTCATGCTCTATTTTACATATGAATACAGAAAAACTTGGTGGAGGAGAAGTGTTAACAGCCTCTCATACAGCAGCCCTAAAACAACCACTTATTTCACTGTCAGTCCAAGGCTAGGTTTTTTGATCTTTTTCCTTCCTCTTGTAGCTCATCTACTACTTTTCAGTTCATTATCAGCCGATGTACATAAGCTTTTGATGCCTCACATTTTAAAAATAAAAATAAAATTTTTATATTACAGCATCATATTCATTTTTTTCTCATTTGCATTGCCAATTTACTGTTATTGGAAATGCTTTTGCACTGTATCCAAATGCATAAACGCTGTTAGAAACAGCATGAAGCTTTTATTTTCCCCTTGGAAACTGAGGGCAGTAAGTTCTACTCTAGTTAGGTAGGTTCTTTATTTTCTGCTTTCACACTGCTGTATTTAATCCATTGTCTCATGGCAGATAGGACCAAATGAATTTGCTGCCTCCCCATTTTTCTAATGTGATACCATTCAACTCTATTAAAAGGAAATTTTTTTCTCTGACAAAGCTATACATTTGGGTGGAATTTATTGCAACTTAATTTGCCTTATCGTCCAGGAAAATATACTGCTGAGTGTCCCATTTCCTCTGTCCATTGCTTATTTATAACCATATATAATCTGCTTCCTGTTCACAACTGTATTTGCTTTTGTTAATACATTCCATTATTAGTTTTTCTTTCTAAAAGTAAATCTCTGGGTTTCATGTGACTAATTAAGTTTTCTTCCTTTGTGTTAATGTTAGCTTTGCAGTTTTTATCCACACTGAAGGATCTCTGCATACTAGACAACCTACAGACTTATTTTCTTAGAAAAATGAAAACTACAGAGTTAAGCAAGAGTAACCATTGATTCTCCTGCTTGTTGTATTCTGACATTTTATTGCATTTTATTCCACTTGGTTTCTTTGTAGGTTGCATTAGGCAAAATTTCTTTCCTCCAAAACTCAATACAAATGCACACAACCCCATTCTATCTAATCACACATTATTGAAGTACATAGAGCACAACTGATGGAACCAATGTAAGAAAACTAAAAATAGCAGTAAGCGTTAAAAGCAAAACAAATGGATTCTATTTTCTAGACTTTTTTCAAAATGCCTGCCACCAAGCAACTAAAAAAGACTGATGCAACTCCAGCTACAGAGCGCTTGATTCAGCCTTTAGTCTTCATCCTCAGTTATTTTTCACCATATTTTAATAATGGACTGCTGATTTTTTTCTTTCCTGTATTGTATCAGAACTCAGGCGACAATAAACCTAAGTGCAGTTGCTTTTTAAAAGCATCCAACCATGTTTTACTGCTTGAGACTTGTGTCCAGGTGGCACTCAGCATTGGTAGTCAAGGTCAGGAGGTTCCGGACCATTATGTGTCACCATGTTCCAGAAATAAAGACCCAGAGCCAGAGCCTTGATGGAAACATTTCTGTGATGATGTCTTTCTGTCTCTCTGACTACCAGAAAGCACAGTACTCTGAACAGTCAGGAGGAATGAATGCATTTTTAACTCTCTGTCCTTGATATACAATGTGGGACCACATTTGGATTATCCTAAAAGGAGACAGAGGGAAGGGATAAGAAAGCTAGCTTTGGAGACCTATTTAAGAGCAGCTCATAGCTTCTAAGTAACTGCTACCTCTTGGTTACGCAAATATTCAGGTGGTAACAATCATGACTGATCAGAGGGTTCCTCTTCTCACCTTTTTTGCCCCTATGCCCTGGCAAACATTTTTGAATTGCATTCATGCTGCAAAAGCTGTGGTTTAGGACATTGCTGAAAATGTGACTGCGCCCTTCAGATCAGCCAGCTCCTGCACTGCCCTCCGAAAATACAAAAATTGCCACTGTGAAACAGAGAGACTCCCAAGAAATCCTGTCCATTGATCCACCAATGCAGTTCTCTGTGCTTGGTTCAGAGCACTTAGACCTCGAGGCACCATTATGGTAATTCAGTTTCACCTTCTGCATAAAATGAGAGTCTGCAGGTTTTATTTCACTGCAGCAAATACTAGTGAGTTAGAAGCTAAAGATTATTATGACTAACTGACCTTATTGTACCAAAATGAAAACCCCATAAAAATTGATTTTTAGGAGCAAGGGATATTGCTGTTCTTCTAAGGGCAAACAGTTTGATTTTTCTTTTTCACTTCCCATTTATATCTATGTATTTTATTCGTAGTGCTAAATATACGTTCAAGGTAAATCATCTCAGTAAAAGACATGGAGCTGATAATATTTCATACCAAAATTCACCCCTCATAAATGTATTTATTGAATTCACACAGGTTGAGATTTAAAATACAGATCCACCTCAGTAAGTAAGAAGAGAGGGGAGATGTTTTAAAAACTCATAGTATATGTAGAAGTTGCAAAAGTTGGAATTTGTTTTGACAGATATTTACCAAGTTGATTTTTGCGAAGACATTCAGATACTAACATGATTGTACATTCAGCTACTATACAGTGGCACAGGTGTTAGGTATTAAAGCACTCTCTACTGTTCTAGTCCCAAAGCCCTACCCATTAACAAGACAGAAACCCAAATTATTGTCTCTTTTACTAGAAGGTGGCTTCCCAGCTGAGGAGGGATAAGACTTGGGATAATAAGGTAGTAGAAGGGAATTCCAGGTTTACAACCAGGATTAAGATCTGTGAGTATGGACAAGCTGAAAAGTGTGGCATGTTGTCTGTTGTTTTAACTTTTCTGCCCCTCCTGTGAGTTTATGTGAGGCTTTAGTTTTCTGTAGAAATCCTGATTGCTTCACAAGTAAAGGTCGTGTAGGGGTTGATATATAATTGATGCAGAAGACTGTTAGGGTAAAGAGCTCTGTGCCTAGAGGAAGACACAGTTTCTAAGAAAAGAATTGCACCTGGAGTGCTATAGAATAGGGCTTCAGAAAACTGCTGATGCAATGGGTTTTTAAGCAGTCCCTACTTGAGGGACTTTCCTTCCCCTAGACAAAGCCAGTAGCCATCTCTAAATACTGATACATAAACTTTCAGCTATGAAGTCAAATTTATTTTGAGTATATTTTGAGTATATTTTGCCAACACATATTTTAAATGGAACCTGTTCAAACGCACATAAACTTTTTTGCCGTATTTGTGGTATATTTTCCCACCTTTTAAAATATATCTTCTGTAGCAATGAAATCAAAGCAGAGTCAACCAGGGACAAGTTTTGAGATATTTCAAAAATACTTCTTATAACAAGCCTTATAAGAAGCAAAAGGATAATGATGTAAATATTTTAAACACAAGTAAACAAGACAGCTCCACCTCTACCCACCCCCATGAAAAAAAACAAAAAATAATTGGCCCAACCCCCCACCCAGAAATCCCCTAGGCTACCAATAAAGTTTTCAAGAAGACAACTGAAGAAGAAACTTTATCAAAACAGAAATTTCAAAATTATAAGAATGTTTAACAAAGCAAAAAAACTAACACATCCAAAACACTAGGAGATAACTTTATAAGTTTGGTTTTTTTTCATCAGCTAAGAAATAAAACATTCATAAAGGTCTAGCATTACTTGAAAACACTGTGTATAGAAGATTGATCTTTGCTTGAGCCACATTCTATCTAACTGCCAGAAACTCAAAATCAAATGTGTACTGAGTATTATCAAATTTTTTTAAGATTGCTGAAAGTGTTTAAGTCTGTTAATTTGCTTGATAATTCTCACTAGAAGAGACAGAAACCACATTATTTGTATTAGTTAAAGCCAGAGCGTACAAAACTTCTATTCCCTTTGGGAACAATCCTCTATCTACGAGGTATCGGACAAGATGACCTCAGAGGTGTTTCCATCCCTTATTTCTTTGACTCAATGAATAAACATGAACCTAATCAGAATAGGGGTACTGTTTATCTAAGCAATAACATTCAGTTAACTGGAGCACACAAGGGACTTGTCTACTCTTATGCTGCTGATTAAACAAGATCAGAAAGCTCTAAAATAGACTTTGGAGTTTTAATTTGCAGACCTTGGTAGGCATCTGTATTTTAGTAACCTGCATATAACCTTGGACCTATGAAACAAATCTTAAATAAGAGGTTTTTTATAAGAAAATAGTTTGTAAACCACAGAGGCTACACACTTCAACTCTAAGGCTACATGTAAAATACTGTGCTATAATTCTTCAGACACACAGGCTTGAAGAAAGTAATTTCACAGAGAAAGAAAGAAAATGCAAAGAGCATCTTATATCAAGAGTGGCTTAGAATACTGGGTGTTGCTGGATATTTTTTTCAGATAACTTGAATTTGTCTGTGAACTTAAAGCCAAGTGTCATTTGCATCACTATTAGTTTTGACCTTTTCTTACTTGAATGTGGCAGTTGATTTCATGTCCTTTCTTCCTAATCCTTTCTTCCTCATCTAAGTACTCAAATGTTTAAAGTAAATCAAGCAATTTCAACAAGGTTATGATATTACCATCATTAGTTAGGATATTTACAGTTTTGAAAAGCATATCCTTTTCCATAAAAACTGTGCTGATACAAGGTAGCACACAGGATATTTTGACAACAAAACAAAGAGAAGGTGATAGGTCTGGTCAGTGAGACTGTAGTCCACGTAAATGAAGGTTTACTGGTATTATTAGCTCTGTACCAAGTTGGATTTTAAAACCCTAGAGATGAGCTCCTTTTCAATTGTGGTCTTTGTTTTTTTCTTCTCATTATACATTAAAAAAAGCCATGTCAGTAGAACCAGAGGTGTAAAGTGAAGTCCCCTTGAGCAGAAAAGAAGAAAATTGCTGACTGCTGATAGTGGACAAATGGGAAAGAAAACAACTTGGTCTCTTGGTCTGTAAGCCAAGTGCATGTTGTAGAGAGTCTTTGCTGTAAAATGCTACTATGAATTCCTAGTCTATTATTCAGACACTTTCAGGTTCACGATTGCATTTGATATCCCAATATACTGGCACTGCTTAAAATCGTAAAATGTATCACAGCCCTTTTAACAGAAATTCACACTGTGTTACTTGAGACAGCCCAAATGGCATCATTCAGGTGAGAGAACACATTTAGAATATTATGGTCTGGCCTTTGGGATTGAAAGACTTTCGACAAGTTAATTTATTTATGGAACAACAGCCATTCTGTTGTAGAAGGCACTTGGGTTTGGATCAACAGATTCTCAACCATCAGATTACTTTGAGTATTTTTTAACATAATATCCTTCCTTTGGAAAAAATAATATTTTTTTAGGTATGATCTTGATTTTTTTTTTAATCAGTGAACTGTGAACCAAACAACTTGTTCTTACTTTATTAAATTTTCCACATTATTATTATTTTTCTATATCTTCCCTTAGCTCTACTTTTCCCCTTTCCCTACAGTTATACAGATCTCGGTTTTTATAACCTTATTTTTGTTTCACCCTTCATGTCACTTTTTTCCAAAGAAAAAATGTAACGTCTACTATATTTGAGTAACATTAGTATAAAATGAATGTATTCAATTAAAATTCTTAGCAAAGATGATTAAAAAGACAAAAAAGTTATAGTTGAAGATTGAAAGGGGAAGAAAACGAATATTTAACTGCAACACAATATTACATTTTGAAAAAAATCTTACATCAAGAGACTGGAAAAGAATGGAACTCCTAGAAAAGCATAAAAAGCCCCAATCATTGACATAAAGATTTTAAAACTTAACTTTAAAATACATGACTCAAAGCCAAATAAGTTGGTGCATAAGTTGCATCTCCCCTACATTTTCTGGTATAAGACGACATGTACAAAGAGGAAATATGTGAAAGTTTAATCAAAAAGAAGGTGCTATGAAAGAAAAAAAAGGTGAAAGTTACTTCAGTAAAGATCTTTCAGACAGATTGGCTAATGAAGACAAAAAAAAACAAAACGCACATCAACAACACTTTATCTATTGTTGTTCCAAATTGTCAACACAGTGACAATTTGTGGCGCTAAACAAGACATTCCACATGGATATGTCCTATACTTACCTGGATTTACCTGGAAAAAAATCCAGATATAACCTACTCAACATTTTGCAAAATATTTTGTTAATCAGTTATAATTATACAGCCGGTGAGGTCACATATTCTGTATAGAAAAACTTCTTTTTAATTTTATAATTATCCAATTATATTATCTTTATAGTGTTCTGATTTATCAATATTGACTTTAGCTGTAAGGTTAGGAGTACAATATAAGTGTATACTAATCTCAGTAAAGGAACCAGGAGACCTTAAGATAAGGTCATAGTTTCACTGTAAAGTTTCACCATAAAGCTCTTGAAATGCTGTTCCTGTAAACATCTAATTCCAAAACAAAACAGGAAACTGTTGTGTACTTAAACTCACGTTGCTTCTGGAATGGATTTTGCTATATTCCTAGATGCTTTCGCAAATAAAACATCCTGCCTTCTAAAAGGCTGAATGGTTTCAATATCTGAGGATTGCTCATAAAATTTTTTTCTGGTACAGTCTAAGGACTACAAGATTACAAGTTATTCTAGCTGATGTGAAAATGCATGTGAATATGCAACAAAAATCCTTGTAAATAGTGGAAATATAATTATTGGGACTAGCTCACTGCAGAAGCAGAAACTTCTGACTTTAAAATTAATTGTTCTTAGGTGTAAAATGTCTATTTTTAGTATTAAGTAAGTAGATTTACTTGTATACTTAAATAAAAATTAATAAGAAGACAAACCATAAAGCACAATGAATTAAAGAATCACAGAATATTCTGGGATGGAAGATACCCACAAAGGTCATCCAAGTCAAACTCCTGGCCTGGCACAGGACACATCAGGAGTCACACCATGGGCCCAAGAGTATTGTCCAAATGCTTCTTAAACTCTGTTGGGCTGGAGCTGTGACCATTTCCTAGGTGAGTCTGTTCCAGTGCTCAACCACCCTTAGGTAAAAAAACTTCTTGTAAGATCAAACCTAAACCTTCCC
Organism: Polioptila caerulea; assembly: GCA_013397295.1. Classification (NCBI taxonomy): domain Eukaryota; kingdom Metazoa; phylum Chordata; class Aves; order Passeriformes; family Certhiidae; genus Polioptila; species Polioptila caerulea. The sequence goes on from VYXF01005659.1 coordinate 172,083, forward strand.
TGACATAACTTCAGGCCATTCCCCCAGGTCTTGTCACTGGTCACCACAGAGAATAGATCAGTGTCTGCCCTTCCCCTTCCTCTCACTGTTGAGAGGAATTGTAGATTGCACTAAAGTCTCCTCTCAGTCTCATCTTCTCCAAGCTGAANCACTAAAGTCTCCTCTCAGTCTCATTTTCTCCAAGCTGAACAGACCAAGTAAACTCAGCTGCTCCTCATGTGGCTTCCCCTCAAGGTCCTTCACCATTCTCATTGTCCTCCTTTGGATACTCTCTAGTAGTTCAATGTCTTTATTATATTGTGACCCCCAACACTCCCCCCAGCACTGGAGGTGAGGCTGCCCCAGCTCAGAGCAGAGCAGGACAATCCCCTCCCTTGCCCAGCTGGCCATGCTGTGCCTGATGCCCTCCAGGACAGGGTTGGCCCTCGTGGCTGCCAGGGCACTGCTGGCTCATGTTCAACTTGCCATGGACCAGGATCCCCAGCTCCTTTCCATGGCACTGCTTTCCAGCCTGTCATTCCCTTGTCTGTCTGTACATCCAGGGTTGTCCCATCTCAGGTGCTGAATCTGACACATGTCTTTGTTAAAGCTCATGTGCCCAGTCCTTCAGGTCTCTCTGCAGAGTCTCCCAGCCTTGGAGGGAATCAACAGCTCCTCCCAATTTTGTATCATCTGCAAACTTACTTATTATCCCAAATCTATTATTTTTTATTGTTTTGGGCTGAACATTTTCGTAGAACAAACAATTTTGAAATTAAAAAAAAGGTTACCCATACATATGATTTTTTTTCATGGTAATGGATATATACAGTATTCCTGTACCTTCAGCTTAACCACTGCACAGATTATAATTTTGTGGTGGTAAGGAAAATTGCAATATAGGCTCTAAGTATAGGGATATTTATTAGGAGAAAAATGAAGAATTTAGGGAACAAGCAGTAAAAATGAAGAAAGAATTTTGGAGGTGAATGAGCCTGCCATAATTACTGTGGAGCATTCCATTCATTTACCATACTTCTTACAGTGCTCAGTTAGCTATTTAGATAAATCAACTATGCATCATGAACTCAATTCAACTTCTAATTTACTTAGTGAATAAAGCAAACAATGATCAGCTACACTGTTTCTTTGAGGCTTTTCAGACCATTAGAATTTTCCTGTTGAACTGATAAGACAATGCTAAAACAAGTTATGATACTTTGTAGAAATCAACTGTTGATGGGAAGGGGTAGGAGGAGGCACAATTAGGTCTCATTAGCATGATGTCACACTACTGATGATTAATGTTTGTATAAAACTACAGCTCCTAGCACTCACTGTGGAAGTTGACTTTTCTTAGTAATATAAAGCAGACCATGGGATGTCTGTGTACCAAACAGCCATATTTTAAAGGTATGACTCAGATAAATGTTGAATGAGAGGACATTAAAACCCTGTATTTTCCAATGTTAGTGGTATTTTGTCACTGCTGAGTTTGCCTGAGCATGGCAATCTATTTTTACTGCTGTTGTTTTCTGTCAGTTTGTGGTAGCTGTCTCTCATGCTCTCCTCTCAGAGCATGTGGCACTAAAAGCTTTTGCTGATAGTCAGATTGGTGGCAAAATAGAATGTATGAAACCAAAGCTTTTAAAGTTGCATTGTGAGTCAACCCAAAATCTGAACAACAGTAACAAAATTACAGCAGCCACAAATACTTAAATCTTTCTCTGATGGACAACCTTAATATCAGCTGTGGAACTGACTGATGATTCAAAGCAAAAAAATCCCCCCATCTGACCATGATGTAGACAAGTATTCTAAAGATATTCTCCTTTAATAGACATCAGAGATCAATATAGCCTATTGTATCTGAGTCATAATTTCATCATAAATCATGTGCCTAAAGCAGGACCAGAATTTTTAACGATGCCTTGTGCTTATCAGCTAAAAAGGAAGGTCAGAAAAATTAGCGGCTATAGGTGCTTCTAGTTGAGGTAAATACATTGACAGTAATTTTTATCTTTAGAAACACAGACTCATTTGCTTGCTTGTTTCAGCAACAAATTTAATCCCAATCCCTTCACTTAAAACATTCATTGTAATAAACCCACTGTAAACTATTCCTAATTAATAGGCTTATTTTTTTCCTTTCTTATTTTTCCAATGAGGACCAAGGCATAGCACCAAAGGGGGTTTTTTGGAGGGTTTTTTTTTGTTGTTTAATACATTCCTTCTTTGTGTTACATGTATCAGTTCTGCTTGCTTTCTTCATCAGTATCTACAGAGAGTTGAAGATATTGCTCTGATAATTTTTGTATTTATTCCCAGAAATCCCCCCTCCCAAATAGAAAGACCTAAGTTTTAACTTTCACCCTTCAGTTCGTTAGATATAAAAAGTGATAAAATTAGTGTATTTGTGCACAGGGGGAGAACAATGTCTGTATGTGGTAGATAGGTAGATAAATTATAAAAGAAAGGCTTCATAAAATCAGGCCTTGCTCTGCTAAATTAATATCTGGCTTGTCACTTCTATGTGCAACTAAGTAGCTTGCAAGTTCTCATGTGAAAGCAGTCTTCGGAATGAGTGTTCATTAACACAACAAACTGTTCCTGGGTGAAAAACAACTGCACCTGCAATAAATATTAAATCTGTCTTATGGGAATCAGGGAACAAAATATGTAAATTAACCAAGAATAGAGAGATTTGATGGACAAGCAAAATACCTTTTACTAATCAATGAGTGAAGTGCATGCCTTTGGTGACAGGAACATATAAAAGGGAAAACGGCTGAAATAAAACCTTTTTCTGCCTTGGAACTATTTGGTCATTATTGTGTGTCACGACCATTCTCACAGAGACATCTGTAGTTACAGATCACAGAAATCACAGAATATTCTGGGTTGAAAGGGACACACAGGGATCAGCAAGTCCAACTCCTAAGTGAATGGCCCATGCAGGAATTGAATTCAAAACCTTGGTATTATTAGAACCATGCTCTGAGCAACTGAGCTACTCTCACATGAGCAGTCCCTCACAATATTCTTGGAAACAAATTAAGATGTCGTAGTCTATAACAGTGAAAAAGCAGACGGGCATAAACCTGTCAGTTACTGATTTCAGAGGATAGTGATATGGTCCACTCTATCAAAGCTGTTACATTAAATCTAGAAAAAAGCCCTAATTATTAAGCAGAGATTAATGTAACTCACCGCACCGATGCTCATAGGCACATCTCTTTCGCTCAAGCTCGAGGGGTATCCTTGAAGGGGCACCCTAACTCCAAGAGAGGAAACTTCATGGACACACTCCAAGAAGGAATATGTTAGAGGAACCTACCTTATGGAAGTGGACTGGATTTTAGAGGACTGTCTGCCAGTCATAGGTGTCTTAGCAGCTTATCTATCAAATCTTTGCTTCCCTATCAAAATATTAATTTGGAGCTGCTAAGCCAGACTGATTTTAGCATAATTCAACACCAAAAGTGGCATATGAACCATCTCTCAATCCACTTCTGATACCTTGCAAAATAGGGCATTTTGTGAGTTGTTTGCCCACATTCCAAGGCAAAATATCCTATTACAAGCTGACTCTGCCTTAAGTAGCAGGTTGTATTAAAGACTTCCTGAGGTCCCTTCCAGCCTGAATGATCTTATATGATCCTGTCCTATGATCTTGCCAGTCTACAACCCTATTCAATTTCTAGAAGTGCTTCCATTTTCCCATACAAAGCACTGCCAAAAAACCATAACCTGAAAAACATCAGTCACACCACCAAAACTCAAATCACTTCCAGAGGTATCAGACTTTGAAGAATGATTTCTACTGTGTTTCTGTTTCAATACTATCCTCTTGAGATAGTAGCTATTTCCTAAAATAGCTTCTCATCAATTCTCAAAACAGAGAGAGTATATCACCACCAACCTCCTCCAGGTTTATATTCCATTTCTTCAAAGGTCAGCAAAGTATTTTAGATATCACCCAGTATTATTGTTACACAATAACACATTATTCCTACTGCTGACTCATATTCAGATTCTTGCAAAGTACTGAGGATGTCATAGTTTTGTGCTGCACCCATTCATCCATAAAATAAAGAAACTTTAGGTTCTTTCCTTTTTTTTTTTTATTTTGCAGTTAGCAAAAAATTTTTTACAAAGCTGAACTATTGTAGTCATGCATTGCTAAGCATGAAATAATTCTAGGTTTGTAATTTTAGAACTGACTCTCATAGTATTTGTAACAGCTAACTCCCTATGGGAATTGTACCATCTCATTCCTTGGGAAAATAGGTATTTTGAAGAGAAATGAGGAAGCTGAACATTAATTTAAACAGTGGTAGGTGTATGAGACATCTGAAGAATTTGTAATGTTAAATTTCCGACAGGAATGGATTAATAGAGGAGCAAGTGGTGAAAGGAATATGATTAATAGTTTCACATGACTAATTCATTACATTGTGTATGATGCTGTTACATATTGCCTTGCAGGTTTTTTGGAATATAGGCACATTTTTAATTCCAAAAAAATGCTGTACCATGCAGTTTTCTGCTGCAATTGCTGCACATACCAGCTGAGACAAGTCCTGTCTTGAACTTGAAAACTTCTACTTTTCCCCAGCCTGCTAAAGTTATGATACTGGAGACACAATTACTTCCCAGGAATATTCTATTGAAGCTTCTGAACAAGGTTACATCCACTTACCGTGTGCTGACATCTGTCACTGAAAAGCCAACACATTTGTGCAGCAGAGGAGCATACCCTGACAAAATACCAGGTCAACAGCTTCCATTTTATTCCAAATTCAACCCCACAAAGCCTCACAGGATCTGCTTCCCCGAAGCCACAGTAAGAAGTAGTGGCCCAGTGTCACAGCATATGTGTCCATCTTGTTTACTGGGCACATTTATACACTTATCCATTTACAACTGGGAGACAGAATTTTATATATATTTTTTCTCAAAGATTTAGAAGCCAAATAGGAGTTTCTTTCAACCAAAAGATTTTCTTCTCTGAATGACTCTGCAATTTTATGAACAATTTGGAGTTTTTGCATGAACTTAAACCCAGAAAGCCTAAATTGTGGAGAATTTATGAGAGGTAGCCACCATCATTATAGTTTCTATTTAAGAAGGAGAAATAATAAAAAGTAAATTAGCATTTTTGTATCTGTGTCCTTTCACTTTTTTAAAAGCTATGCATTTATGTTTTGCAAATGCCACATTCTTTGTTTTCAAATTGAAAGACATTCAAACTATTTGATAAAATATTAATGAAACTGAACAATAATTGAAAGTTATTTAGCATTGCTTGGCTACATTCTCTAGAAATCAGAATCCTATGAGCGAATAAAATTTCATGAATTTAAGAAAATCAGTATGTTCCTCATGTGGAAAAAAAATTTCATAAAATCCAGTATACATATGTAATGGTTGAGTGCAGTGAATATGAATGAAATTAGAAATCAGGGGTGGTGGAGGGTTGAAATCTGTAAAGGAAGCAAAGGACTCTATAGAAATAAGTTACTAATAAATACCATGGGGGACCATAGAGCCCTGTGTTTATTTAAGGAGTCAGAAATAAAATTAATCAATACACTTAAAGTGACCCTCCGGATAGAAGTGGTAGATGCACTTCAAACAAATGATAGATTTATTTTCAGTGGGCTTTTGTTGATTTTTTTTTTTTTTTTGCAAGTTGGAAAGAAGTGATTTTATATCAGAGGATAGATATACAACTTCAACTCAGATGTTGGGAAATTGCTTCCAGATTCCTTGGTCCTATACACCCTACTTTCAGAGGGACATTGGAGCAGAAATACTAATGTTCAACAGAACTTGGCACAGTAACCAAGTTTCAAGTGGAAGACAACTAAAGTTTTGCATACATATTAAAAGGTAAATGAGGGGATCTGTGTGGTAATAGCTTGGCAGCTTGATATTAATCCTGGGTGAAATATTAAATGGCTGACACAAGACTATTAATAAAAAATTAATTCAAGTGCTAAAGAATTAAAAGATTAAAGCATAATCAATGAGAGGAAAAATTCTTAATAATACTTTTGATAAAGATATACCTGGTAAGTTCAACAGGGTCTATTTTCTGTTATTTATTTTAAATCTTGCTCACCAACTCATTGTAGCATAATATTTCAATTAAAAAAAAAAAGAAGGGGGGGAAAGAAAAAAGAAAAAGAAAAAATAAAGTGACAAATAAGCAGATTAAAAAGCTAATAAATATTTCCTTAAGCTTCTCATAGCAAGTATTAATAATCAAAGAGGATGTGTTGCCAGCAGGACTGCATAGAATTTTGAAACTGTCCATAACTAAGATTGTGGATTCTGCTTTGATGAAAGATTTATGTTGTTGTAAAAATCTCTTCTCAAACACCAAGAATAACAAAACCACAGTGTCTGTTCAACGTCACTCTGGATGATCTAGCCGATTAAAACAATTTGAAATATGAAGTATAAGAAGCCAAGCAATATAACGGACTTAAAATACAATTCCAAAATATCTTACCATCTTACATCCTAACTCATGTTAGGAGTTCCATCTTTGTATCACTTTTCTACAAGTCCAAACTGGCTGTGGCAATTTTTCATACCAACAGTCTCAAATGTTGATTTTACACACGCAAACATACACAGTGTAAAGACAGCTGGAAACAGGACTGACTGGAGCCAGAATGCATAGACACATTGTAATCAGAATATTCCCATTCCCTGAGACTAGGACAAACAAGTAATCTTTTGGGAAATTTGCTTAGAATTCACCAGATAAAATCTGAAAGATAGAGGCATGTGCTTATATCGAAAGAAACTTTCCAAATAACTCACAATACACTAATTCAAACGCACCTCAGAAACTACAATTTACATCATGCAAGTCACGATGAATGTTACCTGTATACTCTAAATATCTTTGCAGACCTATCTGGCTAAAACCAGCAGCTGTGAAGCTGCCATTGCTGATCAGATTCCCCATATGGCATACCTTGCACAGTAGCTTATTTCTAACAATCAGTATCAAACTATTTCCTAGCTTCTGCAATCCATTTCCGTAGCAATGTTTGTCTAAATCCTCGGGTTTATTAATGACAAGTCATTATTTGTTATTAATATACAGGCAGCTTACTTTGAAGTCCAGAGTCTAAATCGCAGACAAATAGGTTCCTTAAGGCCCACAGAGAAGTGATAAATTCCTGCTACTATCTCAGAAATCAGACTTCTTTGGGATATTAAAATCAGATTAATGTAATGGCAAAATGTCATATATTTGCTGTGTATACCATCTGTACATCTGTAACTTCTTTGTCCTTCTTGAGAATATTTGTTTTTTGAATGGGTTACAGCACAGACACAAGAAGCCAGGATACTAACCAGCAGCAGAAATCTGCTCTGATTAAATTAAAGAGTCCAGCTCAATACACCACCTTTTCCCACCATTAGATTTCACCATGAAGAACAGGATCATAACAAGTCTGGTGAAATGTGACTATCACTCAACCATGTCCAGGACAGAATGAATAGGAAGCAATGAGAACACACACACTTAATGATTCCACAGAATATTCTATAGGTTCCAGTAGTTTGTGGCTCAGACTTCAAGGAACAAAAGGATATCTTCAAGCACCAGTTCTTTGTTTTCCTAATGATTTTTTTAGCCCCTGTGGCAGGAAGTTTCACTCTATAAAACCATATTAACTCTAGGATATTCTATTAATCTACATATACTAATTTTACTTTTTGGAAGAGTTTCCAATAATTAGCTCTGTGCAGACAGCAGAATCACTAGTCTATAGCCACCTAGATCAGCTTTGAAAACATAAAAAAACTCCACCAGTGCCATTTCTGCCACTTGGTGGCCTGTAATAGCACAGTAGTTTTATGCTGGAGATAGCTGAACTATTAATTGTTTTAAGAAATTTTGACTTAAATTAGAACTCTGTGATGAATATAATCTGATCATCACAATCTTTTTTTGTTCATTTTCTCATTTATTCATGTTCCATACTTTTCCTACCAAAAAATTTAACAGATTCCCTAACAGACTAAACCCAAGATTTCTATGCAGGAATTCCCCAGTCTTTTCAGTGATGAACAGCAAAGTAAAAAAAAAAAAAAAAACCAAAACAAACTAACCAAAGAAAAAACCCTCCTAACATAACTTCTCTGCTGTGGTTTCAACCTTTAACTCTTCTTTTTATGTCTTCATCATCAATTAGCTTTACACACTCTCTGCTAGCTCTTTTCATTCTGAGATTTTTGGAAAAGATTTATGACTGCCTTTTGTGTTTAAAATAAATTAATCCTAAGATGGTTGGGGATTTGCCTCAATATATATTTTGCACATACTTCCTAGAGTTTCAGATCCTTTTTATTTTCTCTTTGCTTTGATTTACATGCACAAATTTAAAGACAAATTACATATCCAGACCTAGCACTTCAAACAAGTTTTTCCAGATCCTTAGTATTTCCTACTTCATGTGGACATTTTCTTAAAACTATTCCCAAAGACTTAATTTACACTTCACTTGAAGAAATAAAATCAAAGCATTTAAAAAGCCCAGAATTACATTTGCTTTCCTTTATTTAGTGAATAAAGTTAGCAGTTGTGGGTATTTTATTATAAGAACGCACTTAAGACAAATGAATAGATCATTAACTATGATCAAAACAGACCAAGAAGTTACAACGGCTTTGATATGGGATGTTGTGATTCTAATCAAGATTGCTTAGATTTTTTCATGGATTTTTCTTGGCTTAAAGGACAAATTCGCTAGATATCACAGTCTCATAACAATCTCAGGATATATGCACATTACCTGAGCAATGTGAATTGTAAAATTTATAAATATTTTTCAAAGAGTTTCCAAATTAGCTCGAATTTCAGTATAAAGCTTCATCTCTGTAACATTTTAATGGGGATAAATCCCAGATGGAAATATCCCAGGCATGGAACAACGGGGTTTTTTTTATACCCCTTCATATGCTTGGTTTTATATCCCTTTCCATATCTGAGTTTTCCTTCATTACACAGCATAAAGCCACAGAGATGTAGTGGTGTAGTTGCAGTTCCCTGAAGTATCTCTACAGGCAGCACAGACGCTCCTGCACACACTGCCAGTGGCTCCCCGGTTCGTACTGTGCCATACCAGCATCACAGAACAATTGTATGCTCACGCACCATGGCCCCAGTGTAAAAAAGGTGCCACCAGAAACGCCATCAGTTCATTCTCAGGATAGAAAATACCTCTTGCCACAGGTGTCACGGCAAGAGCTGGCAGATCAGCCTGCCACCTCTGCTCTCAGAGAGCTTGCTGTTCTTGCCAGCACTGTTATGTTTCAGCTGTACAGTCAGCATTGGCTAAAGAGGAAGCAATGCAGCTGCTTAACAGAAGCACTTCATGTAACACACGAGCTGTTTATCACTTCAGGCAATGCCAGCAGGAAGGTTCTTGCCTTCTCTCTATCTTCTTCCCAGTTAAGCCATCCTTATTGCTTGGCAAACACCAACGTGCCAAGAGAAGCAAAACAAAGAAACCACAGTAGGAGGGAAGCATCTTTAGGGTAACAGAATATCCTGGAAGCAAGCACTGGTGAGAGGACTGAGATTTGGGCAAGATATAGAACACTGAACGTATACATTTTATTTCAAGATTGCACTGCATACATTATTTTGCACACACAATACTTGAGATTGTACAGTATGGATTTATCTTTCATTTGAAAATTTATCTAAAATGTCTTAAGGTACAAACCTGCCTTTGTCAGAGGATAAGTTAAAATAGAGGTGTTATACGACCACCTTTACATTAAAAATTTACTCTTTTTATTTTCTTTCAAGTTTACAGGCTGGAAAAGAAAAAATCCAACTATATAAAAAAACAACATCAAAACCCCACAAAATTTCGAGCTTGTTTCATACATCTTTAAAAAAACCAATTGTGAGCAGAGTATTTTACTCCTTCTAAAAGAAACATAATAAACTTTTTTATAGGGGGAAAGATTTTTGGTTTTTTATGAAAATTGAACTGTCAGAGACAATCCACAATGAAGCCATCAATCTCTGGACATGCAATTCTGTAAAAATACTCCAGTTCTGCAAGAGGAAAGGTTATATTCTCATTTCTGCTCACCTCAAGTATTTCACATGGGGCTTATCATCCAGCACAGTTATCCACGGTTCTGGGTCACTCAGTAGTCAGGGAGATGGTAGAGCAGGGACTTGAAGGCTTTTCTGCTTTGTACGTTTATTTCATTATTTTATGAGCCAGCAATAGAATTCTTTCAGCTTGTTGGTTGGGCCACTCTCCATAGATAATCCAGTGATGTCTCATTGTTCAAAGTAAAGGTAGTGAACTTCCTTGGAGAGAGAAGTAACTTCAATTACATGTCTTCAGCATTAATAAAAGGCATTTTGAACTACTGTTCCTATTTTTTTCACCCATTTGACCATACTGTAAGAAGGCAAGTGACAGGAACTCTTTCCTTCCCTTGGTAGTTCATTTTTTTACAAATATATAGACAGAAAGCTGGAAAATACCATAAAAATAAATAAATGAGCCTTTTAAGAAAGTTGTGTTCCTTTTTTTTATATATGCATATGTATTTACTCCATCCCACAGTAATTCTGAGTTTACACTTTTGGCAAGATATTTAACATTATATATTTCTCCTGGAACTAGAGAAAACTAAATGCACAGTAGAAAGCACCAGAGAATTCTGACCTACACATCCTACATTCATCTCAGAAACAGGTAAAAAGAGCAAACAAAAAATAGGAACCTCAATTCAAATCGTGAAAAAGGATCAATGATAAATCAATAGCAGAGTAACAGTGGGGAACCACCCATAATTATCATTTAACTAGTGTTCCAGACAATTCTGTCCTGAAAATTTCTCTATACACTTTTGATGGGTAGGAGTGTAACAAAGCATCATTGTTCCCCCTTGCTTCATCACTAATTTCAGTGATGAGCAAAATTTTTTGATTTTGTAGTGGGTGGTCTGACTGCAGTCCAGGGATCCAGATGTTTAATTTCAGGCATGTTACTGTCAGTTAATGAGAACTATTTGCAGAGTTTCAAGAAAAAGTTAGAGATCGATGCTTTTCAAGACAGCTTTATCAAATCATTAGGCCCTGTGGTTCTAACCAAGCTCTCACTAATTAGCTCATGGCCTTAAATCAGTCTATCACCTCAGACTGCCTTTTATCACCATTAACATGCTCTTTGAAAAATCTGTACAGTTAAGCTGCTTGATTTTAGACTTCCCTGGTGTTTAATAGGTAAAATGTCAAGCTAATTCTTTATCATTTAAGTGTTTTCAAAGTTACATTCATCACTTATGTAATTGTATATACCTAACAGAGATAAGCATGTTTTAAATGAACTGTATATATTGAATAATATTTGTAGCAATGTGGGTAGAATTGTGTAGATATTGATGTATGTACAATAATTATCATTACAGATATATGTGATTACAAGACATCATACCCGAAAAACCATTCTGGGAACAAAAATGTAAGAGAAAATCTCAGCTCACTAGAATTTGCCAACAGATTATACCAAAATGAATAGATAAGCTTTTCTTTGACAGTTTTTTCAGGTAGCTAACAACAGTCCACAGCTGTGACACCAAAATTCACAGACACTGATATTATGGTCATATACTTCATATCTGAATTATTTATCATTCAAGAAACTACATTTCTACTGTATTTTAGTTGACACCTATAAAGGATCTATATTACCACAGAGCTTCTTCACTGATCACCACAGTATGTGTTACATTAACATTTAAATTGGCCTTCAGTGTTTCCTGTTTGAGTACTTCAGATGAAGAAAATCCATATGATCCCATATTAAATTCTCAGTCAGTTTTTGGGGGAAAGCACAAACACAACTCAGACTTATTTTTGTGTATTCCTGAAAGAGATTATCAACACTTTGAGTCTTCACCAAGGTATTTATAAAGGAATATTATTCTTTAGTCAGCTAAATACAATGGCAAGTCTTTTGTTTGATTCCAAACCACAGCAGGATCTTCTACCTAGGTTCTAGCAGAGAAAAGCCACTAAGCCTCTCAAGTCATTCAAAATACAGTGTTGTTCTATGCAATAGATGACCTAGTACCCCTGGCTTGTAAACTGGAGGAGGAAGTTATTTATAACAAATAAAAACATATTTTTATAAGAAGCCAAAATACTCATTTTCTGAAAAAGGTGGGCTCCCATCTATTTGTTGACATTAAATCTTCAGCAAAGCACACACAGTGAGATAGGCAACCTATTATCTGACACTTGTAGGAAAGAAACAGATACCAAGGAAATAAATGCTTTTATTTCTGTGGTGTCTTTTCTTGCCTTACAAGTCTGTCCGGATTTAAATTTTCATCTCAAATGATTCTTGGACATTACTCTTTCTGGTTATTTTCTTGTGTTATCAAACAGCCAGCTATATTAATTTGGAAAAATAAAAATGTTGTAATGCTTCCACAACACTTACTTCATCCACCACCTAAACATCTCTGGTCACATGAGCTGTAACACTCTTGTAAACAATATTTTCCTTTCTATGCTTTTTGCTACAGTGTTTCTTATCCACTCCCAAGCAAAATACCCAGTCACAGTAGCAACTCTCCAGGGGCAGTCAGGGCACCCTGTTCTGCACCCATCACTAGAACAGTATTGTTTTTTTCAACAATTCTGGGGAGAGCAGAAGTCTTAAATCAGTAGATGTTATTTGTAAAGAGCAATGCATTAGTCATTTTAATGCTTTTAAGGGGACATGATTGACAATTACTTCTACATGTAGATATTTCACTCCCGCTTCTGTCATTACGCTATATCTTAGATACACTGCTGCATTTAAGAAAAAAATATATGTCTACTTAAAATAGTAAAATATGGAACAATATAAAAATGGTAGGTGAACAAAGTATAGGGGTACAGAAGAAAAACTCTAGTGAAAGTTGTTCCATAACTGCTTATTGCAGGATTGATTCCTGCCATTGTACTGACTGATCTTTCCTGGTATCTGGAGATAAGGCATGTTTTCTGGCATTAATTTAACTAGTTGTTTGTTCTTGCTTTGAACAGAAGCACAAACTTTATTTAGTCTTTTTTTGACCTGTAACAAAGCTGCCACAATCTCTCAAAATTCTACCTATTGGCAACCTTCCACTATTAATTGCTTACTATTCCTACCGACATATAGGTACTTGTATTATCTGTATGAAGTGTAGATTCTCTGGCTGTAATATTTCTCAGCTATCTACGATAGTTTTACTCTCATGCTAGACCTCACTTTCAATATTTCTGGCACTCAGGACATATACAAGATTAGAATTACTATATCAGTGCTTCAGCGCTCCCTTAACTCCTTTTAAAAACATTGAGAGGAAATTTTAATTAAAAATAGCCTGCCTGGACAGAATGCTGAAAAGCACATGGTAGTATAACTAGGTAAAAATAGAAAAAAAGAAAGCTTGAAAACTTGAGCCTCAAGGCTGAGACTATAGTGGACAAAGAGCAAGACCATCTCTAGCTATTGTCAATGAGCTTGCAACTAAAATAAACTCATAGCAATCATTTAGGGGTGGGAGGTTTGGCATGCCTATGCTGTATCTTGATGTTTTTGAGGGACCTTGATGTGTTTTTGGAAGAGCAGGGCAAATTATGAACATCATACTAACTCCTTGATCAGTGTGCTCCAAGAGAAGAAAGATACTAAGAAAAAGAAAACTTTGGACTTGCATAATAAAAGGGCTGTAATAGAGTAATGCAAGTGGCAAGGGAAGCCAGATGAGATAATCTCTTTGGATTTCAGTAATGTTTTTGATACCATCTCTCACAGGATCCTTCTGCACACAGTGCCCAGCACACAGCTGGATAAACACATCATGGTGGGAGAGCAATTGGCTCATGGGTTGAGCACAAAGGGTTGTTGTGAATGGGGTGACATAAGACTGGTGACTTTTCATTAGTGGAGTTCGGCTAGTGGGGCTCCATCCTTGTCCCTGTGCTTTTTTAACACCTTTATAAATTATTTGGATGCAGAACTTGATGAAGTTGAGAAGGTTAGCAGATGATACAAAACTGGGAAGAGCTGTTGACTCTCTCCTAGGCAGGGAGTCCTTGCAGAGAGACTTGGACAAATTAGAGGACTGGGCAATCTCATACATATGGACTGTAACAAAGCCAAGTGCTGGATTCTGCACCTGAGATGGGACAGCCCTGGATGAACAGACAAGGGAATGAGAGGCTGGAAAGCAGTGCCATGGAAAAGGATCAGGGGATCCTGGTCCATGGCAAGTTGAACATGAGCCAGCAGTGCCCTGGCAGCCAGGAGGGTCGACTCTGTCCTGGAGTGCATCAGGCACAGCATCACAGCCGGGCAAGGGAGGGGATTATCCTGCTCTGCTCTGAGCTGGGGCGGCCTCACCTCGAGTGCTGGAGGCTTGTTTGGGGGCCACAAGATAAGAAAGGCATTAATATATTAGAGATTGTCCCAAGGAGGGCCATGAGGTTGGTGAACAGCTTTGTGGGGAAGCCGTATGAAGAGCAGCTGACATCACTGGATCTGTTCAGCCTGGAGGGGAGACCTCATGGCAGTCTAAGACTTCCTCATGAGATGTAGAGGAGGGGCAGATGCTGATCTGTTTTCTGTGGTGACAGTGACAGGACATGAGAAAATGGCCTGAATTTGTGTCAGGGAAGGTTTAGGTTGGATATTAGCAAAAGGATTTTAACCCAGAGGGTGGTTGACCACTGGAACATGCTACCCCGGAAAGTGGTCATGGCACCAAGCCTGAGAGAGCTCAAAAACTGTTGTGATTCTTGGAGCTGTTCTAGGCAGAGCTAGGAACTGGCACTCGATGATCCTTGTGGCTTCCTTCCAGTTCAGGATATTCTATGATTGTAAGTAATTGTATTAGTCTTTTACATTGAGTGATGTATTTATCCACAGCAGGTCTCCCATAATTGATCACATCCCTCACCAATAGTGTGATATTGCTATATAGATGCATAAAGATGACTT
The DNA here is from genome assembly GCA_013397295.1 of Polioptila caerulea. Lineage (NCBI taxonomy): Eukaryota > Metazoa > Chordata > Aves > Passeriformes > Certhiidae > Polioptila > Polioptila caerulea. The sequence goes on from VYXF01005659.1 coordinate 187,109, forward strand.
TTTAGGTAACTTGCAAAGCAACTTGCTAAGGGTCATTTTATGAAGAGGTATTATTAATCCATTTACTTTATATGTTTGGGGTACCTAATCACCGCTGGTTCTAAACACTTTGAAGTCCAGAAAAATTAAAAGAGCAAGGAATCCAGTGAAGTTCAAAAGAATCGGAGACTGACATTTCGTAAAATTTTCAGGTGGTAATGCACAGGTGTTGGAATGAAGACCTTGACCTTGCATACTGGTGAGTATGGAAAGAAAAACATATTAGGAAAACCCAAATAGTACCTTTCGAATAACATCAAATTCTAGTTCAAGATGAATGCCAATTCATAATCATCACACTAGCAGTTAGACTGAGTTGCCCTTCCTCATTAAATATAATTTTAAACACATTCCAAACAAATGCACACAAGATACTCATTGTAATCTTGAGACTGAGTACTTATGCAGTTGATCAAAGACTCTGCGTGAGTACAGAGGAGCACAGCTCCCTTGGGTTTACACACTTGACAGTCAGCATCCTTTACATGAGCATAGTGTCTCCTTGCACTTCAGATTTAATTTTTTCACCTGTGCTTCTGAAGTATGATAGGAAACAGAATTTTAAAAAGCAATATGTAAAATTGTTCCTCCTGCAAAGTGAAATGCTCAAATTATTTATAGCTCTCTTTGGAGCAAATGTATCGATGTTACTGGATCACTAAAGAATTTGAAAGGTAAGAATGAGAGACCAGTCACTTTCCCTATTAGTTTTACAAAGGGCAGATATTTCAAAATGTTAAACCCCACTATCGGCTAGACAAAACAGTTTCATGCTTATAATGGTTTAACCTCAGCTAGCAGCTAAGGAGTGGCACAGTTCACTTCCTCAGTGGGAGTCGGGTAGAGAATTGAAAAATAAAGTAAGAAAACTCATGGGTTGAGATAAAGGCAGTTTAATGTGTGAAGCAAAAGCTGCATATACAGACAAAGAAAAACAAGGAATTAATTTATTGCTTCCCATCATCAGGCAGATGATCAGCCATCTCCAGTAAAGCAAGGCAAAAGTGACTTGGAATGGCAAATGCCATCACTCAAAACTTCTTCCACTTCCTTGTTCTGTCCCACATCTTATATCCTGAGCATGATGTCATAAGATATAGAACATCCCTTTGGTCATCTGAGGTCAGGTGTCTCAACTATGTCCCCTCCCAACTTCTTGTGCACCCCCAGCCCCCTCACTCAGGGTAGGAGGAGAAACAGAAAAGGCTTTGATGTATATAAGCACAGCTCAGTAGTAATAAAGTAATCTCTGTATTCTCAACACCATTTTCTGCAAAAATCCAATACACAACCCCATGATAGCTATTGTGGACAAAACTAACTCTCCCCCAGATAAAATCAGCACAATGATCAATTGAAAATTTGGGATGGAAAATTAACATTTTATATTTAAATTCACTTTGCACAAACTAGTGAGTACTCTGCTTTAAAAAGTTGAGTGTTATCAACATCTTCACATATGTTCTGACTTTAGAAAAATGTTTTATTAGTGTTGCTCAGTTATTTTACATCATTCCCTAATTAAATACATTTCCTCTCACTTATAATTACTTGTGGTGTCTTGGTAAAGTTTAACATTGTCAAATTTTATGTATCATTGATTGAAGGTACATTGATGAAGATACATATGGATGCAATAACAGAAGTGTTTAAATAATTCAGTTCTGTTAGTTTATATACCTCTTCTCATAGGTGAATTTCCAAGCTGGAGCTAAAAGCAGGACTGAAAACAGAACACTTTAATTTACCTTAAGAAAAAGATAAGTTTCCAAGCCTAATCATAAATAAATGTCATGGCACTACAGGGAAAGGAAATGGTGAGCATCTGTTCCAGATGAGGCTAGTCAGAGTAATTAAGAAAAAATTAGAAACCCAGAACTCTTACATGTTTTGGCTTAATTGGGGTTTAGGGAGGCTACTGTGTAAAAAAATTAGACTGGTAACAAAACCTGAGGAAAAAGTAGAACAAGGAAGATAACCATCTCTCCTTCCTCCCTTGCTAGCATTAAATGCAAGATGATGAAGAATTTGAGACTGGTGGTGGTGATGTCTTATCATAACCTCTTGCCATTTCTGCTTAAGAAAGACTAGTAAATTTGATCTCAGAAACTAAAAGCATATTGGGAGAGGGAGCATAGTGCAAAAGAAAAGACATAGACACAATGAAGCATATGCATATAAATCATAACTGTAATTCTAATTAAAATATTTTCAGTTAACTGGACAAGTAGTAACTTTGTTACATTTTCATTAGTCTAACAATAAAATCTTATTTTCATGCATAAGGTGTAATGGCTTTTTGCTTTTAACAGGATTTCATATGTAAAAAGTAGTAATAGAACTTCTTTCTCAAAATAGGACTATTTAAATACTTTGTTTTAGGGACTAATTTACATTAACATAGCTGAAACAGAGGCTTCCTTTCCTGTCAATTCTTTCATTTATATTTAATAATTTTATTAATTATTAAGTATATTATTGTATTTTTATTAAATATTAAGTATATTATTGTAACTAGCACTACATCTTAATGTTACACCAGCAAGATTATTTTTACATCTTTTTCCCAATGCCATTTAAGGAGGTTAGATATAATTTACATAACCTTGAACTAAGATTTTCACTAGGGCAATTAGACTATAAATGTGCTAGAGTGCATACAATGAGAGAGGGTACCCAGTAATTTTTGAAGAGTTTAAGTAAACATTTCAAATGTATATTCACATAGAAGGATGAGTAAGTTCTTTACAAAAAATCTTGGTCTGATTTAGAGTAGCCTTATAGGTAATACTAGGAAAAATTAAGGTTGCAAGGTGAAGTTGTTGCAATTTATTAGTACATTATATGATACCAACAACTGATGACATAGCTTTAATCCCACTGACAATCAAGTAAAGCATCAACCTGAAATAAATACAAGGAATATTACCTGCTATAAAAACTTCTCTGAATGTGCTTGCAACTGATACAAAGACATTCAGTACTAAAATCCTCCAATAAGCATAGCAGTGGAAAATCCTCGAATAAGCAAAGCAGTGTGTATTTTTCATCATGGTGGTCTTAAGAGATTTTTCTCAGCACATAAAGAAATTAAAAAGCTCATTCACAGAAGCTGAGTAAAGCAGCTTCACAGTGAAATAACAGCTCAGGTGCCAAAAGAGGAGGTTTATCAAGGAGAAGTTTTAATCTGAATTTCTTCATATTTTTTAAAGAAACGTCTTACTTTATATATACCGTGGAAGTTCTTAGCAACAGAGACTAGATCTGAGACAACTGCAGTTCAGGAACCTGAGGCTGATGCAAGACCCTGACATACCTTTTATTTCTGTACAGTGAGCCACGTTTACTGGAGCTGACATGTGCCATTTAAAAGTGATAATCCAACTACTTTAACTCAACCAATGATGCAGAGCATCATAACACACACTGGCTCACAAAAGCCACTGTTGCCATTAGGTGACAGACAATGGCACCGGCTGCTGTTTTGGCAAGAACAGTATTACAGAACCATAAAATGGTCTGGATTTGAAGGTACCTCAGAGATCATCTAGTTCAAAGTCTCCTCCAACCACCTTGGACAGCGATGCTATCCATGTCAGGTTTCCCACAACCCCATCCAACTTGGCCTTGAATACTTCCATAAACAGGGCATCCAAAACTTTTCTGGGCAATTTGTTCCAGTGTCTCAACACCGTCTTGGTAGGGATTTTCCTCCTAATGTCTAATCTAACTCTCTCCTCTTTATGTTTAAAATTTTTCCCCTTTCCTATCACTATCTGCCCATGTGAAAAGTCCCTTTTAATTTTTGTATAAACTCCTTTTAAGTATCAAAAAGATCACAATGAGCAGTAGTCAGAGGTGACTTCCCATTCCATTTGGAAGATTATTTTCCTCTGATGACATCTATTCAGGATTGTGTTTTGTGAGCTAAGAACAGTGAGAGAGGGGAGACTCAGGATGCTGTGGGGCTAGGGGTAGCCAAGTGACCTTGGAATTTTAGATTAATATTTTCTCTCCTGTATGTCTGATAGAATTTACCCCAGAACTACTTCATACTACTTCATACTATTTCAGCATAGATAGGTGACATAGATGGGTGACATAGGTAGGTTCACTCTTCATTCAGAAATACGTGGCCATCTCCATACGGATGCTTATCACCTCCAGATCTCATTAACTAGATCAGTGTGGGTTGATCAAGTATCATACAGGGTCATTAAAAAGACTTCTTTACATGTTATGGGACTTCTCAATCCTCATGACACTTGAGTGGAAAGCTCTGTAAACACGGAAGTCTCCATCTGCACCAGAACAGCCGATGCAATCTGCAGTTCTCTGTCATGCCTTTAAACATGCCTGATACTTGATCACCAAATACAGTCACTTCCAGCACTTGTGTATGATGACATTCTGCACAATGATGACATAAATTCAGAACTGCCTCTACACAGAAATCCTTAACTTAAAAGTAGGAAAAATGACCTTTATACTTCAGTAGAAGAGAAAAATTGCCATACGGTAAATATTAGAAAGTTAAACCAAAGGGAGCACAAGAAGGCAAGAATAGAGTTTTACATTCAGATGAGATAGAAATATGGGAAAAAAAAAAAACAACAATTTTTTAATGTTTTCAGTGGATTTCTCTATAGGTCTGGTCCTGTAGGGGAGCTACCATTCTGTCTTTACTACTTGCATGCCTATGAGCCAATCATTTCAAATAATTATCAGGTTTTCTTATGTCAAGTTTCTGGTTTTTAGATTAAGATTTCTACTATGTAGTACATACTTGTCAACTCCTAATTTTATTGCAATTCCCATGTTGTACAAATTTTAAGCTCCAGTTCCTGCAGTCATGTAAATGTGCTTCATTTTAGAAGTTCCTACCTCTCATAGCTTCAGAGGCAAAAAGGACAAATATAACTCAAATGTGCTCTAAAGCTCCTGAGGCCAAAAGTCAAATAAAAAACTAATAGAATTTGTTTGAAATCATTACAATTGTCACTTATTATCTTTGCCTATACCATGTCCAATTTATGAGCTTTGCATATTTGAGGTACTGACTAGCACATAAAGAACCAGGACAATATTCAGGGACACAGGACATCTTAATTTGTGTCCTGGAGAGCTTTGAAATAGCTACTGACTATAAAAAATTCTCTGTACCTTCTACCATTTTCTTTAAAAGAGAAATTACTTGATTATTTGTAATTGTAGCCCAGAGCAAAATCACCACAAATCCATCCTCCTCCACTCAGTAACTTTGCATTTTACTATTTTCATTCATTTAGAACATTAAAAGCAACATTTAATTTATGTTTACCACATATGACATGGAAACATATTGTTACTTTAATAATGTATGGAGTCTGAAGATACATACACATACATATATGTATACATGCATACATAGAAGCTACTTTGTCTCCAAAGAAATAAAGTTTTGGCCTATAACCTCCTATTTCTGTGCCTGCTGAAACCATAGATTATTATTTTACACCAGAATTAAAAATAGACATGACTCTGTTTTCTCATCTTGAATATGCCATTTTAGTTAAAGGAACAATGCATTTAATAGAGACATAGCCTAATATGATTGCCCTTGCCATCCACTGTCTCATGAATGAGAAGCTGATTTTACACTTCTAGATTTAATGATAATGCTCACATAAATGAAGGCTCACAGAAGAATCTTCGTAAGAAGTTGCTACCTACTTTTTCGCTATTTTTTTTCCTAAAGACTGCCTCTTTCATGACACTAGCAGGTCTCCTCTCTTAGACTGAATAAATATACAGTAGAGTAGCTTTACTAGGATTTTCTTCAACTGTTATTAGTGTTTTCAGTTCTTTTGGGTGGTGATAGTTTTTTTTGTTTGGGTTTTTTAAAATTTATTTATTCCACTGAATCCAAGGGAGCTTTGGATGTCTCTCTCACACTGTGCCTAGCATGGAAATGACAAACTCTGTCATGAGGATTCCTTTTTCTCCACTCTTTTTTTAGTAAAACTGATTTTGATTAGCAGATTCTTGCTTCCAGCTTCATACCATGGGTGTGTTACTATTTTTTATATTATGACAAATTCACTGATAAACAGAATAATTGGAAAAGTTCATAATCAAAATGGCCCCCTTAGGAGGTCTTTTCCCATTGCACACAAGGAAAGATACTTTACTTAACTTTGGTAGTAACAGCTCCTACTCTTGGGCATCCATCTGCTTTATTTTTAAGATTTCAGTTTATCTTCCCTGACCTTGGTGCTGTGAGAGCTTATACTGCATACTGTAAACACTTAGTTTGAACTTATTCCAGTCTTTTTAGAGTCCAGCTGTTGGTAATTCTCTATTAATAATCCCAAAAGCTTCATTGTGCACACTGACATTGGGCATGTACCCAACGAAGAACAGTTGTTCTTGTAGCTCAAAAACACAAAAATATTGATTGGATTCCAAACGAAAACTGAGATTTTAAAACAAAAATGGTAGGAAATAAGTCCAGACCATTTGCAGTAATTCCTCTCATTTTACTACTGCTTTCAGAAGTCAGAGTTCCCCAAATAATTGTCATAAACAGATTATTGTACGTGTGGATCTCACATATATGTCTTCTACACTCCTCGACCAAGCATTTGACTACAGTACAAAGAACAGTTAAATAGCCGACCTTGTCAGACTGAAATCTAAACCCCAATCCTTCTCCCATCTTTGAAATGAAGGCCCACATCATTGTGCAGCATGATATTTAGAACTTATTTTAGAATTGTCAGGATTGTGAAACCAGGCACTAGACAATTCAAATAAAACTGAAGAGAAACTGGAAGTAGTTGTTACTTACCATGGGATTTTTATGGAACAAATGGAAACGTTAATAGTGCACAATCACTAATGTAACATTTTGATTGTTTTTAACTCTCACATTTTCCAAATGTTGTAAAGTATGCTTGACAGAAATAGAAGAAACTGCTACTGCAACAATGAATAGCAAGGCTTGCCATTTCTTATTCCTTCTCTTTTAGTGAAATGAGTTGATGTTCTTAAATATCCTCTTTCTGCTCTTTAATCATATCCATTATTACTTTACTACATCAGTATTTTTTTCCAAGTCTTCCATTTACATACATATTTTTCCATGGGAGTCTAAAGAGTAATATTACATGAAATTTTGTATCTAAAAATACAGTAGCTCTGTGTGAAATGTTTTGTTTGGTAAGATAATCTCCATCTCATCAGTCCATAAGGAAGTATGTTGGCAGAAATTCTCTTAGAATAGAGAATAATTTTGTATTACTTTAGTATAAGTTAGACAAAACTATGTTTAATTCTTATTTTAATGATAAATTATATCAAACACATAGATCCTGACTCATTAATGTTTCATAGTTCCTGGGCAATAAAAGTGTGTTAACTAAATTTCAGACTGCTGTATAAAGAGTATTTCTCAGTTGGCACATTTAAATTTCAAGCAAGTCTGTCTCTTGTAGCCAATCTGCCATTGCCCTTAAAACCCTGTTGTTGCCATGCCTTGTACTATAAATACACAATTGAAAACTAGTTATGGTAGATAAGATACTGTGTTTCTTCTAGGATTTTTTTCTCTTCTGTCTTCTAAATTCAAGATTTCAGATCACACTTTAATAAATAATCAAATTTCATTTATGTCCCAATTGGTAACTGAATCATGCAACAGAAATTAAAGAGGCTGGCTCAAAGAAGTAGAAACCGTAATTAAACTAGGAATATTTTAGAGATATCACTAAAAAAAAAACAAAAACAAAAGCAAAACAAACCCAGTTAAACCTTTCGGAAGATAAAAGGTTACGACAGTGAACATAACACAAAGAACCATCTGTTACAATATTTAATAAGCTAATATTTTAAAGTCAGTGACCTCTTCCTGAATACTGGACCTTTCATCACAAATCAAATACCAAACAAACATCTAATATGTCTTTAGTTACTTAAGATTTAAAATTTGTCTTCCTACCTCACTATGGGCTTTGCTTTGTTACTCAAAATTTTCACAAAATATGTACAGAACTTTATCTGACTTTTTATATGCTACAATGGTATTTCATAGATATCTACACAGCAATTGTGGCATCCAGTAGTAGATCCAATATAAAATTACATATTCCAATTCAGTTTGAAACAATAAAACAAGAATAGTCACAGTTACTGTTTATCTAGGAAGCCCACATTGTTTTTTTCCTAATTCCTACTGCTTGATATGGGCCAGAGGATTTCTTACAACTAAAATAAGATAAAAATGCATACCATCTTGATACAGTCACAATATCTTAACTGGAGAAGTAACGTAATTTAAAACACACATGTTTTTTATGTCTGATGCAAGAAAATACTCCAGATTTCCTGTTCATTATCAGTCCTTTTTGAAGAATTATTTTTTTTTATGTTAGCAGGGTGGAACATTCTATGCTTTATTTAATCCAATCTTGTGTACAGAAGATACAGCAGACAATATTTTTAGGGAAATGTATTTTCACTTCTATATTTGTAAAGAACTAAGTATACCAATATATATTCATGTTGTTAATATTTTTTTAACACTATGCCCATTAGCACAGGAACAGTACATCCAAGGCATCTGTATTTTAAATAATCATTTCTATTGAAATGTTCCAATTCTTACTGGAGGAAGAGGTAGGCATAGTTCTCATGCTTTGGTTCTCCTTTATTGTTTGTGAGACAGAAAAGAGCCTCATAACTTCCCACATCTCCCTTTATTGAGTACCTCTGGGTAAGGAGTTGAGTGAAGAACCTGATAAAGGCAAACTTTTGTGTGGAGTTATGGAGGCATGAAGTCGTCATGCCCAGGGTTTCTGGAATGTCAGCTACTGAAAGAGACTAAATTTCAGATGGCTTAAAAGCTTTGCCAGAATGATCAAGTTACTAAAGAAAATATGCCTAAAGAACTTCTGTCCTTGAGTTTTTGGTTCTAACCAGTGTTATGCAGTTGGGAATGTCTTAAGAAAGTACAAAGGCAATACTGAATATTGTGCTAAAGTCCGTGTTCAACAGCCTGTCAAATTAATTTTTCTGTTATCTGACAGCTGGAAGAAATCTCTGCTCACTCTCTGTATTTTAAGATGAAGAGGTTATGAAGTTGGCCATCTCAGAGTGAAACAAAACCACACTTAAAAATATGAAGATACAATGATAATGAAGTAGAGAATCACTTGCCTTCAAGATAATTTGCAATTGTTTTCACATCTTCAAGCAACTGTCATTTGAGCAGATCAGTTATGCTGCTGCTTTAAAAGTAGACTTTGTTTAGAGCCTGCTTCCTGACATGAAGGATTTCAAGTTCCTACTAGAAGCACTTTTATGATTAGTGAGAGAGAGCAAAAGAATAGGTAATAAATAAATGAGATTGTGTCAAGTGAAAAAGCAAAGCAAGTTAATTTGTACCCTGTTCTTTGCTAAGGTTTACTCTATGCTGTATGCATACATTTTCACATAAGACCATTCAAGGAAAATATAATTCCTTTTCCACAGACAGGACAAATGTATAGGCATAAAAGAAAGGCTGAATGTTGTTCGTGGTTTAGGAAGTTGTGCTTTTGAGAGGAGTTCTTTGAAATCAATTAAAAATCAATCTTTTTAATGTCTGCTGTCTTCTTAATACATCAGACAGTATGTGCTGTCATTGTAATTGCAATAATTTAGATCAATGACTTTTAAAAAATATGTGAACAGATTAAGTAACCTAGATTGATCTCTAACAGCATATTTGCCTTGCTTTGTGTGGTTTGAGGTAAACTCCTTGAGTAACCTATCCAGTTATGCAATTAGGGTTTCACTGCCCCAAGGAGCAAGATTCAAGCTGTCAAATTGTGGCATTTATGTGCAGCATTAAATTACTACAGTCATCATTATTTCATCAAGTACATCATCAGTTGCAAAAACATGAGCAAAGAAATCAAGAAAAATGCTCATTATATACCTATTTTGCTAAAAATGTATTTTATTGCTCAGAATTAGTATCCTCTTCCCCCAGTTAATCTCAAGACTTTTACTGAGATACAAAATCATACTCAGATTAGAATTCCTATACTGGTTCTAGCCACATTTAGGAGAAAATGTACTCATGTTTTCCTTCTATGTGAAATGATCATATTTTCCTATTATTCACCAGAATGTAAAGCTTAATTCCTGAAGTATTGGATTAGATTATTTATTGTATTTATTAAAGATTAGATTATTTATTGTATTATAAATGAAATTATCAAGGAAGAGTATATTAAATCTTCTCTATAGATGAAAGTCATAATTCAAATATAGTTATGAGAAAAAGTTGAAGTTAAGGATTAGAAGTAACTTCTTAATCATTTCAATCTCCTCTATGCTTTGAAGTGTGTTTTATTTACGAGCAGGAAAAAAACAACCAACCAACCAAACAAACAAAACAACAAAAAAACCCAAACCAACCAAAAAAAATTCCAAAGTAATAAATAAAATACTTGTCCCCTAGGATTATATTCTAAGCAAGCAGGTATAAAGAAATATAAGATATCTGTTGAAGTTATTTGCACCTTTACATGGTGCTAGAGGGATGGTTTGTATTATAAAATGCTCAAGGCCAGTATCAATATCTGGGTTTACAACTTCCGACCCCATACAGACTTCCAGAGTCACTGAATTTTACCAAAGCAATCACAGATTTGGGTTTGAATTACAGCCTGTGTTACAATCCAACTTAGCTGTAAGCATCTTTACTTTGTCACAATGGTAGCTTCATACTAAATTCAGTATTTACTTTACTGGGAAATAAAGATAAAAAATGCAGTATTTATTTACTCATGAACTGACAAAATATTATTTACCTGAACTACAAATGCCAATATAACTTCATCCTCTGAAAACAATTTTTCTGTTTCAGTACCCCTGTTTTGCAAAAATTAAAATTTAAAATTTAAAATTTTCAGTGCCATTTCTGAAGCATACTTTCATGTGTATGAAGGTAGCATGCTTTTATGAGTTACAGAGATTTCCAGACACACAGTTCCCCCAGTACTGGTGTATTAAGAGTAAAGAAATTGGCAGAAAAACTCCTTTGCATTCCAACTGATCCTCAGGGGGCTGGGTGAGGCTGGGCTAAGTTTCTGATTATAGCCAATTCAGCACTAAGTAAATCCAGTTGCAGTAAACAAAAACTTCCACAATCACAGATTCACAAACAGTCTAGTTTATTGAAGTAACAAAAATTCAGATTTTTAATTATTGTTAATAAATGCACTTAATTCTTTATCACTTGATATACTAAGGCTAGCCAATGATTAAAGTAAGATAGCAAGTCAAACTAGATGAACAAATTCAGCTTTTCACTAAGCTTAATTTCACTCTTAATTAGACTTGGTTTTATCTGGATATGCTCTGATGCAGTCAGAGAGATACAATTGGTTTGTTGTTGCTGCCGGTTTGCCCACCAGTTTTAGTTGAATGGTACAGAACTGGCACATTAAAACCAGTCTCTTCTGCTGCAATAATTCTGTGTTTTAGATAAGTCAGGACTACTTGTTTGACCTGTGTAAAATACAGATACTGCCTCTGTTTTCCTATGGGTTTATGGAAGTTTTAATTTCATAGATAAATGTTAATTGATCTGTTTACTCCACCAAATAAAGAAAATTCAAAACCTAATTTTTTTTAAAAAATTAAATTGTTCCCACAATGGGAAAGTCTCTAACTGCTCTGTCCTCAAAATCTATCACAGCCTTGGAATAGATCTTCCCACATCCCCACCCTCCAAGCATCTTGACTGATGAAAATTTATTCCAGCTGTTGCAACTATATTTTCTTTTGACCTGCATTTTTACTGCCATGCATTCCTGCTTCTTCACACTGAAAAATCAGAAACACAAACCCAAAATACCAAACCACATCAAGTTAGGGAAAGGAACCATTGTGCCATGTCTACTATTCTCCCACAAGGAGAATACTGAAATTCTGAGAAGTCTCTTGCATGCTTTAACAAGCTTACTCACACAGTTATCATGCTTAGTGATTTTAGTTTAGCTGCAGTTTTAGAAGACAAAGTAATCATAAGACATTCACATAGGAGGTAATGCTTTTCAAGTCCTATAACACGCTTTGAATTATCAGCTGAACATCTAAAAAATTTATTTTTTTAAATCTCAATTGCTCAGAGTTTGTGATTGATTTCGTGTTTGTCATGTGCTCTAAAAATCACATGAATATAGACTATAAAACGCCTGACATATACTGGTGTAACTCAAATTATTTTGTCTAGTTTTGTCATGTGAGAAAATATATTGGGCCATTTTGAGAAACTATTTTGAGTTTTTAAAAGTAACTTAGTACCAAATGGAGGTTTTGCCTTAAAATCATGTAAGGATAAAAAAAGAATCAATATTATTTTCTTGGATCACAAAGATATCATAAGATATATAAATCCATGAATCTGTGGACAGGACACATGCAATTTCACTAGGGTCCCACAGAACATAGACATCTTCCCACAGATTCCTGTAGAAAAGTTTCTGTCACAAGTTTCAATAGAACTTATTCAACTGGTGATAAATGTTAGGTTAGACTTTGTTGAAATTTTTGATCTAGGAAAAGTCAAGGACTATTTTTATATAGTTTTCAAAAGGATTCAATATTTCACTCCTGGTTCTACATGTTTCATTAAAATAAGATGTTTTAAACATGATTTATAATCGGCATTTTTTTTCTATTTATTTAAATTTTTATTGAATTCTAGGGTAAGATGTCTTATAAAACAAATTTGATGGAGTTTAGCTTCTAAAAATAAAGTTTTCTTCCAAACAAAAGTCAGCTTTATTGGCAACAATACTGAGAGGAATGCTCAAATGGTGTCACTTATCCAGTCTAAATTAGCAAAAATATAATTTTAGAAACATTGTGAGGTTGTGCATTTCATTTCTAAGAATAGTGCTAAAAAAATGCTATTTAACATTGCAGCTCTCCAGAACTGTCAGCCTCAGTATAATGCCTGACACTGACAGAATCAATCTTCTCCTAGTTCTAAAGATAAAAAACTGGTAAGTGTGATGTCATCTTCAACAGGTGAAATTCAAAGGCTGTTTGCAGCAGTGGAAGGAAAAAAACCAAAAACCACTGACCCTCTCTATGTTATTTAAGATAAAAGTATTTCAATGCAATTTGAAAACAGATTGAATAATCAGAATCTTCAGGTAAGCCATAGAATATTTCTACACAGAAATTACACCAGAAACTTAAACTGGAAGAAGGAGCAGGGAATTCTGGATGGCTACATGCATGTCATGGGGTTGTACAGGGAAAAAAATTTAGAAGAGTCAAAACTCAGCTGGAACTTGATATGGTTAGTGCTGATAAAAAAAGGTTTCTATAAACACACCAGCAACACAAGGAGGGTTAAGAAGAATCTCTATCCTTTAGTGGATGTAGGCAGAAACGTAATAACAAAGGATGAGGAAAAGGTTATGACACCTAATATCTCCTTTGTCTCACCCAAGTGTTATCAGGATACCTGGGCTCTGAGCTGAAAGATGAAAGCCCAGAAGGATGGGAAAGAGAATGAAGCCTCAGTAATCCATGGGAAAAATGGTCAGCAACATCTTATACCACTTAGACACTTGCAAGTCTATAGGGCCACATAGCATGCGCCTAAGGGTACTGAAATAGCTGGTGGAAGAGCTTGCAGAGCCATTTTCTGTCAATTATCAAGCATCCTGATTAGGGGAGGTCCCAGTTGAGTGGAGGTAAGGAAATGTGACATCCATTTACAAGAAGGGACAGAAGAAGGATCCAGGGGACTACAGTCTGACCTCAGTGCTCAGGAAGGTCATGGAACAAATCACCTTGAGCACCATGTGCAGCACAGTACACAAGATCATCATAGGTTTATGAAAGGTAGGTCCTGCTTGACTGACCAGATCTCCTCCTATGACCAGGTATAATTCTTGGTGGGTGAGAGAAAGGCTGTGGATACCTAGACTGCAATAAAGCATTTGACACCATTTCCCACAGGACTGTCCTGGAGACACTTCTCATAGCCTGGAGGATAGTACTCTTGGCTGGACAGAAAACTGTCTGTTTGGGCTGAGCCCAAAGAGTGGTGGTGAATGGTGCTACATCCAGCTGGCAGCTGGTTACTCCTGGTGCTCCCTAAGGCTCAGTATTGTGGAGAGCCCTGTTTAATATCTTCATCAATGACCTCGATCAGGGTATCAAGCATATCCTCAGTCAGTTTGCAGACACCACCATGTTGGGTGGAAGTGTTGACCTTTTGGAGGATAGGAGGGTTCTGCAGAGGGATCTGGATAGGCTGGATCCATGGACTGAGGCCAGTCGTATGAGGTTCAACAAGGTCAAGTGCCAGATTTTGCACTAGGGTCACAGGCAGCCCTTGCTACAGGCTTGGGGAAGAGTGACCAGAAAGCTGCTTACTAGGAAAATACCTGTGAGTGCTGGTCAACAGCCAGCTAAACATGAGCCATCATGTGCCCAGGTGGTCAAGAAACAATATTGTGCTGGCTGGACTCAGGCAGTTGTTTCCCTCTGCATTGATGGGGCCACATCTAAGATCCTGTGTTCAGCTCTGGGCTCCTCACTACAAGAAGGACATTGATTGAGGTGCTAGAGTGTGTTCAAAGAAGGGCAACAGAGCTGGTGAAGAGTCTGCTGCACCAGTCTTATGAGGAGCAGGTGAGGTTTAGTTTCAAGATTCTATGATTCTATCTACATGGGTAGAGATTTGCCATATAAACATCTTATTAAAACACTTAATATTTACCAACAAAAACCAGCACTGAACTACCATCATGTTTTCAACCTCCTGTAAGAAAAAAAATTAAGCAAGAGAATATTTGTCATTAGACATTTTTATATATATTGAAGAGAAACCTGATACCTTTAAAACAATACAAAACATCCAAGACCTGAGTAGAATAATCTTACAGTCTTTCAACTACAATAGAAATATGTTGGTCTACCACAGTGCAAAAATTAAGGTCATCTCTGTAAGATTATCTCTGTAAGGAAAAAGACTCAGAAGATCATTATAGAGACTCCTCAACTTCTCTAGGAGAAGAGACTTCTCTTTAAAAAAGTTCAAATTTTGGATGTTAAATGTGTAAGGAAAATAAATTGGCTAGAATTTAAATAGATCAGACTATCCTAATTGACTGCTCAAAATGTGCCCTTTCACTAATGACTTTGTATCTGTTTTGCCTGAGTGTATTTAGTCTTGTGTCTATCTAAAAAGGGAAGCAGCAGATCCATTATAAAGAAGAAAATCTTAGAAAAACAAATGCATAAAAATGAGCAAATGTTAATGAAATCCTCTTCAGGGTGAACCTAAAGTACACGTATAATACACAAAACCAAGCTCTACCTTTCTAATTAAATTTTTAAATTGACTACTTTTAATATATAGGGCAATCCCCTAAGATTTTAAAGTCACCTTCTAAATCTAATTGTGAAGGATCATTTACTCTGCTTCTTTGCCTCTGTTTAGAGTATGATAAATTATTCACCTCATAGTCACCACTAAAACTCAGTAAAGGTGATTAAAATGCAGAAAACTAAAGACTGTAAAAAGGAGCTGCAATGGAAAGGATTACTTCTTTGATGATAAAATGCAAGTAAACAGCTGAAATTGTCATTAAAATATAGAGTAGTACCCCATTTAAAGATTAACATTAAAAAAAGAGATTTTTTTTTTAAAAAAGTTCAAATTTTGGATGTGACATGCTAATTGAGGTCTTGAGAGTCCAGTGTCCCTGTAGTATGACATTTCTATATGTCATGCACACTCTCTGTAATCAGCATGTCTGATCATAGTCTATGTAGGTCATGATAAGATGTTGAGGGAATCGAGAAAAATGTTGTACTTATCTAAAAAAAAATAGGATAAAAAACATTTAAGTGATGTAGACTTATCTGGAGGTCAACATGAGAGAAACAAAGCTGTAATCAGATATCTGTCACATTTAATTAATGGTCTTAAAACATCACTGAAAGTACAGAGCTGGCTTAGCACTTTTTTATAGCATAGACAAAACTGAATTTTGCCAGGCCTACAACATATGTCTTTGTCCTTACAGTGCTGTCAGATGAGGTACGAATTAATTGTCTGGTATATTAAAAGGAAAAAAAATACACATAAATACATTCAGATTGATATGGAGAAATTAGCTGTCATTGTGATCTTTTAAGCTAACCTCACAAAATCATTCTGTTTTACACAATCAGTGGAACACAGGAAAACGCGTACCTGTCTGTATGAACTGCTGCACAGATTGCTGCATGCCTTGGTTCTCTCTGTAACCTGCACTAATACATAAAGGCAACAATGTTTGATAATCTCTAGGTGAAAAGTAAACCAATTTCACCTGCAGTAAAAGCTGAACTTCTGAGCTACAATATAAAGTAAAACCAAACCTAAGCATGCAAATCTCTTGAGACCAAAAAAAAAAAAAAGATAGAAACAGAGAGTGTGATGGATTAGCTGAATCCATAATGACTGCATGTATTGCATTTTAAAATAGGTTGACTTGACTTTTGTTTTCCAGGACAAATGTCATTTGAGCACATGTAATTAAATATGCAGCTATGTAGTTTGAATCCTGTTAAGTTTCATCTACATGAATAGTTTGTTGCTAGGTGTCAGCAAACGTAACAGCCTTTCTGCTGCTTATAATTTTATTGAGGAAAGAACAGGGAGAAAAGGTAAAAAGAATATAGTAGTTAAATTTTTTAAAAAGTGACACCAGAGTTATATGTTCTTAAAATTATGTTCTTAAATTATATCTCAGAGGAGTTGCTTGGTTTTTTAATCATTAATTTTTAAATATCTAAGCAGAAAAAGAATATACAAAGATACTAGAACAGGCAACTATTTCACAAAATAAGAATGATTAGGAAAGCTCTTAAAGAAATAATCTGACAAAGACTGTTAAATTCAAATACTGCCTCTGGTCCAACTTGACTTTGAGTTACATATTGCTGGAGGCTAGGACGGAATATCACAGATGTACTTTTCACAATCTGTTGATAAACATCAGTTAAAACAGTTTAATAGTTTAGGTAAATCTTACATCTGGTAGAACTGTGCTTATGTTAAAGAACATGTTGATGCACTATTTGAGTGGATGAGCATAGGATTACTTAAATTATATCTGAAAATTATCTGTTTAATTTTTGCTAGGGAGCCTTTTTAGTACAAATATTTTCTTACAATAACATTTTTGCTTAACGATCTTGCCTCAAATGACCTGTATTTCTGCTCTATGTTTAGAGTAAACAACTCACTGTAGTAGGCTAAACTGAGAATTATGGGATGGCTCCTATGAGTAAAGTGAATGAAGAGAGAGATTTTATTACTCTAAAATTTTTTAATTTGTTTTAGAAGGAAAGGATAATTTTGGCCTTTTCAAGAGAAAAATGTGTCCTCAGAAAAGCAAAACTTAAAAAAAATTGTCATTCACTAGTTCTAATGAAAATTTGCGAGCAGCCCCTTCCCTTGTGCTCAACTTCTACATGACTCTTAAATGATCTTAGAAGAAAGAAAAGTTTGTTCTTAACTTAAATTTGCCCTAAAAAGTTTCAGTGGCCACCGCAAAAGTAATGTGTGTTAAATGTGAAGATCCCCCTGTACTATCAAATGCGTGGAAATGGTTCTTATTTCTACACTTTTTTGGGTGTGTGTATGAAGGCAGAAGTGGGAAAGCAGAGGACTCTCAGATGCTGCATACACCCATGAAAATGTACAAAATGATTGACACTTCCAAACACAAGTGTCGAGTGCTTGAGGATGTGAAAGACCAGATATGCCACCAGTGTGGTAAAATGGACTTATCCAGGGACCACTCTAAAGCAAAAGAAGGTGCCTGAAGGGGAAATTAAAAAACAAACTAGAAAAGATGCACAATAGCATAGGTAAATAGGAATGCAAGCTACCAATGCATTACAAAAAGGTTTGCATTACTTAGAGGAAGAGAACAGACAATAGCTTTGAAGAGGTGACCTTGTAGATATTCACTCGTGATTCTCCAGCTCCACTCCAGTGCTGGTGTGGCTTCACCTTGAGTCCTGTGCACAGTTTTGGGCACCATAATGTAAGAGACATATAAAGAGACAGTCCAAAGGTGGGTTACAAAGATGGTGAAGGGCCTTGAGGGGAAGCCATATGAGGAGTGGCTGAGATCACTTGGTCTGTTCAGCCTGGAGGAGACTGAGGGGACACCTCAGGCCAGCCTACAATTTCCCCATGAGTGAAAGAGGAGCGGTAGACACCGATCTCTTCTTTTGCTGACTGGTGACAAGACCCAAGGGAATGGCCTGAAGCTGTTCCAGGGGAGATTTAGGTTGCCTATTAGGAAAAGATTTTTTCACCCAGAGGGTTATTGGGCATTGGAACAGCCTTCCCAGGGAAATGGTCACAGCAACAAGCCTGACAGAGTTCAAGAAGCTCTTGGACAATGCTGTCAGGTACACAGTGTGAGTCTTGGGGCTGTCTTTTGCAGCGCCAGGAGTTGGACTTCCATGATCCTTGTGTGTTCCTTTCAACACAGAATATTCTATGATTCTATGTCTCTGGTACTGAGAGATTCACGTACACAGGCAACTATAAGCAGCAAGCCTGCTGGAGTATTAATAGCTGCAGCAGTAGAACTGAATGCAATCTCTTCTGAATGACTGACGATATCTCTGCACACCATGCTGTTTAGATTCCAGACACCTCTGAAGATCTAATTAGTAGTAAACTGGCTGCCATCCAGATTTTGAGAGCTTTGACATGGCCAAAGCTCTCTACAGAACAAAATTCAAGTAATGGGCACTGATTCAAATATGGATTGAAAGTAAGTTTTGCCCAACAGACACTAAGGTCCTAAAAATATGTCTTCTACATTTGCAGAAGATTCCATATTCCTTATGATTGGAAACTGGAAAGCAGTTTCCTAGTGAACACATGCATTTTATCACCACCAGTCATAGCCATAGGGGAAAAAGTAGTGTCTGACTCACCTCTCAAAAAACAATCTATCAGATATTAATAAAAGCTGATTGATCGGACACTATCTCTTATCTTAGACTATGGACCAAATAAGAAAATAAACAAATAAGTAGGAAATGTAAATGCACATTTGCAGAAGCAATCTGGTCCAACCTCTTGTTTTGCATAGTCCTGTGTCCCCTTCAGAGCACTGCCACTTAAACATGAATTGAGACAGATGAATTCTTACTAAGAAGAACTTTTCAGGGCTAACAGTGTAAAGAGCCAAAGAAGTTTATGCATTCTAATCCTGGTTTGCCAAAATAAATGGTATAATTAATATGTTTGTGTGTTGAAGAAAAAGACAGATCCTAAGTCACCTCAAGACAAATAGTTTGGCTTTGTTTCAAGACCAATGATGAAGGCAGATGCATCTCCCAAACTGAGTGAAAAGCATTTGGAATTATCTCTAGAATGCAGACCTCTTTTCAGCAATTAGAAGGATGGTGCTTTATATTTTGCACAAATTTTTGCCTTTTTATTTAGTGGTCACATTGACCTATCATCTTTATCTCTTCACAGAATGCTTGAGATGTACAACCACTGACAGCAGGAAATAAGTTGAAATCAACTGTACCACACACAGACATGGCTAACCAAGTAGATTGCTTAATGAGTTCCTGGCAGTCTTCTATGGGTTTTAATGAGGAAGAAGTCTAAATCTCATTCATTGTCATTTGACATAAGCACATTAGATAGAATATGATGAAATTGGTCCTGAAAATAAGATGTAAGGCCACATGCCACTTAGAGCATGTCACCACTACAAACTTAACTTCAGTTTTAACCTGGCTCTTAGCCCAGCTTTACATATTATTTGAAAAAGAAATCTTAAGTCTTATATTTCCATGCTTTGAAACAACATATGCTTGTTCACGCTAAGAGAATTCAGGTGTTTTGTTCTTGTTTGAAAGTTTTTGTTCTTTAAAGACAGACTACTTTGTAGTGAAAATATTCTAAAAGCTTCTTTTTGTAGATCAAAAATTTTGATAATCCTCTTGCTTCATCCAGATTTTCTGAATACTTGTTTCTCAGCTACCCTCCACATAGTGGAAGCTTTTGTTTAACATGCAAGTCTCTTCCATTTAACACTTTCTTCAGCAGCCTGTTTCTTTGGCTCTTTAGTCAAAGAGCTCTAAAATACACCATTTCAACATGAATTAATAAAGAATGAAGAACAGCCTCTGATTCTGGTTATGCTGTCTCATATGATGGCTCAGGGAGAAACATTTAAACTCTCTGGTAATTGACCAATATCTGGTTAGCGCAGATGTCCCACTGAAATGTTATAATAAAATGTTCAGGAACTTCTAAATAAAAATGATTGGTATTTCAGCTTTAGGAGCTAAAGTTAAAGGATGCGAGGGAGAGACAAAGAGAACCCTGAGATAAAGGTGTGTAAGGATGGGACCAAATTGCAGAACAAGGAGTGCTAGAACTGACTGGGATCAGCCAGTTGACAATACGAAATTTTCTTATAAATCTATTCATTCTTTCACAGGTTGCCAACTTTGCCAAAAAAAATAGACAATGGCACTGATGCAGAATAACTGCCTTTATGAATGGTGTCTCTAACATTCTTCTTATGAATAAAATCTCATCAGAAGTATAGTCATGTCTGATGTCAACAAAACTCTTGCTTTTGTAAACACTAAGTTTTGTTGGTGCAGCTCTAAGCCTGAGATCACAATCTACTTTTCTTAGGCTTCTTTCCCACTTTTGCTACTTGTGAAATGAGCCAGGCATAAGGGAGAAAACTTTATCATATAACATATCATATGACATTCTTAGGGCAAATCATGAAAACAAGGAATGTCTGAGACCTAGTCATTCAGAGCTGATACTAGATAAGCAAAGGAGAAGCAGGGAATGATCACACTTCCAAGTATCATCAGAGAAAGGCAAAGAAGCATGGTATGTTTGGAGACCTGAATTTAGGAACTCATTTCATTCTGTTAGGTAGTGTCGGCACTTCCACAGATCAGCAGCATTGTCCTGAGATTCCCACCTGTACTACTGAACAGAGAAACATGTAACAGTTTAAAAAAAAGAATGTTTGGAGAAAGGTATAAAAATAGGTCAAACACTGTAAATTTTCTTCTCAATATATTCTCTCAGCTTTACAAAATCAATGAATTTTCTGAGTTACAAATTAATATGCCTCCAGTAATCAATCTCCTCCCATTTAATTTTGGGGTTGACAAACTCAGCACAGCACTGAGTTCTGTAACGCTTTAAATTTTCTTAACACCACAAAGTTTCTTAGCACAGCAGGCGAGGTGCCTGGAGCAGTGGAACAAGGCAGTGATGTCTATGGCTGGGGCAGGGAAAGGGCTAATGGCCAGGGCTCTGAAAGGTCTCCTGAGTCCAGGAGGAGGTCCCTGCTGGGATGTCTCAAGGGCAGACAATTGAAATATGCCCTGAGCCCAGGCATCTCAATACCAGTAGGAGGGAGAAGAGGGGGACAACTCACCTGTGATTGTGGCAGAAGTAAAAGGCAGATTAATTTTTTTTTTACTTCTACAGAGGAAAATCCTCACATACAGAAATTTTGCAGGGAAAATCTACAGTGATAATATGAATGGCATTAGTCTTCAACAACATCTAAGAAATTGTATAGGTAGCTTTGATCTTACTGTACCAAAAGCTGTTACCCTGCCAGTGAAGTCTAGCAGCTAAATGTTGTTATGTGAAGTGTTTTAATTTCACATTTTGTCTCTGTAAGTCAGAGCACTGAAGAGTAGACTGTAAAATAACAGAAAGAGAGTAAACATATCTCATTTCCTTGTTAAACTTCAGCTCCCTTCAGTTGCATGGTGTCACTCATTGGGCAAAGATGCACTGCTGTTGTACCAACATTTGCCTTGAAGAAAAATCAAGAAATTACTGCAAGTTGACTGTCTTCTTGGATTGAGCTTATGAGCTCATCAGAGAAAAATAGAGTCACTGCATCATTTTCAATCGGTTTCTGACTTCATACACAACAGCAGTATGTAATTTGAATAAGCAGCAACAAAACTTGCCTCAAAATTGGTTCCTGAATCTCTTTTCACTGATTGGAAAATATTTAATTTTTTAGACAGGTACCTGCAGGACTGTGAAGCTGGAGCCATCCACATGCAAATTGCAACTAATTTCTGAATTGTGAGAGTCCCTTTTCTGATGAGAGTTTTTTGATGCCTCATGTCCACTGCTGTAAAGATCTTCCTCAGATCCATAGTGAAGTATCAGTGCTGAACATCTCATATGGCTACAATCACGTGGAACAACCCTGTGCTAAATGTTCCTCTCATGAAACCTGAAGCTGCAGAAGAAAATGCAAATGTCACTGTCTTGCACATAAAAGCTGCTCTTCAGGGATTCCTCCCACCTTCTCACCATATAACCTGAGACACTGTCAGCACTTCTAATCCGACAAACATAAGTAGCAAAAATTAATTCACTTTTGCTGAGATATCATGTATCACTGCACTAGATGGAAAATCCCTAGTAAATTGTGAAACTGGGAAGCAATAGTGTTGCTATTAGCAAATTAGAACCTCAGTATATGCTTCAAATGAAACAAATCTCCATGTGTTTCTGAAAGTCTCCTGTCACTATTCTGCTTAATGCAAGTGCCTTTACATGTTTTTACTATATTGTCAAAATTTTTATGGAAAGAGTTATCAGTTAATCCATACTTCTGTGTAAAATTAGATCAAATTCTATGGCCTTTCTAATTTACTTTCCTAAAATGTTGAATGTGCCTTGATATACAAGAACATTTCACCTTTTTTTTCACAGTTCTTATTAATTTCCTCTCTATTTCCTTATTTTTGTTTCCCTCTTGTTCCTTTACAAAACTATGTCCTGGTTTGGCTTTGATTGGCCAGTCTTTAATATTGACATATGATTAAACCACTGAAAAGTGTGTGTATGCCTTTGTGAATACACATTTTGAGATGAGAATTTGGGGAATTTTTCTTCCTGATTTCTAGTTTGGGAGGGATTAGAGGCACGGCCTGGCTTCTTCACGTGGCCAGGCCGGGCCAAGTTCCCTCCCCATCCTTTTGGCAGCCGGTGGTCAGGCAGGGGTTTTGCACCAGCTAATGGTAATTTTTCTATTTACAAGCATACATGAGAAAGGATGGCTGGCGTGGCTGTCTTGTAGCTTTTTTATTCCATTATTAGCAATAATGGAATAATTAGCAATAATTAGTAATCATTCTCATTAAACAAAATCCAGCAACTTCAGCCACCGCAAAACAGCCGACAAACATTTCTTGGTTACAGTGCATCTTAAAAAGTTTTCAGCCAATTACGGTTTCAACAAGCTTTACAGACAAATGCTTTAGCCAATTGCTAAAAGCTCACGTACACTTTCTCCTAACAATGCTGTCTTGTACTGCTCTTAAACAATGGGCAATGGTTCCATATTAAACATACATATTTCTACTATCTGCAAAACATTTTTCTAGGCCACACTTGATACTTGCACTTACCTCTATTGTTTTTCCCGACCTTGCTTACTAAAACTTTCTCACATTCCAAAGATTCGCTTTCCCACAGCTTTCTGACAAAGTTTGATGGCTTTCTTCAACCCTACAAAGGGGCGGGCGAGAGGCTGTGCGGCCCCAGCCAAGGCCAGCCGAGCCCGAGAACAGCTCCGCCACACGGCCCGGCGGGGCAGGGCCAGGGACATGGGGAGGCAGTCAGCCCCTGGCGGGTCCCAGCTGAGCCCTGGCCGAGCTAATAAGATCCTAGCCACCCCTCTCTCCCAGCGCAGCCGGAATGGAATGCAGCAGAGCCCCCCTGAGATCCTGGTACGGCCCCCAGTGCAGCCTGAAATTCTGCACAGCGACTGCTGCGGCTGCCCCCCGGCTGGGATTACACGGCCATCAGGAGGGCCCAGGTGGGATGTTAACACTTTGAGTGCACCGAAGAGACCCCCAGGCCTCATCCCCCCCTGGGTGAGAGAGAAAGGGCATGTACAGAACCAACATGAAGGCACTAAGGTCAGTCAAGAAGGAGTAATGTCCCAGATGGAGGAAGATGAGGAGATGCCTTATTTTTAGACTGAAATTCTTGTAAGCTGTGGTGATTGACTATATTGAAAATATTCCCTTTAAACCATAGAGATGTTTGGGGGAGATGGAGAGTTCAAGCTGTAGACCTAAGTAAAGGAATTCAGTGTTAAAGTGATCAAATTTTGAAGTGACTGTGATCCAATGAGAAATTTGAACAGAGAGAAATGAGTGTTGAAGACCTCTCTTGCCCTGAGAGAAGATGAGGACAACCTTTGCTTTTGAACAGTCCATTCTTAAAAAAATCCATACATTGTCATGGCCCTGAAGCACAGCTGTGAAAAGACTCTGAAAGTGGGAGGAAATTTCACGAATACAGATTTTCTGTGTGGCTGCTGTCCCTGGAGAATTTTCCATAGCAGCGAGAGATGCCCCTCTCCCAAGTGAAGAAAGACTATTCTAGAGGTGGGAAACTCACTGAGAATTCTGGGTGGTGTTTTTGTGCATTGTCAGTCGGAAGGAAAGAAGGTGTGGGAGAAGGGAGGAGGAGTGTTCTGATTTTATTCTGATTTTTATTCTTCTTCTAGTTCTGTTAATAAATTTTCTTTCTACTTTTCAAAGTTTAGGCCTGCTTTGCTCTTGGTTGGGAAATCTCAAATTGGCAAACTGAAACCACTACACACTAACAATTCCTTGCTACTCAATGAAACAGAGAGGTTTCAATCACTGAAGCAAATGCTCTGATACATGTCTCAAGTTTTAGATTTTTGAAGAAAGGATAGGGAGTTTCTTTGAACTGCAGAGACTATCAGGATGTAGTTAATTTAACACTTTTTGTACAATTAAAAACAAAAATCCTAGTTCTACAAAACCTTTACACAAGTATTTACAAAGACTATCATAGGATTAAACTTGATTGAAGTATGATATCATATTAGATTATTTTGCTTTATAAGTCCCTAGCTGTGAGCATAACTTGCCAGATAAAATCTAATATGTTCAATCTACACTGCTAAATCAGTTTATCTTCAAATTATATTAAATCTTTTCAGATCTCAGGAGATTTTTGTTATTTGTGATAAGCCTTTAAAGTTTTGTCTGTTTAAAATACTTTGGGAAAAATCTTTATTTATACTTTCTAATGTGAATCTTTTTCTTAGTTTTTTGCCTTGATCATGACCACTATGCAGAAGAGAGAGAGAAATTGATGTCATTAAAAGTGAGTAACAGAAGAAATTGATTTATTCTTGTTTTACTCAAATATTGAGGTAATATTTCCAGTCCAAAACTGGAAATGGATTTGGGTCATGATCCTGTATTTTACATAGATCCAAACATTTTGTAAATATTTTGATGGGAAAACCACATATACAGAAAAAAACACGGACAGAAAAAAAAAAAACAAAACCAACACTTTTCCTGATTATCTCCTCAGATTTCACATTTGATGTGCACACAAAAAGTTTCTGTGCCCTTATGAATTTTGGAACAAGGAGTCACTATTGCATTAAACTGTCTGGGACAGCTGATGTAAAGAGATGTCATAGGCTAGAGGAAACAAAAACTGGGGAATCCCTGAGAAGGGATCAAGAGAAAAAGTGACCTAAATGAGATGACCACATTTAACATCAGCTCTGCAAAAGTATTCTCAAGTTACTTGGATGGGGCAAGACAGCTTTTGAAGGCCACTCTGGAGGACAAAGCTGTCGTTAAAACATAAGATATTGAAACTTTCTTTGGATTTTTCTTTGTTTCAAAATGAGAAAAGACTGTATGATGAGAAAAAGGGCAGAGGAGACTGAGGGAAAAGAACTAGAGGACAGAAAAAGGACATAACTGAAGTCAAAAGTGGAAGGGATAAAAGTAATAATGAGGAAGGTCAAGAAACCAGATGATGTAAGATTCCAGGAAACATAGGGAATGTCAAGTGCAAAACATGCCAATACTGAGGAAATTAAAAAATAAAACTGGAAGGAACAAGGGAAGGTCAAAGAAAGTCAAGGTTCCCTTTCAGAAAGGTCTGCCTGTCCCCATTTCCCTGTCTCAGAGTGGCTGCTCTTACGACTCTTCACAAGTCCACTTGACAGTCTCTTTTGTTAGCAATGTCTTCTGTGGTACCACATTGCACATATGGCTGTGCTGTACCAAATCTGCAATGTCACAGAGATACTTAAAGTTTACATTTCTGATTGTAATTCTCTGTTCCCCTCTGCTGTAAAGCATGGGTTTTGATTAGATCTACAGATGTATTGTATATCCTTCCCTTATGTTGTCACTGTCCCTAACTGCTCACAGCCTCTGAATCTGCTCTTCAAACACCACCTCATGCCTTGGAATTATAAATCTAAGTTAGAAGCAACAAATGGCAGTTAAAAAAAAAAAAAAAAAGGGAGCATTTTAGAGTGCCTGAATTCAATCTTTGCTCATCCACTGGTACACATCTTGGATGGGTAATGCATTTCCTGTCACTTATTACTAGGCTCTGTTGAAATGATAAGCAGCATTTGGAATATATGATTTTGTAATTCAGTCTAAGGCTTCAGTCTAAGGCACTAAATCCAGACACAGTGGTGCAAGAATTGAATGCCATAGCAACAGCTTTATGTACCTGCAATTTTTCATCATCTGCTCTCCTGGTGCTTTCATGAAAGCAACAACATCATTTTGGTGGTCACTTTGTCTGCTTCATCTCTGCAAACTGGAAGATAAATCCCAGTGCCTGCTCTTTATTACTGGGTCTTTTTAGCTAGCTGTTGATTTAGTCTTAATTACTTATAAGTACTGTCAGATAAATTAAAGATTTCCAGGTTGGTTTCATTAGGCCTTTTTAATCAATTTTATTAAGGCAGTAACTTACCAAATCAACATGCTTAATTGGCCAAATAAGTTATACAGAGAGTTAAGAATAATGTCACTGTTAAACTGTAGGTCTGGGTAAAATAAACCTGTACTGATGATGAACTACACACTGTGAAAGATCTTGGACCAGTTGTCTATGCCTAAAGCTTCACATTTAGAGTTTAACTTTCTTATTTTCCTATCAAGACTTTGTGATGAACAGAAATGACCCAGTGAACCACCACTAGATTATAAGTAGCTGTTTCTCCCTTTCTTCTTTACCTTAACAAATAACTAGTCTCAGACTAATCCAGGCCAAGAGTGGCACCAGCCTGTAATAGAGAGCTGTGAGTCTCAGAGCCACTGTCAAAGAAATGGAAGTGCAATAGATCACTTCTACATTTTTCATTTGGTCTAATAGGATGCTTAAGTTTGGTATCAGCCTGATTTTCTAATTTGACTACTGCATGCAGAATGGAAAAATCTGGGCATAGTGTTAACTGCCCTTCCTTGTCCTAGTTGTATTTACACCCTGCTCTGGATTTCAAGAGCTTTTGTTAGCATGAATTAAAATTATCTCGTGCAGTTTTTGAATTAAGTCACGAGCACTGTTAAAGCATGGAGCAAGGAAGTCTCTGTGCAAAACCAGCTTAATTGTCTTTTCCTTCCACTGCATGTTTTCTGTTTTGTGGGATCGTGCAGGGGCTTACAGACTAACTTTTTATGGAATCATCTGATTTGTTTGTCTGAACTGTTTTAGCTTAAAGTGAATGCTGCTTGAGTTTGACTGTTCTTTCTCCTCAAACAAACTACCTTTGGGGCTGTACTACAGTAATTTTATGCCTATGTTAATAAACTAGGTTATTGATACACTATTAGCACAATAAGAGATTTGACAGGAAAAAAAGGAAAAAAAAACATTATCTGAATATTTCCAGTCACTTTCCTGTGCTTTATCAAAATCTTATAAAAAATTATTAAAGTAGAAGAAAGTACTGTGAGTTTTGAAATTACTTTCATATGAAGTTTACAAATACACTACACCCTGGAAGTCTACAAACACTCTGACAGCAAACTCTTATAAATCCTGTAAGTTTTCAGATTTCTGGAACTGGCAAATATCATCTTGCACAAGAAGCCAGTTAATAAACAATACCTACAAGCAAAAAAAAAAGTCACTTTGTTGCATAATAGTGCTGTATTATTTTGAACACCTCTGTCAAACAGCAAAAATCAGCAATAGTCCTGCAGGACACTTAATCATTGAGCAAGAATGCAGAATTAATGCAGAGACCATCTCCCCAGTGTAATCTGCCTTTCTCCATACAGATACCCACAACTCTAACAGTCTCTACAACAATACTGCCTCTTCCTTGTAAGTATCTGCTTTTGCTCAGACGTCTCTCTGCCTCAAGAATAGAGAATCATATATTAAATAAGGTGGAGGAGAGCAATCTCCAGATTGTTATACAGATCCATATTCAAGTACCACAGTCTTTACTTAAAACCTAGAATAGAAGCAGACATGCATTAAATACTTCCAATACTGAATATTTGTGTGCTAAGAAAAATTCCGTTTGTTTTGACAATACTGCCAAGCAACAGCTAGAATTTATTTTGGGATCTTGTTTCAGCTCTGTCAGAATAAACAAAGTTTTAAACAAGTCCTCGTTCACCAGATCTCATAAAAACCAAAAAAAACCAAAACGCCCAGTAGCAGTAATTCAGAAAAAAAAAACCTGTGGTCACCTAACTTCTGTAAAGACAGCCAAAGAAATATGAAGAAGTTAATCTTTCCATTGGACAAGAGATAAATATCCTGCTGAATGCAGCAGTTTTACTGGAGAAAAGGAATTATTCTCTATATTAAGAAGCAATATTTGAAATAAGCAAGGAAAGAAGAGAAGCTTTCTTTCCTCTGGCAGTGCAGAGTAACCTCTGCCATCCATGTAAGTAAGCCATCCATGCCAACTGTGATTTTTCTTCTTGTTTTATGAAGCTACTTCTGAAAAACTGAATATTTGCTTTTGGAAAACAATAAGCTGACCAAAACAGCAAGGTTTATAAAAATATTATGAAAATAGTGCTGAGTGCTATCTAATGCTTCAAAAATTATTTTTTGTTTATTTAAGCCGTTTTTCACTGTGGAGCTTCTAGTGTCATGTACCTGTAGCATAGGAACTTTATTCATGGAAGTAGAGTGGTAATATTACTGGTTTTGGCTATTACTAATTGATGTAGAGGACCAGAGATGATTTTGCAACAAACAAGCCTGAGTTCACTTCTCCATTTTTTAAAAATTTATTTCTGTGGTCTGTTTTAAACGGATTGTCTGCAAGCAGTAAATCGGGAAGTGCAGAGAAAGAATGCCTGAAAGGATCACAGTACATGTTGGGCTTGAACAGCTCCATCCTATCAGGGCAAAAAGGCCAGTTACATTGTAATGAACCCACTGTTTAGGAAGCATCTTGTGCTTTTCCCCACAAATGTTGTTATTATAGATGTGATGTTATTTTTCCTACTGTGACTGAGTGATCAGAGCAGTGTAATTCTATCCCTCCTGAAAAGCAGTATGCAACATTTTGCTTTTAATCCAGAAGTCAGGCATCTGTGGGTGTATACAACTACGTCATGTTCATACAAATCCATACAAATTCCCCCATCAAACATCATACAAATTCCCCCACCAAAAAGAAACCCAGAAATACCTTTCCAGCTTTCACCTAGCTATATGGTGAGAGATATAGTGTTGAAATTAAAAAATTCCATATTAGCCCTTGGTATCGAATATAAGCTGTATTAAAATGTATTTAGTAGGAGACAATGCAGACACCTGTGCTTCTTAATAGCAAAAAAAATAAACCCCTTTGTGAGAAAGAAATTGCAAGAGATGAAATACGCAAGCATATTAACATTCATGTCATAAAGAAGAATTCCAGTCTGTATGTTTGCATGTGTAATTATTGATCTATTTTTCAGTGAACTTTATCTTTCATTTCTGTGTATTTTTATTGCAGTAAAGAGAAGCTACATCTAGTTGCTATCCAACCTATGCAGCTCCTGTAGTGTCTAACTTTTCTTGTAATTATGCTAAAAGCTAAATCTAGAGGACAGAAATAAAAACTCTATGGAAAAGATGTTCAAAATTCCCTAAGGACATCTAATTAATCTGCTGGATCAGGAAGCACAAACAGTGTAGAAAATCGTCTTGCATCCCTAGCCATAGGTTACCAATAACACAATACTTCCAGTCTAATTAAGGGAATAGAGAAAGCAGCCTATGTTGTACATTTTTCTCTTTTACACAGATTGTTCACCAGAGCCAGAGTTCACTTCTTTTAAAATAATAGGATGTAAATTGTAGATAATGCTACAAATTGGGTTAAACACATAATGATCACAGGCGTAGAGACAGTAGTTTGAAAATGCAAAAGCAAATTGATTAAAATACTAAGTGTGGTTGCAATTTAACATTTACTATTATAATATTAGAATGATATATCTATCATATGTAAATGGGGCACAAAGGCAGGCCCATTTACAGGAAAAATAATACTAAAATAATGGCCATGCTGGGATATGTTAAAGATACCTCCACATCTACTTTTCTAATTGTACTTTAGGCTAAAACTATCTACATTCATTTGAAAGCCATAATTATATTATAATTAGATATTGATCGTTACACGTAATGTTTTCATGCACAGGTGCCTTTTTTTTTTTTTTTTTTTTTTGTTAAAGTTTCACTCTGGGAAACCTTCAGAGTCAAGTTTATCTTTATTTTTTTATGACTACTTTCTCTTAAAGACCTGACATCTTAATGCAGGAGATTACAAAGAAGACAAGATCGAAAAAGAGTCACAAATATGAGTCTACATCACCAAAATATTTTGGCACCTTTTGAAAAAGCTTGTCAGAGACATGGTACCAGACTGGATATACATTTAAGCAGATATTTGCATGTGACTTCATGATATTGCTTTCATAAACCTTGCTATGAACTAAAACGATTCAATGGGAGGAAACAGGTAAAAAGAAGGAAAATAAAAGCATGAAAAATGAAGGCATGAAGTTATAGTGAAAAGATTGAGCATAGAGAAAGGAGAACACAGAAGTCAATAAGTCATTTCAAGGTGAAGAAAATTGTGTCAAAGCTGTGAAAAACTAATCAAATGCATAAAGCAGCAAAAGAAAGTTTCTGATGATCTAGTTGTTGCCCGTCACTCATGTTGTTTGCTCTCAGTAAATTGAAAGCTCAATTATTGTAATATATTCATTTTAGCATCTCAGTATGACTTCTGCTATTTAATCTCAAAAACTTACTTTGAATGAATGACAGTCTCATTAACATGTTACAATCAACTGGAAAAAGGTGATTTTGAGGAATATGCTTATAATTTAACAAAAGATTGTATAAAATAAATATTTAATAGAATGAGGGCTAGAATCGGTTTTCATTCAGACAAAAAAATCTCATGTTATTTATGTATCGACAACACAGAAAACAACCTACATAGTTACAATGATGTAAAAACCCACAGGTGATGTCTACCTACCCCTGCTGGACAGTAAACAAGTCAGTACTATTTCACTAAATAATCAGAAAAATAGAGATTATCTAGTCCATGACAGCTTACTTCAGATATCTCTACTTCATCTTCTTCTTTAATGAGAATTCTGTTTTGAGGCTCTTTACTTGTTGGAATCTGAAATGCAGAGAATATTCCTCTGCATGTTTTAAAGGATCCAAATCCTCTGAAAAATACTGATTTTAACCTTTGTCCATGGAAAGGGCTTCCTAGGCTTTGGGATGAGACAGAATTTTCATTAATGTAAATTAGATAGTAGCATAATATGTAATTTATCACAGGGTGAGAAATGTAGATTTTTGGGTTTGTTAGAATGGTAAGCAGATGAAGACAGGATGGAGGATCCTTGTTGTTTTTAGGCTTCTTCCTCCTTCTTCATTTACTCCATATCCTGCAGTGTGGGGACACTGAGTGATTGGTTAGAATTTGCCACAGTGCAGGGTGACGTGAATAGAAGTTTAGTTAGTGATTGGTAGAAAAGTAGAAATAATGTACATTTTGGGTGATAATTGGGTGAATTATCTTTAAGAGGGCCATGAATCTGTGTGGTAGAGACTTTTACCTTTAGAGAATTTTTTAGCTTTCAGGCTGCTTAGGCTTTTTGCTTTTGGGCTCTTTGGTGTCCTTTCTCCTTCACGCTAGGCTGGTATAAAGCCTGGTGTGCAGAAATTGCTGATAAGAAAAGAATAAACAACATGGAGAACGAGACCAACTCAGAGTCCAGTTCATTTTTTACTCAACGAGGACTTAAAAGACAAACCTCTCCCTATCGAGGGAGAAACATGTAGGAGTTATAACTCTTACATTTCCTAAAGGCTGTTTAGAGATGAATATGATGGTTCTTACCTCCTATTAGCTGTTGCAGAGCAAGTGTTTTTTAGCTGCTATACACACGGCACACTACCAGCCATTCTTAACCTCCCCTGGAGCTGTATAAGTAAAAAGCAGTGTGCCAGAAATTCAAATTTGGGCTGTGGTATAATAAAACTGTTCTGCACATCTGATCCATCAATAATGGCTAATTTTGGGCTCTCTCACTCGACCCTTGGAGTATCTGAGTATGGCTTCTGAACAACTGATTTATGTAC
Organism: Polioptila caerulea; assembly: GCA_013397295.1. Classification (NCBI taxonomy): domain Eukaryota; kingdom Metazoa; phylum Chordata; class Aves; order Passeriformes; family Certhiidae; genus Polioptila; species Polioptila caerulea. The sequence continues at coordinate 219,705 of VYXF01005659.1, forward strand.
TTATTCTTGGCACTATGTTACTTAAAAAACTCTTTCACAAATTGATTTAGCATCTCTTTTAAGCAGTTAAACTGAAGTTCTCTGAAGAGTTACAAAGCTTGAGCTTTGTAATTTATTAGTAGAACTGAAAAAATGAGCAGTCACTGCCATACAAGAGAGATTTCTTAGGTGTCTTGATGTCTTCTGTTTCAGTTCTCTCCTGAGAATCAGGCATTGTTAAAATCGGGCATTGACATTTCTCATTTTATGCTTCACTTCAGATTGAAATAGTTAATGTTAGACTTTATGACCACAAACTTCAGTAGCTTTTTATCGCTGCACTGCGTCTTCCTGGCTTCAAAATCCTCTTGAGCTTTAATTAGGGTTGCTATATCCCTTAGGTTTTCCACCTCTTCTAAAAAAGCAGCAGGTTTTCTCACCAAACACTGCCCCAGGGTTTGTCGGAGTATTTAAGAGCTATTCACTTAATAAACTCTTCAATACAAAACATGCAATAAGAAGCACAAGGTGCATGAAGGAGATGCAGCTACTCATCTTTCTACAGCAGCAGTGAGACTCTTAGAACCAGAGTATTACTGCTGGAGTGGGTAATTAACAGAAAAAAAAAATTAAAAGAGAACTGAAGAAGGACCAAAACTGAACACTGAAAAGAGCATTCCTTTCCAGTCAGAGGACTAGCAAGTGGTTGAGCTATGTAAGGACAGGGAAGCTATTGTTCTTTGGACTTTTGAATGAAAATAAAGAAAATATGAAAGTTACAAAGGGAAACATTAATGTCAGCAATTCCCTAACACATGACAGAATTTGTCATAAGCTGTTTGAAAGCAGTGGTAAAAGGAACAGACTGATCTTATGCCATGGGAACTTAAACACTAAATAAAACAGACTGGTAGCAGAATTTTTGGCTTCAGGTGGAAAGAATAGCTGTACCAGGAAAAAAAAAACCTTGCGTGGAAGAACTGGACAGCTGAAAACATCACTGCAGAGGAAGCCTTTTGAATATATGTGAGAAAACTGTTCAAGCTCTCACAGATGCATCTGTACCTATGAGTAGCAAATGTGGGCAAAAAGGAAGATTTTCAGAGGATAGTTTAATTTCTAATAGCACCCCTGAAAATCTCCAGAACTTATCAAAAGTTTTCAGCCTCTAAGGCTTAGGAAGCAAATGGGGAAACGGTATGGGAGGAATAAGAGCAAGTATTTGAAATCATACAAAAAATGAAATTCAAGAGGAAGGAGAGTCAGGAAGAGAATCAGAGGGCTGGAGCACCTCTTCTATGAAGACAGGCTAAGAGAGCTGGAGTTGTACAGAGTGAGCAAGAGAATGCTCTGCAGAGACCTCACAGGACCTCATGGCAGCCTTCCAGTATCTGAAGGAAACCTATGGGAAAGCTGGAGAGGGACTTTTTATAAGGGCATGTAGTGACAGGACAAGGGGAATGAGTTTGAGAAAGGATAGGTTTAGGTTAGATATTAGGAAGAAATTATTTGCTCTAAGGGTAGTGAGCCAGTGGAGCAGGTTGTCTAGAGAAGCTGTGCATGGCCCATCCCTGGAAGTGTTCAAGGCATGGTTGGATGGAGCTCTGAGCAACCTGGCCTAGTGGGATGGTGTTCCCCCTTCAAGAGGGGCTGTGTCGCTGTGGGTCACTATCAATCACACACAACACACGTTCTCAAGAGAAGGCTGAAAGAGCTTTATTAATTATCTGACTCTATATTATACAGTATTTTCACACGGACCAGGGATTGGAGGAGAAGCTGGACACCTCTCCCATCACACTGGTTAAGACAAATGTCAGTCAGTCACTTTTCACTCACAAGAGAAGGAATTTCCAGCGACCTTGTCTTAACATACACAAGCTTCTAATAATAGCATCTATTTGTGAGAAAGTGAACCAAGAACTACCAAACATTGAGTTAGAAAGTGCATCAGGAAAACTTGGAAGAATCAAAGCGACAGGGCAGGAACTAATCTTTAGGGTCTTTAGGGTCCCTCCAAATCCAAATCATTGTATGATTCTATGATGTCTCAGCAATAACTACAACACCAAAAAAAAACCCAAAAAAGCCAAAAAACAACAAACCAACAAACCAATGTGGAAAAAAAAAAGGAAGAATTTGACAAATGTAAAACTGAAGATTCAACACAGAATCTTAAAAAAAGATCTGAAACAAAATGAGATCAGAATTTCCAACTTTTTGTACCTGTACTTCTAGGGCAGACAGCATCCTTACACAGCTGGTGAAATAAAAAATTTCAGATATTACAAAAGCAGAGAAATATGCCAACCAAGCCAGAGCCTAATTAAGGAGAATATGTAGCATCATCACAAACTTTAGGAAACACTACTTTTCTTTCTTTTTCTCCTTTTTTTCTTTTTTTTTGTCCCAACTTATTCTCAACTTTGGCCAGCAAGGGAAAAGAATAAGCAAAAAGAAAGCATTATTTGTTCTTGATGTAGGAACATGTACAGATACAATGAAAAGAGCAACATGAGTTAATGAGCTTAATAGCTTTCTGTGAAAACCCTAAGACCTAACAATTCATGTAAACTTGTTAAGGACTTGTCTTTAAAATATCTGGTTTGTCTATGAAAATATAGTGATGATATCTTCAGAAAAATGTGCCCACTCCATTTTGAAGTGGGAGGTGAAATTACAAAACTAATTAAAATTAGTATTAAATTTTACTATTTAGGATCTGCCTATTTAATAATTGTACTTCCTTATGCCTATTAATGTGCTTGATATTGTCTTAGTCACTATAATGTTGATAAAAAAATAAAAAAATAAAAAAAAGGTCTTCCATATGTTATTTATAACAACAACAACAAAAGTTAACATATCTAGTAAAATATGAA